>JARHVA010004179.1:162500-755000 GCA_037957365.1 Torreya grandis | reverse complement strand
CCCCATTCTTAATAAGAATTCTAGAGGTAGTTTAGAGGGAGACAAGTGTCACCATGGAACTTATCCTAAGCATCATGGGGAATATGAGGAATAAATATTTACACCATATTTTTTATTTTAGAGACCAATTTCATTCATAATATGAAGCTACCCATTTAGTTTAATGATCTCATCATGAGTGCGAGTGGCAGGTTCTAGGTGTCATTTCCTCATGAGGCTATTGTGCCTTTATATTATGGACTTATTTCTTTTGTCAAGGGATACACATTGGATAATAAAAATTATTTTTACTATTATTAGAGAGTATGCATTTTAATAGTTTAGTTTTTGAATATAAATAATAACAACTATTTATTTTCATTTCATGACCTTAGTAGGTGCCCCTCATAGGAAGGATTGAATATTTTATACTATGCCTTTGGGCCTTTTGTATTTTTTTATCCACCCAAAAAGGAAGAGGATGTGGTTTTCAATGTCAAATTTAATATAATCTATTTCTATCTATTATTTTTGTTCTCTACTTCTATAATGTTGGTTTTTTATGTTGCAGGTGATTTAATAATTTTTGAAATATTGGTGTATTATTCCTAATTTATTAAAGGGTCTGAGTAGTAAAATTAGTAAATAATTAGAGAATAATAAAGGTATGGATTTATGAAAATTAATTTCAATTTTAAATTTTATAAAAATAATAATAATGAGAAGAAAAACACACATAGCTAGAAACTGATTTATCCATTTGAGATGGAGGCTAAAATTCAGTGTGCAGGACTAAGACATTATTGCACACTGAGATCTAAAATTTGTTTTATGATTGGATAGGAGAAGTATAACTAAATAGTAGTGGTAATAGCTCTATAGTATACTTATAATACTATTATCATAAGGATTTGAGATTTTAAGGTTTTTTTTGCTATGTTTGTGTGATCCTATCTGTAATGTTCTAGTAGATGGATATTTGTATAGCTCCCTATAAAGAAAATAATTTCTTCAAACCCTATATTTCATTATGATTTCACAAATTTTGAGCAAGAGTGTGGGTTAGTATGTGTAATATGTATTTGACATGCTTCACACCCCATGTGTGGGCATGCTACCTACATACCAATACACCAAAGAGGGATCAAGCCATATGTAGTTCTCTCACGTGATGTAAATTGTGTAATTATGTATAAGAAGATGTATAATGCTAAGCCAAATGTGCTTAAGTTTTTTGGAGACTAGTGTAACTATTTAAATGATATTGGAAGTGTGTTGGTTGGCTGTATGTAGAAAATAGGTAAGATTTCTTGAGTAGTCTTACTTGTATTCTTTCTTTCTTAGTGATATTTTACAACCTTTTTAAAATGATATTTGAATGGGTTTTTATAGTGATATATTTGTCATGGGTTGAATGTACTTTCACTAGGATGACAAGGATAATGATGGGGAATCAAAATAAGTTAATTGTTGCAGTTGAAAGTAGACAGTAGTGGCATTGATGTTACAGTCCAAGTGTGGAATTACTATCATGAGCAAATGATAATTAAGGGGATTGATTTTTCTTAGAAATATTATTATATGTGAATTGGGACCAAGTTTGGAAGGCTATGGATGATTGGGAATCAATGAAAATAATCCTAAGAGGGTCATGAAAGAAAGCACAATGACTTAAGGGTTGGGTGTCATTATCCATGATCAAGTTACTATTTTTTTCATTTTATATGACTACATTTCCCCCTACTTTATTCTAGTGATGCAACAAAGTGAAATACTATGATAAATGAAAAATAGAAATCATAACTGAACTTACCTATAAGGGTGAAGCTCATGAATCTATATGATGATAAATGTGTATAAAGAGAGCACATTGTGAAGTATGAATCTGCAAGAAAAAAAAAGAGTAGATTAGTTCTTATTATATATGCTATATCTAAAATAAGAACATATAAAACTAGGTAAGAGAGAGAGAGAGAGAGAAAGAGAAAGGAGTGAATACACCTCACTAGGTACGTAAACCAATTCAAAAATTATTGTAACATTGAGTGATGCTAGATTATGCCAAGTAATGTTGGAAAGTGTTGTACCAAGATTAATATCACAAATGGAGATGATTGCTCAATTCCTTGAGATTGGATCAAGAATGCTAAGGATGACCCTTTGGATCCATAATCACCCGCTAAATGAAACTAGGTGGTCTTGTATGTGTTGATTAATGTTTGGACTGAGTGTCCAATCCTTCTGAATAGGTGGCTCAAGAATATAAAGACTAATTAGTACTTTGACTCCATTATTTCCCCATGAAGTGAAGCTGTGAAATGATACCGATATGAAATATGTGTCATATGAGATGGCTCTTGGATCCCATGAATGTACTATGATATAAAAATGTTGGCATGGATAGTTGAATGTATACTAGAAACTAGGCCCCTCTTGGCCACTCCAAAAGATGGAGATTAGGCTTGTATGAAAGACACTTTGAACTGGTCCACTAGGCTTATATGAAAGCCACTTAGGAACTTGAGAATGAAAAATCTAGGATTATATGGAATCCATTCCAAAATGATGCCAACCATCTATAGATGGAATAAGGCATGAAATTATTGAGAATTCCTAGGTAATAGTAAACTCAAAAAGAAAAGAAAAGAAATGTGTTACACACATTACACCTAATCATAGGTGTCTAAAACATGGATTCTGATCTAGAAGTTATATCAACTACTATATCCAAAATTGGAAGTAAGATCCATCATGTTGCACATCATGCCCCCTATATCTAGATTCTCTAAGTGAAAGTGTACTAAAAACTACTAATTTTGAATTGGTCTGGCTATGCAAGACTGTATCTAGACCTACTTTTCTACCTAATTTTGGAAAGTCTAGTTTTTTGTTATTTGTATAAGAGCACCAAAAGTGGACACTAGTGCACCAACACTATTGTCCAAGTTGGGCACTATTGTTTATGGCCAAATCTAGTAACTATTTTGGATTCTTGATTGTCTATCTAGTGTATTCTGACTATTTTGATGTCTGGTTGTTGTTTT
Source organism: Torreya grandis (assembly GCA_037957365.1). Taxonomy (NCBI): domain Eukaryota; kingdom Viridiplantae; phylum Streptophyta; class Pinopsida; order Cupressales; family Taxaceae; genus Torreya; species Torreya grandis. The sequence goes on along the minus strand of JARHVA010004179.1, from coordinate 751,977 downwards.
AGGTGTTCTAAAAACTATTATTTAAACTATTAAGAGCTCTAATATTTGAGACAGACCCCCTATTTATTTCTTCCACTTTTAAGGGTAGTAATAAAGACCCTATAATGAATATCCTCATAATAAAAATCTCTACAAGTGTGTTATGTTTCAAAGATACATGATATAGCAATGATAATCAACAAGATATCTCAAGATATAACATGATTTTTATTAAGAGATTATTAGATCAATAGAGGTATGCCTAAATAGATATAACAATGTAAAAACATGTGCAATGTAGTGAATTAAAAATAAAATTTTGGTTAGTTGTTAGTTGTTAATTAGATGGATGGAGCATGATGTCCATCATGGCATCCAATAAAGCAAGATAAATGCATGATGTGAATCATGGCATTGAAAATAATGAGAAGAAAATAAGCAACAAGCACACAAAGCAAGAATCAATAAGCATACAAGGGTGGCCAAGGGGCCAAATAAATAAGGGACATGGGCACATGTTACTCAAACTCGAAAGCAATCATACAAGGCATGTTCAAATTCCACATAAATATATAATTGAAATAATAAAATTTAGTGTGGAAGCCACAATCATATGTCCTAAAGAACACACAAGATGAAATCAAGAACTAATAAATGTAATCATATCTAGCTACACAAAGAAATAAAGGAAAGCATGTAATAACTAGAAATACAATTGATCAAAGCAAGTGGGAAAGTATGCAAGACATGTTAGTACAAAACTAGGTATATGATAATAAATACACAAGTGCTATATACTATTGAGTGTTGATAGAGTAATATGTGTATGTTAATAAATAATGTACATCAACATGATAACTAAAGTGTGTCATGTAGGAATGACATAACCTAGATGGGTTAGTCATGTATAAGATGCCACCAATAGGTATGTATATTGATGTGTGTTTTGATGTAAAAGTAGGATTCCCTCTCAATGGGTAGAGTGAAGTAGTCAAGGATCTAGATGTCACTACACACACTCAAATAAGATCAATGGAAGTATGGTAATGTAGATAATTTGATAAACAATAACATAGAATAATAAATGTAAGTTTAGCATGGTAGTAGAAATGTAAAGCATGGATGATGCATACAAATGAAATGTTTTTTATTTTTTGTAATTTTGTATATTTTTTTGTATTGTTGATATAAGCTATGTATAATGAATCATAAGTAGATTATGTACAAGAAATACTAAGAAACTATGTATAGGTAAGCAAAAAGAAACTACATATAAGTAATGCTGAGAAGAGATGATAATAATCGATGAGTCTCATGGGAAACTCCCTATCATGTCCTATATCAAATAAAGGAATTGTGAATAATTTTGAAGCATGAGGGAATAGTTGTGAATATGACTCTAAGTTATCAGTATCTTAGAAATCATAATAACATGTATTGTTTCATTCATCATTATCATCTTGATTTTGAATTAATGGAATGCTAGTGTTGAATTTTGTTGTATATAAATATTTTACTTTGATGAATTATGTCTATGAATGATTTTCCTTGGGATGTTTAATAAATCCTAAACCTTGGTGACAAACATTATCAATCACTAGAATAGTAGTGATGCCTTGATCCTTCTTTCCTAACCATTGACCATGATAATCAAACTATTGTAATTATTTTTGACCAAACCCATACTTCTTTGAAAGTTGAGCCTCATTTTGGAGAGGTAGATTTGAATTTTTTTTGTGCTTTACATATGCTTTTGGTATTATTTATTACTCTAATTTTAATTTTTTGACCTTTTGTTTTTTTTAGTTATGATTTGGTAACCACTTTTGTACTATTTATAAATTTGACCTTTTGTGAATGTGTTCCTATGTCACTATAGATTGATTGACTGATTTACCTTAAGTAGGGTCCTCTTTAGCAATTATCTATTGTATATGTTGTTTCAATGCCAAACATGAATATGTGTGAAGCCTATGCATTATATGGCATGCATAATAATATTTGGATCTTCTTACTAGATTTATAGGAGGTAGTTTGATCAATTTAGATTTAATCATTTCCCTTAGTACCTCACTTAAACTCTTATTGAATCACTAGTTTTGGAGTTACTTTAATGTGATTTCTTGTTGTGATATGTAACATTGCTTACAACTAATTGACTAGGTGAAGGTGCATACACATGATTAACACTAGGATACCATTGAGGATTTTGTATTATAATTTGATTTTCCCATGTTGTGATCTTTTCATGTAATGTCTAACTCTATATTTGTAAATCTGAAATTAACTTGCGCATACTAGTGATTTGATCTTTTAGAGTCTCACAAGTGCAAACCCTAGTTGATTTTGATTGAACATGTAAGCACATATGTTGAAGATGGTTTGAATAAGCTAGAAATTTAACTTATGCATTAGTAACAATAGTATAGGCTTCCTCACCTTTTGTATGGGTGATAGCATGGACCTAGTTAGAGGGAAAGTAGCTATCACTCTCTTGGGAGAGTGGAGAAGAAGGAAGATAATCAAAAGTAGCCAAATAATTAGATACATCTAGGTAAAAACCGTGTATATGAGATGAAATGCATGAAATTTGTAAATAAATAGGATTATAAATAACATTACACATGAGATATAGTAAACAAGGGATAAAGAGTATGGAACTGTGCATTAATGCATAAAGAACTTGGGCATGTGCTATGACATTTCTATTATGTTTAGCATGATAAGCTTGAAATGTTTTCCATATGAGAGATAGAAAGTAACAAATAGAAAATAAGAATTTTTGCATGAATGCATAAATTTTTTTGGCATGTGATATGACATTTATAATGTCTTTAGAATGATAAACCTAATTATTTTTCCATATGCAGGATAGAAAGCAAGAAGTGAAACCTTGTTGAAAGACAAGTAAACTTTGCTTTAAAGGAGAGGTATCTTACTATGTTTAACAATAAATTTATTAATATCATCCCATATTATTAAAATTTGGCATTAAAAAAAAATAATGAAGATTTATATTAGCATATGGTAAACTTCATCATTCATATACATGATAGGACCAATTATGGTCTCCTTATTATTTGCTAAAAATGCAAGAAATATTTGAAAATAAGTGTGATCCATTTTTGAAATCTTATTTTAGATGTAAGGTGATACCTCAAGAAGCAATGGGACTTATTATATGAAACTAGGGTTTGAAAGATGAATATTTAAAAATTACTATAAAATTTAAAGTGAACTTTTGAGTTAGGTATGCAAGTACAAAATCAGAAATTTATTGGAAAATTTATGATTTAGAGAGACCTAGTATATGAAACTAAGGATTTTAATTTTTTTTTTTTTAAATTACTATTTAATTTTTAAATTGAATTAATGATTTTAATATGCTATTAAAAAGTCAAAAACTTATTGGAAAATTACTAGGAAAATACTAGGACCTAGTATGGGCAACTAGGGTTTGAAAAAAAAAAATTTAAAATTACTATGAGATTTTAAAATTTAATTAAATTTTTTTATTTTATTATGTAGGTAAATATATATATATATATATATATATATATATATATATATAATGAAAATCAGTAATAAATTTACCTTAGGGTTTCTAGGGTTTTTATGTGCAAACGAAGTAAGTCAGGTTCACCAAATGATTTAACAATTTTGGGAATATTAGTGTATTATTCCTAATTTAGTTAAAGGGGTCTGAGTAGTAAAATAATTAAATATATAGAAAATAATTAAGATAATATTTTGTGTAAATTAATTTTAATTAAATTTTTTCTAAAAATACTAATAAGGAGAAGAAAACAACACTTAGTTGGAAACTAATTGATCTGACTGAGACAGAGGCTAGAATTCACTGTGCTTGACTGAGACACTATCACACATTGACATATAAACTTTGTTTTATGATTACATAGGAGAATTAGAGTTGGATAGTAGTGGAAATATCACTATATTCCACTTATACCATTATTTTCTTGAGGATCTTAGCTTTCTATATTTTATTCACTATGACTGTGTGACCTTATCTATGAATTTTTAGTACCTATAAGTTTGTATAGCTTCTTGTAGAGAAGATTATATCTTCAAACCATATATTCGATTGTGTTTTGACTAATTTTTAGCAATATGGGGACTTAGTGTGTGTAATATTACTTATATTTTCTTCACACCCCATGTGTGGGTATGTTTACTACATACCAATACTCTGAAGAGGGATCAAACCATATGTAGTTCTCCCACTTGATGTGATTTATGCAATTATGTATATGAAGATGAAGAATTATAAATTGGATGTGATTGAGGTGGCTAGGGACTAGTGTAAGGATTTTAGTGAGCTTTTAAGTATGTTTTATAGCTATATGTAGAGAATAGGGAAGTTTGCTTGAGTAGTCTTGCTTGTATTCTTTCTTGCTTAGTGATATTTGCCAACCCTTTCCAAATGATATTTAAATGTGATTTTATAGGGATTTATTGGTCATGAGTTGAATGTACTTAGGCTAAGTTGACAAGGATAAGGATGGGGAACTAGAATAAATTGACCATTGGGGCCAGAAATGGACTTGGACAAGGGCATAAAAAGTGGACAATAGTGGGATTGATGTTATATTCTATGTGTGTCACTACTATCCTAAGAATATGGGACATAAGGAAATTGATTTTTCTTGGAAAGAGTAGTCTGGGTGAGCTGGGACTAGTCTAAAAGGCTATGGATGACTGGGAATTAATGAAAATAATTCTAGGAGGGTCATAAAAGCAAGTACAAGGGACCTAATATTTGGATGTCATTAGCCATGATCAAGTTACCAATTTTTGCATTTTATATGACTAAAATAGGCATTAAATCATTCATATGATCTTTTAAATTGTCTATAGTGTTTAAAAAGTTCAAGATATTTTATTTGATACTAAGAATAAGTACATTAAGAATTTTAGTGCATCACTTTAGTTTTATTTCATTTTTATTTACATTTTCCTTCTTACCCTTTTCACCCCTAATTAATTTGAAGAGTTATCTTTAAAAATCCTGAAGGTCACTTTACATATTGTAATTCAGTACCACATATGTAAAGCTTCCCATATGGCATTGTTTACTAAGAGTGAAAGTTTTAGGCATCAATAGTTCCCTTTTTTGGCATTCCAAATGGGACTTGAATCCACAATTTCATGACTAGAACTTAGATTTTATGAGCTAGAGACCCATCATAAGGTCATAAATAATGCAAAATCTAATCTTACTACTACCTCCTTTGGTAGTTTTAACTCATCAAAGGACTAAAGGATCTAGTGAGATATAAAAACCATAACAAATGGTGATCCTAAGAGCACTAATTAACTTTTTATCATGGAACAATGATAACCCACTCATTCCCTAGTAGCATCAGCTAAATGGGACACTATTCCTTCCATTGTCTTAATGTCGCTCCCTAAATTCATAGGGGAATATTTCAAAAGCATAATGAAACATCTTCAAGATGTTACTGATGTCTGTACTATGCATTATGTCACACAATATAACATGGATTAACACTACTAGCCACCTCTGTCAAAGGGAGATCTCTTGACTAGTATCAGCCCTTACCACCCAATTCCATCACCACCTGGGATGAGTTGGGAAATAGAGTATTTGAATGACTCAATGATAAGGGAGACTAGTAATCTCTCCTACAATAGCTAATCATCATTAAAAGGTCCCCATAAGAAGATATCATCAAATTTAATACCAAATTTTATAAGAACTAGCAAAGAATCTTAGTAGCAGCCTGACCACTCATAGCTATGGCCATTATATTTTACATTAAATCCTTCAATTCATATATAGTGGTTATGATTCAGCCTCTTGAAGGCTAGATGCTACCAAATGCATATGAGTTAGGTTTTAGAGTGGAAAATAATTTGATAGATGTTGGGTAACTTCCCCCATGACCATCGATGCCCATGTTCTTTGAAATATCAATACCACTACAAGAGGAAATTTTGATCACCTCACAAGTATCTCCTTCCATGTATGTATATTTTCCTTCTTAGATGAGCATGTCTGCTTCATCCATGATAGCTATGGAAAAGAATGACATGAAGAGAATCTTGTGGAACTTCTTGAATGAAATCATAAATATCAAAAGGTAGCAAGTTATGCCCCTAAAAAGGCCTTAGTAGAATTACCATAATGGAAGAGCATCATATCAACATAATTAATATCAAGGAGGGTAGAGGATAAATCATCAGGTTTGACCTGTAAATCAAATCATCTCAATTCTTAATCCTTTATAAATGATCCATCTAAGTTCAAATATAAAATTGGTCATCATCCAAAATAGATTGGTAGATGATTCAAATTCATCATGCTTCCCATGTAATGATGCACATATACCCCAAAAATACCCAAGAGGTAATCTGTAGTAAAAGGTTGTTAAAGAAATATTAAGATAAGGGAATATACTTGATTCAAATCCTTATAGATATCAATCCCTGGGCACTAAAAATGCTATCTTAATGGCTCAAATTAAAATAATGTCCTTAGAATAAGAAGAGGAGATAGCCTTAGAGCATGTGATTTTCTCTTGGGTAGAATGCAAATATGTAGCCCATGTGAGTGAGTTTCCCATGATGAAAGTATCATAAGTCTAATTAGACTATTACAATTAATCTAAGAAGATATTGGGTAAAGCCCAAGAGGCTTTTATAAGGCCTAAAGTGACTTGCATGAAAATTCCATGACCACAACCATCACCTAATACATATCAAAAATGGGGTGAAATGGTACAAAACAAGATAAAGGACCCTGAAGTCTAACTTCAAGAGTCATTTAATGTAGTGGAGAAGATGAAAAAGGTCACATCCAATGTTTCTCTTTGGTATGTCTTATAAATCCTTGAGCTAAAATCTATATTAAAATAGGCATTAGAATACCAACAAAATCCTATGAAAGCCAAACTAGTTGTAGAGCCCACACAAATCAATGGAAAGGATGTTAATAGTAATGTGCAACATCATTCACCATCCTTGTTCATAAAATCAAAAATAGGGGTAATTAAAATGAAACCTACCCCATTATATTTAACTCTCATAATGTGGAGCACATTGTTACATAATTCTATGATTGATTCTAATTCCATCACCATAGTGATGCCAAGAAGATTGAAAACACACTATAACTTCAACATGAACCTTTGAACAAAGGGGTAAATTAGTTGGATGGGAAGAAGGTCTAGACTATAGGTGTTATCAAGGATCATCCCATAAATTTATACTCTTTTCCTAATATCATAGTCACCAAAAAAGTTGTGGTAATAGACATTCTACTAGTCTTTGGGTCGTGTTTGTCAAGAGATTTCACCACTAAATTAGGTGGTTATTTGTATTTAGATTGGTCTAACTTAATCTTAAGGATCAAATATGGCTCAAAATTGAAAGTTTTATCTAATTTGATGCATCCATGGTACATATATTATTATGCTATGATAAATTTTGAAGTGATGTACACTTCTTTTTCCAAGAAAGAGTAGAAGACAAAAGGAGCCTAGAGGAGTAAATACTCATTAATGAGTTCATCAAAAATGATCCATTAACAAAATTTGATGCCACCAACCTTGAGAATTATGTAATACATGATGAAGATCAAGACATCCTTGAGGTCATATATAAGAGGGAGGATCAGAGCAAGGAACCATAAAATGAGTTCAAATTTTAGACTCTACATTTCAATAGTGTGAAATGCAAGACTACTTCTAGAGATAGTGTTTGATTTATATCTCCATCTAGAAAAGATACCCCTAGGGCATTCCACTTCCATTTTTCATAAAAAAATAATGAATTTGAGTATGAGGCATTGGTCCATGGCCTCAACCTTATCGAATGCATGGACATGAAGCAATTAAAAGTGTTTGGAGATTTTGAACTAATAATTAGATAAGTAAGAGTAGCCATGGCTACAAAGAATGTCTACATGAATTATTACCACCATCATATATGAGATTTGATCAAATAATTTGAATACTTTAATATTCAAATTATCCCTAGGTCTATGAACATGGAGGTAGATATAATGGTAGTAATAGGCTCCTAGTTTGATTTGATAACCAATCTATTGACCAAAAAATAAGCTGTGTGGGTAGTTATCAAACCCCCCATCCCAAAAAATGATCAAAACTAGTAGGTATTTGAAAGTGATGCCCAAATTGTCATGTTTATTTAGCAATCATGCAATTTTGTGGAGTAGTTTCAATCAAAGATCAAAGAAGCCTATGGAGATCAAATCATGAAACTAAAGTCAAATAAACTTCTAAAGAGACTAATCACCATGGAGAATGTATTCTATTTTGATGATGCCTAAAATGATAAAAATAAGTTTGTCACAAATAAAGGTGTTACTCTAAGATTGATGTAGGAGAATGAAGGAAACTAGAAGTGGGGAAAGAAGTTTCCCAAAAGGATAAATATCGATTGGTATCCTTATAAAAAAAATATGAAGGGGTTATGGCTTAGGCCTATGATGACCTAAAAATGTATGATTGAGAGTTGATATAGTACACCGTATATCTATTCGAAGGATCCAAACTAGTCCACTAAAATTAAAGGATGGTAAACCCAAAGATCAAGTCTCTTATGGATTAGGAACTAAGGAAATTGGTCAACTCAAGAATCATATAACCCATGAATAATTTGACTTGGGTATCTAACTTGGTTTTGATGAGAAAAAATAATAAATAAATTAGTATATGCATGAACCTTAGGGACTTCAACAAAGCATTTATTAAGGATCATTACCCCCTTCCCTCTATAGAATAGATCCTCCAAATAGTATTAGGTGTATAAATGTTTTCTTTTTTGTATGGTTTCTCATGATATAACCAAGTATGGGTTCATGAATAGGATCAACATAACACCACTTTGACTATAAAGTGGGGAATCTTTATGTATGTAAAAATGCCTTTCAGCCTCACTAATATAGATGCTACCTTTTAGGAGGTCATGGACATAGCCTTTAAGGGGTTAATTAATAAAATAATCCTCATCTACTTGGATGATCTTACAGTATTATCCAAGAGTAAATAAGATTATTTGAATCATTTAGAGATGATTTTTTATAAGTGTGAAGAATTTAGGGTATCTCTCAACCCCAAAAAATGCATTTTCAACATCTCATAAGGAAAATTTGTAGGATATGTGATGTCCAAATAAGGCATCTCTATTGATTCAAATAGAGTAAAGGACATAATGGATTTGAGCTTATTGGTCAACAAGAAAGGAGTCTAATATTTCTTAAGGAAGATCAATTTCATCAGTCAATTCACATTTGACATCATTAGGCTAGTAAGGCCAATCACATTGATGCTAAAGAAAGACCAAGATTTTAAGTGGATCATTGAAGGAATGGTAGAGTTTGAAATTATTAAGGAAGTAATATCCCTTATTCCCATGCTAGTAAATCTTGACTTTTCTATGGATTTTGTCATGTATGTTTATGGAAGTGAACATAGCTTGGCAATTATGTTAACTCAGAAAGAAAAAGAAGGGAAAAGAAAGCATCCTAATGAATTGTATTCAAGAAACTTATGAGGGTATGAGATTAAGTACAATTTCATTAATAATTAGGTTTTCATCATTGTCAAAGGTCTCATTAAATTTAGACACATGGTGGTGGGAAGCAAGGTGACGATATATGTAGTACATTTTAGTATCAAGGAATATATAATGAAGGAGAAATCATAGAAAAGAAAGTCAATTAGATCACCAATATCCTATAATAGGATGTAAAATTCAAACCAACCAAGTTAATCTAAGGGAAGGGACTTTGTGAGTATTTAGCTCAATACATAAACACCTTGATATACAAGTGAGATGCACCAAAAATGGTTTTGGTTAGTTAGTATGAAATTGATGGATCTTGGGTTTATGATAGGACCCTCTTTATGTGAATTGGCTAATATCTATATGAACTAACCACATACAAAAGTACATTCTATAGATTGTAGGGAACTAGTTATACACTAGTCCAGGGAGTCCTTTTTAAAAAGAACTTTAATGGGGAACTTCTCTGATGTGTTCATAATAACCAAGATAGAAATATATTATAGGATATGTTTTTAATTCCTAAAGGTGGGAATTTATTATAAAAAATAACCTAAACTAAGATCATATATGTGAAATACTACTGGTTGGCCATGTTTTTAGATTGTCATAAGGTAATGAAGAAATACTAGTAATGCTAATTTTTCATTGGCAAATGAAAGAATTCAGCCATGCCACTGAACTCAATTGTGACCAATGAGTCTTTCACATAGTGAGGCTTATATTTCATTTTGATGATGAATCCCATGTCTAGTATAGGCAATAAATGGATCTTCAAGCCATGGAATACTTCACAAAGTGGGTCAAAGTTGCCCCTTTGAAAGAGGCAAGTAAAAATGTGATCCTCAACTTCCTAGAGGAATTGGTAGCAAGGTTCAGACCTCATAAAATAATTATATCTAATAATTCAAAGGCCTTTCTTGATTCAAAGATTTTAGAATTTTCACTCCAAAATGGCATTTTACTTAAAACTTCATATAATTACTACCTACAAGGGAATGGGTTAGAAAATTTGACCAATAAAAACCTCATAAGGTTAGTCAAGAGGATTGACATTGACCGATAGAGGGAGTTAAATAATCATCTAAATACATCTCTATGGGCTAGTCGAATAACTCATAAATAGATTTTAAAGACATCACCATATAAACTAGTATATGAGAAAGAGGTAATCATGCCCATTTGGATGAAGATTCCCACTCTATAGTTATTGAAATTTTTCAAAATAGTAGAGAATAGAGTATTAGAGGTTAGGTTGGCCAACTTACTCAATCTTAAAGAAGCGAGAGAATGAGCTAGTGATGATAAGGTCACCCGATAATAGGTACTCAAGAGATTGTTTGATAAGAAAGAATCTAACCTAGGTTTTAAGCTAGGAGACTTGGTTTTAAAATATGATAAAAGGGATACGAAGCCATGTTAGCATGAAAAATTTGATTCCTTATGGATAATCCCTTTTTTCATCATTGTAATAGGTATGGAAATGCATTTGAGTTGGTAGATGAAGAAGGCAATGCCTTAGAAATTATAGTTAATGGAATCCACTTAAAACACTTCAACTAACTTGTCATCCCCACTTTGTACATAGTTAGTTAGTTTCCCTTTCATTAGTTGGTTTTCCTCTTTTGTTGTTCTTCCATTTTAAAATAAGTACCCTTTACACAATTTACTACTATCCTATTGCTAAGTGTCTATACCTTGGATCCCCTTATTTTAAATAATGTACTGATTGATGGTTATCTACCCCACTCCACCTAGAGTTAATGTTAGGTACCCCTAATTACATGATCTCCCATGAGGATCATATTAAATCTCTTCTAATACATTATTCAAGTGTGTGTGCCACCCTTAAAATTTATGGGCACCCAAATTCAAAACACTATTTGATGATCATGGTAGGAGTGTTGGCCTATAAATACCCATCTCCTGATCAAGCCAAACATTTAAATGCCTTAAGAATTTTGAGAGCATCCTAAGCGAAGATGTTTCAATTTTTTTATTTATTTATTAGTTTTAAAATTAGATAAAAGAAGGTGAATATTAAATTTTGTATACGAATACCTGGTATAATATGGGCATTGATCTAGATGAATTTGAGGACTCCTTTTTGGCTAGGAAGGACTACCTACAAACCATAAGAAGACTAGAAAAAAATTGTTAGATGGTAGGTTGAGTGGATTGCCTAGTGTATGATAAATCCAAGAATCATGAGGATTTTTAAGAGGCTATCAATCCACTTATAAGATAATTCAGTAAAAAATGATATAATAAATATACTTACATTCAAAGGATAAGGAAATAAATATACAAGAAAATAAATAACATACCTATTTGATAAAAGATATGGCACAATGCACAAATGTACTAAGATTAGGTCCAAAAGGTCTAGGTAGGGTATACAAATAGTTCAAAATATAAAAGAAGGTCTGGTAGGCTATGGGTAAGGCTAATTTTTTTTTCTGATAGTGACTAGTGATGGTCAGGGTGATCGATGATGGTTGTATTGATCGGTGATAGTTATGTGACTAGCAACAATTACTATAACTGATGATAGTTATATTAACCATCTATGATTACCTATGGGAGAATGGGTAAAATGATAAAAAGGAAGTAAGGGGATGTGGTTGATTAGAAAAAGGGTGAATTAGGGGTTCTGAGGGTATGTACAAGTGTGCAGGTGGATAGATCAAGACAACAAATTGTGATAAAGGGTGAAAACACCAAAAACAAAGGAAATATACATGTATGATGTCAAGTGGATGATAGTTGAAATCTAAATAAATTTTAATAGGATAATAGTACTCCTACCTTCAAAAGTCACATGGATATAGCTTCACATCTTAGATGTCTACTCAAAGAGAACAAGAGAATCTAGATGCAAATTTATGGAACTATAACTCTCCCAAGAGCCTTATATTTGTAGCACAAAATTTATAAGGAGAGGGAAGCTTGAGGGAAAGTTACTAAGTTGGGAGGGGATAAATTTGCCTATTTTATTGTCTTTAAAATCTAATTTTAAAGTAAGTTTCCATTATATAGGATGCTTATCTCAAACAAAGCTAGAAATGATTTAAAAGTTTAAGGCAATATTATGACCCCAACCATCGATGGTTAGGGTGACTATTGATGGTTACCCTAATCAGTGAAAATTGAGGGATCATAAATAAATGGGTGAAAAGGTCTTAAATGAAGTGATGTGTTTTGGACAGTTTTTAAATAATTCTAGTAAACTAGGTGGTCCAGTATATGAAGAGTTGTCTAAGGGTCCACAAGTCAAGATAACACTAAAAAATATCATGGTGCAGATTTTAAGTGTTTACATTTTTTCCCTTTTGTTTTGTGGATTTTGGGTCAATAAGCTATTTAAAAAAATGAGCTATCAATTTGTCAATGTCTGGTTTCCCCAAGTATGGGAGGAGGGTATTCCCCCTCAAACGAGGAGCAAGAAAGGTGAAGGTCAATTTGAGATAAGGTTTGATAAAAGGTGTAAGAAAGGTCATGAGGTTGGGCATTAAGGATGCATATTCATGCACAAAAGAGCCACTAATTATGATAGGCATGATCACATAAACACAAATATTTCCATGTTGGTAAAAATGAGGTTGGGGTCTAGGATTAGTGATAAGGTAACCAGTCCCCAGCATTGGGCATAGCTAATTAGGTCACACTTGTCATGGGTCCTAGAAAAGTTTGGTGTTTACTTAGGTATATAGAGTAAGAAGTGCTCTTGATAAAAACACAATGGGTTAGGTCATGCATGAGGTGGTGTGTAATGCAAAAGGTCAACATGGAAAAATTAGTCAAGATGGTCAATGTGACCAAAACAAGGTTATGGCAAGGTGCACAAAGTTGGTACCATTATCAAGGTAGGAAAAGGTAATTAGGTTAGGTGATTAGGTGGGTAGAGGGGGGTTGAGCTAACTCCTAATGTGTTAGGCAAGAGGATGTTACATATATAGTCCCATGGATAGTGGATCCAACATGGACTTTAGGCCTAATGTAGTTTTTTAGAGGGAGAGGGTAACTCCTGAATAGGTCAAGGTGGGGAAATGAAAGGGTTGCCCTAGGTGGAGGTGGTGATAGGTAGAAAAGTGTGAAAAATATGGAGAAAGGCAACCAATGATGGTTAAGTATAAATAATAATAGTTATGTAACTATTGACAGTTGTATGTGACCAATGATAGTTAGGGTCAATCATTGACAGTTAGGTAACCATTGAAGTTTGGGTGAAAACCCTAAAACTATATATAAAAAGGTCAATAGGGGACCATTCAGTTCTTATTTGTAATTTGTGATTTGTCTATTCTAGTTTTTGGTATGAATAGTGTCTATAAGTGTTTGGAAAGGTGGTGAGTCAGATTAGAGGATTGCGGTATGTGAAAGGGACAGTGGAGTTGAGATGGATGTAGGAGGGGCTCTGGGAAAAGTAGTTAGATGTAGGCTAAGGTAGCACCATCAGTTAAAAAAATGAGGTAGGTGATATTTGTAAATTTAGAATTATTGTTAATATAAATTAGTAGGCTAAACTAAGGAAGAATGGATGCATAAATATGTGGCTATGGTGTGATAATTAGTATTTTATGTGGGAAAAAATAGGAGGTGTGTTTTTGGAGGGTAATAGGGGAAGGAGGAAAAGTGTAGGGATGAAATTTGTAAGAAGGCCTATCTAGATAGAAAGATTGAGGGTTTAAAAATATGGTCAAGAGGTCAAGTCTCACTACTAGTGGTCACTGACAGTGATTGTTGGTGGTTGACCTCAGTTAGAGATGGTTGACTTGAGAGGTAAAAAGGCCTAAGGAGATTTTTGATGGTTGGGGAGAACCGTCAGTGGTCGATGAGTGGGAGGAAAGGATCTGGGTAGGGTTGGGATTGGGATGGAGATAAAAGTGAAAAGCGTAGAGTTAGGATTAGGTGAGAAATGTGAGGGGATAGGAGGTGGGTTGAGTTAGGATGAGATGGGAGGGTAAAAGTGGAGGTTTTAGGATAATGAAGGCATATAGGAATATGTAATAGTTATAGACAAAATAAGGTAGAATAGGGTGTTGAAGATATGAAATCATATTGGTACAAGGATGCATGACATAGTTATTTCTCATATAGGTTAAAGTTAAAATAGGCTACTTATTTGATTTGTGATATGGATATTATTACAAGCATGGGATCATATCCATCTATGAGATTGAGTTTCTGAGATGTTCATAGAGGTGAGGGATGCCATGTCTGTGGAGGACTGTGCCACATGGAGGTAGTGGGATTTGGAGAGATGTGCCACTACTAGCACTTTCCTCGAGATGCATATATGATAGTTACCCTTGTCAAGAGATGGGATTTGATAACTAACACATTCTAGTTACTTACTAGAGAGATGGGTATCATGTTATAGGACATCCACAAGATCACCTGACTACTGATATGAGGGGATCCTATTTATCACATAGATAGTGATGAGATAGATTACCTAATGGGTTACTTGTATGGAGTAGACAAAGTTCACACATAGTTCCACATATGTGGCTTTAGTATCAAGGCAATATATGAGAGGGTTATAAATGAGAGACATCTCTTGATGATGATTTATTTAGTGGTGACATGTTTTGCATTGCCAAATTTATTAGGAGGGAGATTTCCCTATATGTTTCTAGGGGTTTTAGTAGAGTTGATAGTATTTGGATGGGGATAGGTATTATTGGTCTAGATATATAGGGAGTTATGGGGTTTTAGAGTTCACAGGCATTATGGCATTAGTGTTATAATTTTTTTTCACTACTAGGCATATGAGCACATATGTGTGTTGAGACTATTGGGCCTACCTATAGACACATATCTACCAATAAACTATAGGGTGGGGTTTTAAATATGGAGGGGAGGAGGTAAAATCATAGGAATAGGTGATGGCATGAGGGATGTAGAGTGGTTTTTGGGTTCTTTGGAGAGTCTAGCACTAGGAGATATAGTATGGAGGCCATATATGACTTGGCATATATGGGATGGATACATGCAACATACATACACTTTACAGAGATGGAGATGGGTATACAATTTATGGGACAATGAGATAGAGCTCATTCTTATGGAGAGAGTGAGATGGCAGTTCAGACTCCAGTAGGGTATTCTACTAGAGTTTCCTCAGTATAGGAGAGAGGATACTGAGTTATTATTGTTAGAGCCATAGCCTTAAGATGATGTATTATGTTATGATGAGATTCCTGATAGGGTGAGATTTAATTCTAGTGTTACTATATATTATCTGGTATAGTTTTAAGGTAGATATGTAGTAGTAAACTTTGGCTAGGGAGATAGAGGCTAGGGACTTATGGATGTTGACCTAGGAAGAGTACCGACATAGGGTGACCCATAGGTAGTGGTAGCACTTATGGAGGCATAGGATTTGATAGCCACTTTACATGGGTAGATTACCACTCTTGAGGGATACATTTCCACTCTTCAATTTCATTTGTGAGGAGTGATAGTATAGAGAGACAAGACATAGGCATAGGTCACCATTTTGTAGGGTCAAGTGGCAAGTTTATAGGGTGAGGTGGCTAGTTTATAAGGATAGATTATGTTGGTGATAAGAGAGAAAGATTAGGTGATGACCTCACTTGGCTTGGTGACACAAGAGAGATACTCTCTATAGTGGATAGGTGGGGTAGTGGTGGCATCACCGGGTTTTGTGACACAAGTTAGGTATCTAGCGACCATACAAGAGTTGCATTATTATGAGGGCATTGTGTTAGCATAGTGTCCTAATAAGCCATGATTGGGAGAGTACTAGGTTGGATTTTTAGGTGGAGAAATGATTGAGGACCCAAGTCAGAGCATGATGCTTGTGGGTCAACCAATAGGGGCTCCACCTAGGATAGGTGTAGGAGGGGCCAGTGGTAGTGGTGCCCAAGGATCATGATACACATATTCTAGACTTTTGTTTATGATTTTGATACGTGCCTATGAACTGAAGATGCAATATGTATTTATGAGTGATGTGTGTTTCATGTATAAACATATTTTGAATATATATATATATATATATATATATATATATATATATATATATATATGATGTTTAGATGTATTGAGATGTCTTCTAGGTTTATATTTTAATGAGATGGATTTTTTGTCTTGATGATGTGTTGAATATGAGTGATGATGTTTCTAGATGTTATAGATGAAGATTATGGTGTAGTTGTGCATATTGATTTGGATGTAATGTTATGGTTTATGGATTATGGATTTTGCTTTATTATTTATTATGTGATTGATGATGAGTATGATTGTTTGGTCATTGATGATACTATTATTCTACATGATAGTAGTGTTGAGTTGATTGACGAGTAGGTTTTATGGGATAGTGTGAATGTTGATGTTAAAAGAATGATAAGAAAATGTTATGTTTGATTAATGGATGTTGGGTTGGTATAGGTAGAGGAAACATTCACATCTATATTTTGGATAAGAAAGGGGGCATGGTTCTCTACTAGTGAGAATCGAACAATATCAATCCATTTTATAAAATGTCTTAGTGAACACAAACCTATCAAACACATCATAGCAACATGTTTTATGGAGAAAAATAGTATCTTGACCACTTCAAGAAATGTAAGATCATAATTCATTAGGCTCATTATGGATGTGGGTCATAGTTAGGGATTTCAATTTGTGGGTAAAGGAGAAGGGAATCCGTGGGTAGTGGAGTGATTGGATTTTCCATAGGTGACCAAAGAACCCTAGCAGATAAGTCCATGCCATTAGTAAGTTATGTAGACTAATCAATGCAGGAAATCTACTTGCACTATAAAAGTCCATTATAGCTTGATTGGATAGTAGTTAGACTGATAGATGTGAGAAGTCTATATTTAGCAGATGTAAGAGTTGATTGTGGTTTATTGATTTTGTATTTTACTTTATTACTTTATAAGTTGGTAAAGCTGATCAATATGGGAAAATTCTAATGAATAATTTTTTTAGCCATCCTTAAAGGGAATGGTCAAATATTTTAATTTAGCATAGTTATCCTTTAAGGAAGAAGTCTATGTTAAGAAAAAATTTATTATATTTGGAAGATATCCTTTGAGGGAGTAGTTTGCTATTTATTTTTAATGTATGGATATATTTTAGACTAAAATTACACATAGATAAGTCTATTCAGGTTTGATAGGTCTACCCATGTAGAAGTAGGACCTAGACATGAAAGGTTAGAGAAAGGGGTTATGAGAAATAACTAACTATGGGATTATATCTATGAAAAATATGAAAAGTATACATGAAAAACATGTAATGGGTAGAATTGGGGTACCCATATTTAAAATTAGGTTATTACTGTGACAGATGAATCACATGGTTCTATATAATCAATTAACCCCCAAAGAGATAGAAAATAAGGTTAATGATCTAATGAGATGAGCTTAAGTGAGACACAAAATTGGGTTTGATCCTCATTTTAATAATGAAAGAGACACAAATGTGAAGAATTAATGGGTTCAAGTTCTAGCTTGCCCTTGAGAGAGGACAAATGATAAGCACTTGATCCATATTTATGGGTTATAATGTAAGGTCTTAACTAGTTAAAAGTAAACTTGCCCTTTTTGGTATTCTTCATATTAGTGACATGTTATTTTTAATTAAGGATGAGATATCTGATGTTGAACTCTCATATTTTTAGATGTTTATTATATGCTCATTTGGTACATTCTTGATAAATATGAATATGATTGAGGGTAGCAAGGTGTGTGAGGTATTCTTCAGGATAATCCTCTTCAAAAATGATATCATGTAAGGAAATATGAAGAGATGGAATTTGGACTTTGAGAGGTAAGATAGCCTCTATGCCAAAGATTAGGGAAAAAAGTGTAGCACTCATAGCAGTTCATGTACTAGTGTAATAATCCCATAAATGAAATAAGATATAGAGGTGTCAATCCTTGCCCAAATCACTAGCTACTTTAGTGAGAATTTTGATGAGGGTTTTGTTGAAAGCCTCAACCTCTCCATTAGATTATGGATGATAAGGTGAAGAAAATCTTAGTTTGATACTAAAATCATCACAAAGCTCTTGGACTTTTTTATTTTTAAAGGATTTACCATTATCAGTGATGATTTTGTGAGGAAAACCAAAGTAAAAAATAATGTGGTGGTTAATAAAATCAATATTTTTTTTATATTTGATTGAGATTAGTAGGATGGATTCTAACCATTTGGTGAAATATTCCTTGGTAGTGATGATATATCAATGTCATTGTGAGGAATACAAGTTGATTTCTTTGATAAGATCAAGACCCCATTGTGAAAAAGACCAATAGTTAGTTGATACTTGAAGACCATGAAAATGTGCATGATGAAAGTTAGCATGTTGTTGACATTTGATGCATTTATTAACATAGTGACAATAGTCATGATTGTGGGCCAGTAGTAACCTAGGTGAAGGATATGTTTAGCAATGGCTAGACCACTGAAATGTCCCACACAAATGTTGTCATGTGCTTCTTTACGAGTGTGAGAAGCCTCATTGTAATAAAGGTAAAAAAGGAGGAGACCATCAAAGCCTCATTTATAAAGAATGACCCCTAATATTAAGTAATAAGAGGTGCTTTGAGTGAAAGCTCTATGAGCATTTCTAGAAAGATCTAAAGGGAGGATACCAACATTAAGGTAGTTGAATATTTGATCATACCAAATGTCTAAAGATGGTGTTTCTATTCGGTAAATGGTAAGAAAATAAAGATTGAGGTAGGATGGTCTGATGAAATAATAGATGGTGACAAATTGTTTAGATTCAAGAAGTTGAGATAGAATTTGTGATGCCAAGGAATACATTGTGTCTACAAATTTGTTGTTAAAGAAAAGGATTGATTGGATAGTGTAGTGGTCAAATGATGCTAAAAGTATATCAATATGTTGTTTATACATTATAAGGACATCATTCTTGCATTGATAGGCTCCTATGACTTGGTTAATGATGAGTTGAGAGTCTCCAAAGATGCTAATGGTTTTGATTTGCAAAGCTAGAGTGGTCTAGAGACCTATGACCAAGGCCACATATTTGGCTATATTATTAGTGCAATTGAAATAAAGTTTGAAATAAAGAATAAAAGTTTCACCATTATTGGGAATAAGGATTATGTTAGCACCCCACCATTTTCACATTTAGAGTCGTCAAAATACATAGTCATTTGGTAGGTGGGTTCTTCTAAAGAAAGGGTAGCTATAGATTCATCTAGAAAGGTAATATGGGGAGTTTGATTATCAAAGAGTGGAGCTTTATCTATTTGGTCTACAACCACTTGTCCTTTAATGGACTTTTGTAGACAAAACTCAAGATCAAATGTAACTAACAACATGACCCACTTAGCCATATGTTGGTTGTGATATGGCTTGGAGTGCATATACTTGAGGGGATCAATGTTAGTAATGTCATAAGTTTTATGGTTAAAAATATAGTGATGAAGTTTAGAGGCAATGAAAACTAAGGCAAGACAAAGTTTTTTTAGATGGGTTTATCAGGTTTCATAGTTAATGATGGCGTAGATAATGTAACAAATAGCTTTATCCTTATTTTGTTCATCATGATGAGAGATCATGGCCCCCAAGGAATAATCCGTGGTAGATATTTATAGATAAAAAGGTTAATCTTATTTTGGAGGAATAAGGACTAATGGAAAGAGAAGATACTCCTTGATTGCATCAAAGGCTTGTTGATATTCATTGGTCCATTTAAAGGAGATATATATTTTTAAGGAGGTGGTGAAAAGGCTAAAAATGATCAGATAGTTAGGAGATAAAGTGGTAGATTAACTAAAGTTTGCCTTGTAGGCTATGAAGTTATTTTAGGTTAGTAGGGGGAGGCATTTCTAGAATGGCTAAAAATTTTATGTGGTCTATTTCTATTTTATGGAGGGAAACAATAAAGCCCAAAAATTTTCCTAATAAGACCTCGAAGATAAATTTATTTTGATTGACCATGACATGATAATGGATAAGTATTTCAAAGATGATAGCAAGTACAGTGACGTGATCTTGATGGTGCTTGTATTTACTAAGAAAATCATCAACATAGTCCTCAACTATTTTATGAATGAGGTCATGAAAGATATAAGTCATGGCCCACTGATAAGTTGATCCTATGTTCTTTAGGCCAAAAGCCATGACATGATAGTAAAAGGTTCCGTATGGGGTGATGAAGGATGTCTTATGTTGATCTTGAGGGGAAATTAGGATTTGGTTGTATCCTGAAAAACTATCCATAAGGGATAACATTTCATGGCCAATAGTGAGATCAACAAGTTGGTCTATGTTAGGTAGGGGAAAGTCATCTTTGGGCCATGTGAGGTTAAGGTTACATAAATCCACCCAAAGATGGATTCCCCTAGTGGGTTTTGTAATAGGAATAATATTGGAGACCCATTGTGGGTAGTCAATGGGTTGAATGAAGTTGATGGATAAAAGGCATTTAAGATCTTCTTTAACAAAAAGAGTTATGTAAGGGTGCATATAATGAAGTTTTTGATGGGTAATGGTGTTATGAAGAATGATGAAAGGGTCAGTGTTAGGCATATCCTAATAAGACAAATAAAATGCTATGTTTTGGTCATGGAGAAAACATGGATAGTCTCATCATTCTTCAAGGGTTAAGGATTGGCCAATCTTGACAATATGAGGGTCCTCTTGAGTTCCTAGATTAACTTCTATGGTCAATTCATTTAGCATTACTTTTTTTTAGGAGGGAGATATTTTTGAAGAGAAAGGTCTCCTACACCCAGATTGGTAAGAATAGAATTATCATATTGATGTTGGATGGTGTTAATGGTGGGTGAGTCATGAGTAATCATTTTAGGGTGGATAAGAGGAATGGTTTGGGTTTGGCCTTCCCATTGATAAGTCAGGGGACCCAAACTAATAGTGTTGATAAAAAAAAAAGTTAGGTGGGATGATGTTGATATATTAAAATTAGAGATATGGGGTTGGTGAGGGTAGAGATTCATCAAAGTGGAAAAGTGGGGTTGGCAAGAGTAGAGGTTATTCAAATTAGAAAAGTGGGTTTGGTGAAGGTAGGGGTTCGTCAAATTGGAAAAGTGGGGTTGGTAAAGGTATGGGTTTGATAGTTTGGAAAAGTGGGGTTGGTGAGGGTAGAGGCTCATCAAGAGTGGTGAGAATTGGTTTTGGTGATGTGGGTTCTTCTAGGAGATCATAACCCAGGCCAAAAAACTCACAAGGTTTATGGGTTTTTATGATGGGAAGCTCATGGGTCCTTGCTCATAGAGGCCAAAACTAAACCCTTTATAAGTACAACGATGAATGTATGTTTGGGTAAATTTCAGGTTTCTAATGTAAGAAATGTTAGAAGTGAATGGTTGGATATAAAGCATGGTGGTGAGAGAAAGGAGTGGTTTATCAAGTCCCTCATAGACAAAGCATGTTTCATTGTTGAGAAGTCTAATGGGGACAAGGGTACCAATATTTGGATCATAAGATGGATCATTTTGAAGGTTCCCAAATTAATGTGGAGAAGGGAAAGCATCCAAAGATAAAATTTAATATCCCCTTAGCGTAAGATGCTGAAATATGGATTACAAGGGGTGTTTGACTAGGATTTGTGATGAAGGAATGGTTAAACTATTGGATGCTTCATCATTATTGAAGATATAAGTGTTGGTGGGTTGGGTTGACATGGTGGCTTGGCTAGAGGTTGGTTGTGAAGAGGGTGAAGATGGAATAAGAACATCATTGGGCTGATATGTCATATTACAAGAAGTAAAGGGACTTGGATCAACATTGATTATAATGACTTGTCCCTCATATTCAAACTTGACACACTAGTGAAGGATAGAATGGATGCATCCCATGGCATGGATCCAAGGGTGATTGAGTAACACATTATATTAAAAAATTTCCTTTACTACATAAAAAAGTCTAGGAATAGTTCTTGGCCCCAAATGGATGTGGAGAATAACTATTCCCAGAGTAGTGGCCAAGGTATCATTAAATGAATAAAGAACTACCAACATTTTAAACATGATAGTTTTAAGTATTTGAAGTTGATCATAGGAATGGAAGGAGATGATATTGATACTTTTTCCCCAATCAATCATAACTCTTTTGACATGTGTATGGTTGATGGATGCTATGATAAAAGAGGGGGATCAATGTCTTCATTATAACAGGGTGGAATTTTAGATTCTTGAAAGGTGACCATGGTAGCATGTTGGATGGCTCCAATCAAAGGTGAAAGAGGTTTGGGATCATTTGGTTGAACCTCTATAGAACATAGTGCTTTGATTAAAGTTTGACAATGTTGAGGTGAGGTGATAACCAAGTCATAAAGACTCATTTTGATTAGTGTTTGGTGAAGTTATTTTAACACCAGGCATTGGATGAATTGAGATGCATTAGAAGAAGGGGCTCCCAAAATAGATACTTTTGTCTTTAGTGGTTATGAGGGTGAAGGTGAAGGTGTAGTTGTTTAAGTTTGATGAGTTGGTTGGGGAGTTGAAGGGTAAGACCATGGAATGGTGGCCCTGGCTTTGCCCTTTTCATTTTGTTGGATGGATTTACCCTTATCCTTTTATTGAGATTAATACTGAGTCACCATATAAATGGTATGGGTAAGGGGATTGGTTGCTTGTTTTAGTTCCTCTGTTTCACTCCTTAGCAGGAGTAGAGAAGTAGATGACTGGTAGGTATATTGGATAGGTGGTGAAAGAGGAAAGGGGATTAAAGAAGGTTTATCTAATAGATCCTCCTCCTCCAAAAGGTCATGAATGATTGTTTGGAGAGATTTATAATTCTCCATATCATGCCCAGGGGTACAATGGTAAAGATAAATCAGACTATCATTAAACCAGGTTGGTTTTTGGCGAGTGGAGTCAAAAGACTTGATTGGTGGTAAACTAATGGTAGAAGCTTGTAAGAGCATTTATAAAATAGTTTTATAATATTATGATAAATATTTTAGAAGTGTCATAGTTTGGATTTTTGGTGTAGGAAATTTATTAGGCAAAGAATTATTGATAGTAGGTGTGGTTGGTGGATTAAGCTTGGTTAGTAGTTTAGAAAGAATTGGCTTAGTTAAAATTTGTTTAGGAATTGGGGGTATATATCATGATGGTTTAATGGATGGGAAGGTGGATGGAGAAAGGTTGGTAAGAAATGATGATGAACTATGATATGGGCTTGTTATAGGTGGAGAAAGGGGAGATGTTTTTTTGAGAAAGAGTAAGTAATGGGAATGGTGGAGGGATGGGGTCCTAAAATAGAAGGTAGAGGTAAAGGAGTTGGTATGGTTCTTCCTCAAGGTTATGGTCTGGGCAATCCTTCCTTCTTAATGGGATTAATTTTATTAGGTTTTAGTTGGGTTAATGTGATTAAATCCAATCTCAAAAGAGGGTTAGTAGGATTATGTGTGGGAAGGACCCCCAAGTTCTTGATTGGCTTGATAAAAGAAGCATAGGGTGACTTGACAATTTTAGATGGGGTAATTAAGATGATTCTATGGTGACTTTAGGATGGGTAGTTGGTGGAGTTTTAACAACACACTTGAGAGTAGACTCAAGTGAATTAAAAGGTTCAATTCTATTTTTATATGGGATTCCAAGTCGATGCCAAAAGGTGGATCTATCAAAGTTAGGCTAGGAGGTAAATTCCAATCTTTGAACTAACTGGGAAAAGCATTTATAAATGGGACTTATTCCTTGATCATTAGTTTTAAAGCCCAAACCCTTTGGGGAAGAAGGAGTGGTTTTAGTGTTGTTATCCTTGGTGGAAGGTTCCAAAGGTAATGATTGGTTAGGTAGGGGTATTGTCCCTTGAGAAATAGTTTCCAAGGGAGATATAGATAATTCTATATTGGTGCAGTATGGGTAATGGTTTCAAGTGGAAGGGTTGGTATAGCTTCTTCCTTATTGTGGTTGTTCAAAGAAGTAGGTGGTTCTTCTATTTGGTGTGGAAGAGTGAATGAAACTATTGAAGTGGTTATATCCTTGGGTATTTCCATCATAGGGGGTAGACGGAGCTATGGTTTCATCCAAAGAATAAGAGGGATAACTACTTCCTTTATTTGGGCATCTAAAGGAATAGGTGTTATGTTATTTTCCTCTATTTGGGTGATAGAGGTGATGACTTCTTCAGTTGTGGGTAGATTATTGATGACATTAATTTCATGTGCCTCATGTGAGTTGGAGGATTCGAGTTGGATTTCATAGTCTTCAGTTGAAGGTGGATGATTTGGGAAAGGTTTTCATAAAATATCAAGAGATTAGTTAGAAGGAACATTTGGGTTATCAAACAAGCTCCCCTTTATCAATTAGGTCTTGGTCAATACTCTTAAAGGTATTGC
Organism: Torreya grandis; assembly: GCA_037957365.1. Lineage (NCBI taxonomy): Eukaryota > Viridiplantae > Streptophyta > Pinopsida > Cupressales > Taxaceae > Torreya > Torreya grandis. The sequence goes on along the minus strand of JARHVA010004179.1, from coordinate 727,100 downwards.
ATCTATCGATATCATGTCCAACAACCTGATGAGAATCAAAATAATCATTCTCATTGTATGACTTGGGAAGAGGGAAAGAAGTATCAAATTATTGAGGGGGCTTGATGGGTGGAAGTTGGATTAGATTGAATTTAAGTAGTTTTTCCAAGACTGATGCATAAGACTCCCCAATCAGGGTAAATCTGTTTTGAAGGAACCTAATTTTGGGTATTGTTTTGGTGATTGGAAGAACTGTTAGTTTGAGGTGTTTGGTTGATAGTTAGAGGAGGTGTGGTTTTGAGAACAACTAAGTGTGCTAATGCTTTTGGTTTAAAATTAGTTGGGTTTTTGGTTTTGGTGGAGAATGACTCAGTGGATTTGAAACTAGATTTTTTATTTCAAAGCTTCACCTTCCCTTCATTGATAGCATGGTTTTCTAATTTGTGGGCCATAGTGAATGATTCATCAAAGGTCTTAAAGGTGTAGACTTGGAGAGTTGGATTAATGTGTTTAGCATACCCTAGAGAGAATAATTCAATTAATCTGGATTGGGGTAATGGGAAGGTGAGTTGATTAATGAGGCCCCTCCATCTGGAAATGAAATTAACAATGGATTCATCTTCAAAGTGTTTGATGGAGTATAAGTCAAAAATGGAAACCTTTTTAGATGTGTTTACTGAAAAGTGTTCTAAAAATGTTTGTGCCAATTATGAGAAAGAAAAGATGGAATGAGTGGGAAGGTCACTATACCAATCAAGAGTGGCCCCAGATAATGACATAGGAAAGGTTTGAAGGAGGAGAGCATCATCATAAGTGATTAAGTAGCAAGAATGATGGAAAGATCCTATGTGCTACTAAGGATCCTCTTTACCTTGGAATTTAGAAAATTTTGGAAATTCCCATTGAGAAAGATAAGCATGGATGGGCACAGAAGAGTGGATAGGCTTGTTACAAATTTGGTCATAAGATAAAAGATTAGTTAAGGTGGAGTTGGATGACTTCAAACTTGTCATTTTTCCCATGAGCATTTTCATTAGATCGGGATAGGGTTGAGAAGCTGAATAATTGAGAGGCACATTTTGTTGGGATTGGCTCACAATGATGTATGAATATGTAATAGATGATACCAAAGAAGCCACATATTAATAAGTGGTGCCAAGAGGTTGAGATGATGGAACATAAGAACTTTTTGGTATAAAAGGTTGGGTGGTTGATGGTATGTACCCTTGTGGGTTAGGGACATAATGATAAGTTGTCATAGGCACTTGTTGAGGAAATTATGTGGTTGATATAATTGAGGTAGGAGGAAGTGAAGAAGGTTGAGGTTGGGTAGCTACCCTAGTGTTGATTAGAGGAAGGTTTTGAGTTATGGCGAGCACTAGGTTTTGAAGCAAAACTTTGGTCGAGGGATTGGTTGCAACTAAATGGAAGATAAAATCTGGAGTGGAAGATAATACCATAGTAGATGGGGCATAGGTGACTAATGGCAAGGTTTAACCCACATGGGGTGTGACAGGAGGTGTTTGGTTAGGAGGTGGAAGGTTGGTTTGAGTCTGGGTGGATTGGATATTAGAAGAAGCTTGAGTTAATTTTTGGGTTGAATTGGTACCCACATGTTAGTAATTTAACCTATCAAGGCCAAATTACTATTCCTATCATACAAAACTTTCCTAAAATTGGTCATATCCTTTTTAAGTTGGTCAAACTAATGAATTGTGGCCTAAAAATCACTAATTTTAATTACAAATGTCTAAAATGGATTATAAATGGGTCATTTTCATTTCAAAATAACATTGTCAAGTTCAAATATGTGGACAATCCATGCATAGGGATCAATTTTTAGAGGAAATTAAGGATTATGAGAGATTCAAGTGGTTTTAAGACCTAAAACTTTGTACATAGGGTCATAATGAGTTTTAAAACCTTATAAAAAAATTTCATGGCCATTGGAAAAGTGGATATACTCATTGTTTTATAACAGTCCTCAACATGTCTATTGGAGATCACCATTGGAGTAGGCATCATTCTAGAGTGATACAAAGGTTTCTAATTCTAGGTAAAGTATGAAAATAATGGGATGATATTTTTAAATCATATTGAGACCTTTAAATAATGTTAAAACTCTAAATTTTAAGCAAACCATGTTCATACATGCTTTTAAAAGCAAACAAGCATAAAGGCCAAAAAGGGGTTTTTTTACTTTTCAAGAAAAATGTGATTTTAGATTTTTTTTATCATGGTAAAGACCCAATTATTATTTTTATAGGAATTTGGAATAATTTTAATATTTTTTTCATTTTAGTGAAATTTTCATTTTTTCAATTTTAGACGTCCTTCCTAGCCTCCTGTTTAGATTCTCATATATGTGGAGTTTGAATGAAATATATTAGTATGTTTTTATTACTCATATGTAATTATAAATCATGAAAAATTGATACCATTTTAGTTATTTTTATTTATGAACAATCATTAAGAGTGTAGGCAACTTAGAAAGTAGTCAAAACCCCACGACAAATTATCCACGTGGTAGCTTTTTATATATTTGTAATGGGAACCCAATATTTTTAGGAATGTTGGGAGGGTTTAGTGTTATATAAATAAATTTAAATATTTTAGAATTTTCATGTATGTACTTTATGAATCATCATTTTGAATATTAAGTTTCAAAGCCCGCCTAAACCCTCAAAAAATTAGTTTTGAAAAATGTTGATTTTATTGCTATCAAATCACTAGGGATAAATCTAAAACCTTTTAAAATGTAAATTAAAATTATATATGATTCCATTAATGTCAATTTTATGAATGGAGATGTAATGATGAGGACATAAATCATATTTTTGTGAAAAAAAACATATAAAATGAAGTACATGACACTTCAATGAAATATAATCAATGATTTTAAAATAATAAGACTTGTTATTAATTATTAAATTTTAATTTGGTTATAAATCATCTCATAAGTGTCCCAAGCACCTCAATAAAAATGGCCAGTCTACAAGAAAATGGAGTAAAATAGGTCTAGTCAACCCTATTGACTAAATGGTGAGTGTTTTCTCATCAAAATAAAATATTTTTTTTAGGTGAATTTTTTTGTTTTTTAGGTTTCATGGCTTATTATTTAAATTTTAATGGAGTTAAAATGCAAGAAGATATTCTATTAGGCCTAATTGGCCTATTAGGCTTAATTGGTCAATCAAACAGGTAAAGAATGGCATTGAAAATCCATCAAATGAATTAATTTTTGAGTTACCACATGGAATATATGTTTTTAAAGTGTATATATAATTATCAAGTCAATAAAAAAGTTTAAATTCATTCAAGTTGAGCTCAATTTGAGTTAACTAGTCCTTAAGGGTCAATCTTTTTAGTTGACTAGTTTGACTAGTTTCATGTATCTCCCATGCTTTTCATAAAAGATAAAAACTTTCAAGAACATAAACTAACTTTAAATATGGAATTATATTATAATTTATGGTGTTATCTTCATGTAATTAAGGTTTAAAAGTCAACATGGGCTCACCACTTCTCAATTCTATGCCAAAAATGAAGAACATGCAATTTTTGAAGAATTAGAAGATTTTAAAGCCTTTATTTAATTTTGTAAAAGGATTTTAGTCTTATTTTAACTCAAAGAAGACTAATAATTATATTTTAAAAATTAATTTGGATTTATTTAAGGTTTTATACTTATATATTGGGGTTTTGAATCTATTTTTCAAAAAACAAATAGAAGCAGAGAAGAAATTGTAATTACCACCATTTATCAAATAAAGAAGATTTTTTGCATATGTTTTTTATATCAGAATAGAGTGTAATTTGATTGCATACCAAAATACAAGTGGCATCTACTTTCCTTTTTTTAGGTCCTTTCCACACCTACTATCAAAATCTCATCCTTTATAGGTCATTTCAAGAGCTAGGATTTGAATTTGCTTTGCAAACTTCTTTTAGGCCTTCTTTTGAAATACTGATGTTCAGGATTGATCGCAAAGATTTATTTTAGATTAATATGTGTGTTTTACTCAGTTTTAAAAAATATTTTAGAGAATAAAAACATTTAAGTGAATCACCCCATTAGATAGGATTTCCCATTTCAGTTTTCTTCTCCTTTTCCATCCAAAAAATCATAGTAGGTCAGATTTAATTGACAAATCTTAAGGGAACCAGCCCTCTCTGGAGGTTCTTCTCAACATAGAGTCACCCAAACTTTAAGAAGTTCCCATTGTATCAGCTAGAGAGAAGATGTGTTTGCACATCTTTAATTAGGGTGCACTCTAGAGTGATAATAGTTTATGCCATGCTCGATGAGACATCATGTTACACACTAGCCTTTGGAGGCATTCAAAAAAATTAGAGCAACTTTCAGGCAATCAAAGATAGTTATGAACATTAGGTATCATTTCAATATTGATTACTTTTATAATTTGGTTTACTAATTGTATCCAATGGCTTGTTTTAGTATAGATACATATTATCCTCATTATAATTGGTATGACCAACCACACTATGATCCTCACCAAGAGTTTGAGGATCTATATCAGACATATATGTAGGATTAATACCCTAATCATCCCTATAAACAACCATTACATCATAATATGACCCATTAATAGTCTTATCATGATCCATCCTACCCATATATCCAACCCAATCATGGTCATTTTGTAGCTACCCAATCTATACCAATAATTAAACAAACAATAGTGATCCTTGAAAAGCATGCACCAGAGCTGCACTCATAGAGGTATTATGGCCAAGATACCTCTACTCACTAGATCCATTATGTGAGAGAGTCATTACAACAAATAAAAGAACAATGAATGGCTATTGAGAGAGCTAATTAGAACCATTTCATTGGTGAGATGATGGATGTAGGTGGTTACATTCAAATTATTGAGGATAAACTAAAAGGCCTCAAGGAACATCATGTTCAATCACAACTTTCATATATGCCATCTATTCCTCCTTAGGAGACCATTCCAAGAGCTCTTTTGTGTTTACCAAGTTCTTCATATATTTCTCAAACCTTCCGTTTTTGAAGATCAATCTACGAAAAATGTCAAAGAAAGGAGGAGATTTTTATGGCACAACTTGTTTTTGAGATTACTGCCCACTTTAAAGAGAAGATATTCTAAGAGAATGTTGATAAGTAGATTAGAGAGTTGGAGTTGAAAACAAGGAAATAAGAGGAGAACCAGAATTAAAAGGTCAAAAAAGAGCCTTTATCTTTCCCATATTAGAACCAAATCATGGAATTAAGCAAGAAAGATGAAGAATCAAACATCATTCAGGATGTTGAATTCAAGCAAGTGATCATTCAACCGTCATCCCTTCTTCCTCATAAGCCTAAATCCTTTCCTTCATGGAAATCCATTCAAGAAAAAGTGCAAAAAGATGAGGTCAAGGTGATCTAAGAAAAGCAACCTTGTGAGAAAAATTAGGAGGATGTTCAAGAGTTTTCAGTTGAGATAGATGAAGTGCGAACAAATTTTTATTTAAAAGGCAGCCATGAGGACAACTCACATAGAGCCATTAGTGAGATGGAGAACATTCTAGATGAAGATGAAGTAAGTGTAGTAGATCAAGAGTCTTCATATGACTCTATCCAAAAGGTAGAAGTATGTGATCAACATGTTTCAAATGGTAAGATTGTAAATGAGTTTCATTTCCTTTCAACTAATCATGATGAAGAGGCCTTTTGGGATGATTTGAAGAGTTTTTTAACAAATTTTGATAGTCAATCTCCAATCCATATGGAGTTTTAGGAATGTTTTGTCAAGAGTATTATTGTAGCTATTCATCAAGAATAAATTAATGAAATATTGTATCCATGTTTAAATCCATACCAAGAGATTGAAGATTTCAATGAGCCACTACCTCAAATAGATCATAATGAAGATACCAATCCAAGCATACCAGTTGATTTACCAATACAATTAGTGAATGGGAATGTATCAAATCATGATCAACCTATGAATGAGGTAGAGATAGCCCTTTTGATGCAACAAAGGAGAATATGGGAGGAAGATGATTGGATCTCGGATCCATATCTTCAATCCATGCACCTAAGAATGGAATTTGGAGGCCTAGCTACATCATCCAAAATACATGAACATATAAGTGATCCCATTTGTAGAAGAGGACTATCAACAAGAAGCAAGCATGTTTCAAAGTTCCATGGTGCATCAAATAGCTTTTCATTTGATCTAGGAGGACCAGCAAAGTGAAGGTTAATTTATACATAATAGACTAACTTTTATTGTTTTCTCTAAGTGCATATCCGCACATGATTTTAGTTATTGTGTTTTGCCTTTTTGATTATTTTAATCCATTCTTCTAAGTGCACACGTGTACATGTTTGTTGTTGTTGTTTGTGTTAGTTGACTTGTTTGTGCCTTTTCCTATAAAAGATCTTCCAATTTCTAGGGTGTATCCAAGTTTGTTAGTTTTAGTGAAATTTTCTAAGTTCTTTGACCAGCAAGCTGGTCAACCCCTAAAAGTCACCAAAATTATTAGTAATTTGACCTATCAAAGCCAAATTATTACTCTTATCATACAAAACTTTTCTAAAACCAATCATAGCCTTTTTAAGTTAGTCAAACCAAGGACTTGTGGCCTAAAAATCACTAATTTTGATAAAAATATGTCAAAAATGGATTATAAATGGGTCATTATCATTTCGAAACAACATTGTCAAGTTCAAATATGCAAGCAATCCATGCACATGGATCATTTTTGAGAGGAAATTAAGGATTATGAGAGCTTCAAGTGGTTTCAAGACCTCAAATTTTGTACAAAATATCATCATGAGTTGAATAAAATATTAAAAAAAATTCATGGCCATTTCAAAATTGGATATATTTGTTGTTTTATAACAGTCCTCAGCATGTCTGTTGGAGATCATCATTCTGGAGTGCTACAAAAGTTTATAAGTCTATATAAAAGTATGAAAATCATGGGGTGTTTTTTTTACATCATAATAATAATTTTAAATAATTTAAAAACTCTAAATTTTAAGCAAACCATGTTCATATAAGTTCTTGCAAGCAAATAAGCATAAAGGCCAAAAGGGGGGTTTTTGAGTTTTCAAGCAAAATGTGATTTCAAAGTGATTTGATAGAATGTTAAAGACCACATGATTATGTTTTTAGGAATTTGGAATAATCTGAATATTTATTTTCATTTTGGTGAAATTTTCATTTTTTCCGTTCTAGACACCCTTCCTAGCCTCATGTTTAGATGCTCATATATTTCACCACGTGTAGATTTTGTATAAAATATATTAGTATGTTTTGATTAATAATAAATAATTATAATTAATAATAAAATTGATACCATTTGAGTGTTTTTTAATTATGAACACTTATTAAGAGTGTAGGCAACTCATAATGCAATCAAAACCCCACAAGCAGATTTCTCCATGTGGTAACTTTTTATATATTTTGAATGGGAAAAAAATATTTTAAATAACTTTGGGTGTGTTATTTTTATATACATAAATTTGAATATTTTTTAAATTTTAGCTATGTACTTCATGAATCATCATTTTGAAGATTCAGCTTCAAAGTCTACCTAAACCCTCAAAAAACTAGTTTTTAAAAATATTGATTTTATTGCTATAAAATCACCATAGATAAAATTTAAAAATTTAAAAATGTAAATTAAACTTAGAGAGGATTCTGTAAATGTAAATTTTATGCATGGAGATGTATGGATGAGGACATAAATCATGCCTTTTGTGGAAAAAAACATGTAAAATGAATTACAGAACACTTCAATGAAATATAATCAATGGAGATCAAATCCTAAAAAAATTTATTCATCCTAAATTTTTATTTTTTTAATAAATAATCATATAAGTGTCCCAACCAGCTTAATCAAAATGGCCAATTTGTAGGAAAATGAAGCAAACTAGGCCTAATTAACCCTGTTGACTGAATGACGAGTGTTTTCTCATCAAAATCAAATATTTTGGTGATGAATAATTTTTTTAAGGTTTTTTTTTTTTTTTGTTTTTTATGTTTCATGGCTTATTATTTCATGTTTAATGGATTTCAAATGCAAGAAGATAGGCTATTGGGCCTAATTGACCTAATAAGCTTAATTGGTCAATCAATTATGTAAAGAATGGCATTGAAAATATATCAAATGAATTAATTTTGGAGTTACCACATGGAATATATGTTTTTAAAGTGGATATATCATCATAAATTCAATAAAAAAGTTTCAATTCATGTAAGTTGAGCTCAAGTTGAGTTAACTAGTCCTTAATGGTCAAATCTCTTTGACTGACTAGTTTGACTAGTTTCATGCATCTCCCATGCTTTTCATGCAAGATAAAGACTCTCAATAACTTAAAATAAATTTAAATATGGATTTATAATCTAATTTATTGTGTTGTTTTCATGTAATCAAGGTTTAAAAGTCAACATGGGCCCACCAGTTCTCAATTTTATGCAAAAAATGAAGAACATGCAATGTTTGAAGAATTAGAAGATTTTAAAGCCTTTATTTAATTTTGTAAAAGGATTTTAGTATTATTTTTAATCAAATAAGACTAATAATTTTATTTTCCACATGATTTTGGATTTATTTAAATTTTTATACTTATATATTGGCTTTTTAAAGACATTTTTTAGAAATGTTTTGGAAGTAGAGAAGAAATTGTAATTGACACCATTTATAAAAAAAAGAACATTTTTTCTATATGTTTTTTGGAAAAAAAATAGAGTGTAATTTTATTTTATACCATCATAAAAGTGTCATCTACTTTCCATTTTTTAAAGTCCTTTCCACACCTACTATAAATATCTCATCCTCTACAAGTCATTTGAAGAGCTAGGATTTGAATTTGCTTTGAAAACTTCTTTTAGGCCTTCTTTTGAAATACTAATGTTTATGATTGATTAAAAAAAATTATTTTAGATTCATATGTGTTTATTACTCAATTTAAAAAATATTTTATAGAATAATAAACATTTATGTGTATCAAACCATTAGATATGATTTCCCATTTCAATTTCCTTCTCCTTTTCCATCCAAAAAATCATAGTAGATAAGAGTTAATTGATAAATCTTAATGGAACCAGCCCTCTCTAGAGGTTCTTCTCAACATATAATCACCCATAATCTAATAATTTCCTATTGTATCAGATATAGAGAAGGTGTGCTTTTACATCTTCAAGCAAGGTGCACTCCAGAATGACAACACCACTATAAGGTGGGATGGCATGCCAAGAGATGGATCGAAAGAAGGAACCAAAGTATGGGGTAAAGTGAGGCAAGGTGTTGAGGTAATGTTTTAAAGCAACTAGATTATTATCAAGAAAGGTAGTGAAGTTTGGGTCCCATTTAGATATGATTGTAATTATATAAGGAGAAGGTGGTGGAGGAGAATGGTAAGGTGAATCATGAGGAGATTTGCCAACATTTGAGGTATAATCCATGGATGAAGAAGAAGGTGGTGATTTCTTTTTTTTTATTTTTTTTTGATTTTTTGTCTAGTTAAAACCATATGATAAAATAGGTAATTTTATTATAAAACTCACACCTAAAATAGAGAGAAAACCAAAAATAACTTCAAAGAAATCAATACATACACCAAGAAGTGCATTTTAACCTTAGGATTACTTTTAAATCACTTTTGGCTTATGCCTTAAAGAGTGTGATAAGTGAGGTTGGATTGTAAAGTAGGTACTAAAAATGAAGTCTAAAGATGATTTAATGCTTTTTAGGTTCTCATAAGTAAGATCTATGTCAAACTTTAGTACGTGGCTTAGTGTTGGGGCCTACCCCCTCACTTCACAATCTTGCAATGATAAGGGTGTGAGGTGTTTAGCCAAGATATATTGAGTCTACTGTTTATAATCAACCAGAGAGCTAAGTTGGTTCTCCCCTTGGTGGTGAAATTCAAGTGAGATAGATGGTATGGGGTGAGGTTACTACTAGGTGATGAAATCTTGTTCAGTCCTTGTCTCAAGTATTGTTTTGATGTGTAAATTAGTTTATGGTTCAGTTTTATGCATGATAACAAGTGTGAATGCTATGATAAGATTAATTTGTCTCCTAAGTTACTATATGAAATAAAATTATCTATCAATAAATGATTACAAATGGTTAATTTTAATCCCTAAAAGAAAAGATTTCATTTAATGAGTAAACAAGTAAGGAAGAAAGGGAACTGGGTCTCATCGGGCATGTCAAAATGTTTTGATTTACTTTTTTCATTTATTAGTTTTTAAATTAGATAAAAGAAAGTGAATATTAAGGTGTGTAGATTAATACCTTGTATAATTCATGTGTTGATCTATATGAATGTGAGGACTCCTTTTTGGCTAGGAAGGACTACCTACAAACCATAAGAAGACTAGAAGAAAATTTATTAGATGGTATGTTGAGTGGATTACCTGGCATATGCTAGATCCAAGAATCATGAGGCTTTCTAGGAGGTTGTCAATCCACTTATAAGATAATTCAATCAAAAATTATATAATAAATATACTTAATAAGATAATTCAATCAAAAATTATATAATAAATATACTTACATTTAAAGGATAAGGAAATAAATATGCAAGAAAATAAATTACATACCTATTTGATAGAAGATATGGCACAATGCACAAATATACCAAGCTCAGGTCTAGAGGGTCTAGGTAATGTCTATAGACAGATCGAAATCCAAAAGAAGGTTTGGTAGGGTGTGGGGAAGGCTAAAATAATAAAATGTCATTCTTTTTGACAATGACCAATGATTGTAAGGGTGATCAATGATAGTTGTCCTGATCGATGATGGTTATGTGACTGACGATGATTTCTATAACCATTGATGGTTATAGTAACCATTTACGGTTACCTATGGGAGAATGGGTAAAAGTTTGAAAGGGAAGTAAGGGGATGTGGTGGATTAGCAAAAGGGTGAAGTAGGGGTTTTGAGGGTATGTACAGGTAAACATATCAAGACAAAAAATTATGATAAAGGGTGAAAACACCAAAAAGAGAAGAAATATACTTGTACAATGTCAAGTGGATGATAGTTGAAATATGAAGAAATTTGAATAGCATAACAATACTCTTACCTTCAAAAGTCATGTAGATAGAGATTCATAGTCTTGGATCCCTACACAAAGAAAACAAAATAATTTGCATGCAAGTTCATAACTCTCCCAAGAGATTTTTAGTTATATAAAAAAACTACTAAGGAGAGGTAATATTGATGGAAATTTTCTAAGTTGGGAGGGGAGGAATTTGCCTATTTTTATTCATCTTTAAAATCTAATTTTAAAGCAAGCTTTCATTTTGGAGGATGCTTATCTGGAACAAATATAGAAATTATTTAAAATATTAAGGCAAGATTATGACCCCAACCATCAATGGTTAGGGTGACCTTAGATATTTACCCTAAATGGTGATGATTGAGGGGTCACAAATAAATGCATGAAACGTTCTTGAATGAATTTATGTATTTTGGAGGTTTTTTAACATAATGCTCACAAACTAGGTAGCCCACTATATGAAGAGTCGACTAAGGGTCCATAGGTCAAGATAACACTAGAAACTATCATGGTGTAGCTTTTATGTGTCTATAAAATAATTGAGTGATGATTTGATCTAAGAATTGTAAAAAATTGTGAGCAAAAACTAGCATCAAGTGTTTCCAATATTTATCTTAAAGTAAATAGAATATTTTTTAGGATAATTATAATATGGATACTTTTAGATCCTCATTTGGTGGTGGGCATCCTAAGAAGTAGATAACTCATCAATTAGGTGGTGATGAGGACATTCCCCTTCAATCTATAGGAATCAAGTCATATGCTTCCACCTTCACATGACTAAAGTCCATAGTGATAAATGTTAAAAGTGTTGCTCATGGGAGTTAAAGGAACCCCATAGTCATCCTAGAATTTTTAGATGGGATCTTTGATCCTAAATTGATAAAGAATAGAAAGAACCTAAGGGAGGGAACTCATGCTTGCATGATCATAAAGGTTTGAAATAATTACTTCCAATCATTTAGTTTTAGGATTTAGAGCTCTACAATATCTCAATACATGGTGCCTCTCATGCACCCATGCCCAAAAAGCATTTCCCTATGTGTAAAGAGATATAACGCCACTACTAGCATTATCATAGGCAACCACTTAAATTTGGACATTAGTGTTGTTGTGGTGAGGTAGATGCACTAGCTCCCTAATGATCCCAACATAGACATCTATGACATGGAGAGATTAAAAAATGTATGGGACACTCATGTCTAAAAGTTAAAGTTCCTCAACTCATCTCTTTATAGTGATTATATAGAAGTGCTACCTCTGCCCATTATTTTTTTAAGCTTTGTTACACAAGATATGAGGGATACCCTCTCCATGTTGGAATTAATCTTGAAAATGGACTCAAATGCTAATGTTTATGATTTATAATTGGGTACAGTCTTCCATTTGAAGATAGTAAGTAAGGAGAAATATTACAAGATGGTCTTCATAGACACCATCATCGATAACATTCACAATCAACAGGTGAATTTCTTAGCCCAAAATACCTTTAGTTATTCCTCCTTCCTCCACCTAATCATATATGAAATATCCTAGTTTTTCTCTAGACTTTACTATCAATGTGAATGATATGGGTATGTATCCTCACATGGTGATCCCCATATCTTCATGGACCCACATCTTATTAGGCATGGAAGATTATCAGGACTTTGTAGAGTGCTTCCTATCATTGGTCCTGATCAACCTTAGCTAGGAAGCCATTACCTTTAGAATGATAGATTGATAGAGATCATGGCTCACTAGGTGAATAATCCCATGTGACTCATTTTTTAAAGCCTATTTCACATTCTTTTCAGTCCATAGATTCAAGGAGGAGCCCTTATGGCTCTTGTGGTTAATCATGGATAGAACCCTTGCCCTGAAGTTAGATCATTAGCTTGATGTAGTAAACTTAGTATATTCCAAAATCTATTATAGTAAATATATATATCACATTCCATTTTTTAGAGGGGGTATTATCATTGTAAATAGGTCACAAGAGCATTTACTTGTGCTCAAATTTGTAGAGCTCAGCTTAGACCAAATCAATGGTCAATGAAGCTACGACTTAGCTAGCCACATAAATTCTCTCAAGACCACAACCCCCTTCATTCATGAGACCTAACCATAATTTAAAGAGTATAGGTCACTAATGGAAGATAACATCAAACACTATGTCATTCTATCTAAGATCCCCTAAGACACCTACTAACCATGGGAGTCTTTTTATAAACCAGTCCAAGATTTTGATCCCAAAAATAATATGATCAAGGGTCTAAGAGCATAAATCATGAAAAGGTTATGGATAAAATAGAATATGTACACATATTAGAAATACAAGAAATAAATTGGCCAAAGGGAGCTCAATTTTGTGGACTGAGAGTTTGATGAGCACCATGAAGAATAAGCTTGAGTAGAGGAAGAGGTTTTGATTGAAGAAGAAGAAGAGGAAAATCCATAAAAAAAGAGGAGAAATTTTTCATAATTCAAAGTCCTACTTCTTTTCCCCCTCCTCTTTATGTAACTCCCAAACATTAGGGGTAGGCCACTTTAGGATAGCCTGAGGTAGGGTTAGCTCAGCTTGGCTCCAAGGCACAAGATTTTATCCCTCATCCTAAGCCAAAATAGAATAAGGTATGATTTTTTGACCCTATTTTTTCCACTTATTATTCATTATTCACTTCATCTTCAACTTCTACCATGCTTGTACTACTTTCCTATACCCAACTAATCACCTTGCGTTCACCACTTTTCACTCCTCCACCTTTATCTACCACATCTATATCCATCATGTTGTAAATGCTCACCACCCCTATCTATAGCCCTTATACTTTATTTCCTTCAACATTAACCATTCACCTAGTCATCCTTGAGGTAAAAATATATATTTCTTAACATCAGTAAGTTACCATTCCTTTTAGACTACCACAAAGATCCCCCTTCACAAGGGAAATGATTCAATCATAGGAGAAATTACACTATTAGTTGGAGACTAAAATAAAATCCTAAGAGGCCTGAGTGGAAATTAAAAGAGGTAAAATGGCCAAGGCCCTAACAATACCTCATATGCAATCATTCTTTGACCCTGCACAACAATCTATGATTATTTCACACATGGCACCATAAGTAATCAATCCCCAAGAATATATGCATCTAGGGGATTACTCAATACACATCATTGACCTTAACCTCAAATATGCTAGACCAACTAACATGGTTGAATTAATGGAAGAAACCCAAAATTCCATCACCATGGACTAACTCAAAGTAGGCCATCAGTTGGAAAAGAAAGAGTAGGAACTTGCAAGAGTTAAAACTACTATTGATACCCTGAATGTTAAGGCCAAGGCCAAAGATGTGAAGCTCAAAAAGATGAGGTCCAACCTATATAGCTACATCAAAATTAAGATTTTCCAATTAGAAGCTAATCAAAAGTCTCAAATTTGAATCCAAGTTACAAATATAAAGGCCAAAAGTGATGGCCTAAAAAAGGAAAAGTAGGTCATAGAGAATAAGTTGCAAGAAAAATAATTAGAGCTTGCACATACTAATAAGAGTCTTTTGGACTCTACAAGCACATAAAAATAGATGTAACAAAGATGTAACAAATGTCCTTGGATAAGGACCAAAAAATATAGTAGTTAAATAATGACCTCATTGCCCACTCTCAGACCATAAGAATCCTCCCCATGGTCTAATAATTTTATATTTAATATTGGGAGAGAATAAAAAATGTGGATTCAAATTTGAATCCAATTCTTAGAATCATTATAGACTCACAATGATTGAGTGCATAGGTGATTGAATATATAAATTAGGTCCTTACCTTTGTATCCCCCAAATTTTAAGATTCATAGATCTTAGTCCAAAGATATATAGTGTAATGGACAAGACACTACTGGTAGCAGGGGTGGCTGATAGAAGGAAGGAAGTGGTGAAGGTGAATTATTTTTTGAGCTAAAAAAAAGTAGCATCAAAATGAAAGGGATTTTTATATTCCTTAAAAAAAATTCTCTAGGACATGAAGGGGCATATTGGATAGATGGTCTAATTTGGACTATCCTCTCAGAGGACAAGATAAAAGAGTTGTTGTTCAAAAAGTAAAATTACTGGACCATCTTTATGGATCTCGATCAAGAACCAAGCATCTCTAAAGTGGAGACCATTTTGTAGCCTCTTACCCAAATTTATTTCTAGATGTATATAGTAGTAAAGGATTGAGAATAATCTCCTTTAAGGAGATCATTTATCTAAATAGAGCCTTTAAAGACCTAAAGAATAAGAATCAACCTAAATAAGAAGAGTGTTTGCCTTTCAAGGCTTCTCTTTAGAATTTTTAAATTTATAGGGTCTTTTCATTTTGTAGTTTACTTCAACTAGTCTAAGAAACCATAATTTTGGGTATTTCAATCCACAGGCAGATTTACCTATAAGTCTCTAGGCACTAGGGATCATGATCTATGTTTTGAAGTATTTCTAGGGAGCTAGCTTTTTCATAGATGTGATTGGTGAGTTTGGTGGTTTATGTATCATCCTCATCTTTCCTAAGTTCCCCTTATTTATTTTTGGCCAAATATCTACTCTTTTTTATGGTGCCATGTGGCATCCCCATGTACATTATTCATGAAAAGGTCCCTAGCTCACCAAGAAGTAGCATAAGCTCAACACATGGCATCATAACACTTATCCAATGTAGGTTTATTTTTATTATAACTTCAAGTAGTACCATTGGATGATGAAATAATGGGTAGGACCCACTGTGCAATTATAATGAAAAGTTAACAAAATTTCCATGTGGTTCCCCCATTCTCATTCTTTGTAAAGGAGTTATTGATTTATTTAGGAGCATCACTAGTTTAAAACATGGTGACTCCACACAATACCAGCTAAAAAGAGGTAAAAAGTTTTCAAAGAATAACACTTACCCCTTAGTGTACCACATATTATCCTAGTGATCTTTGAGAGTGAAGTTTTCTTTTGTTAAGGCTTTGAGAAACACTATTGGTCAAGGGAAGTGATCTCCATTCCTAACAATAATTTTAAAGGTAGTTCTGAGGGAGACACATGCCACCATAACACTTATTCTAAGCATCATGGGGATCATGAGGCATCAACAATTGTGCCATATCTAGGATTTTGAATACTAAATACACTCATAATTTGAATCTTGCCATTTAGTTGTAATTACCTTATAATGAGTGTGAGTGATAGGTTTCAAGGGTCATTTTATAATGAGGCACTTGTGCCTTTATATTCTAGGCTTCTTTATTTTATAAGGGAGTAGACATTAGATAATATAAATTATTTTTACTGCTATCAAATAATAGCCATTATTATAGTTTAATTTTTGAATATAAATAGTAGTAGCTATTTATTTTCATTTCACACCCTTAGTAGGTTCCCCTCATGGGAAGGATTGAATATTTTATACTATGCCTTTAGGCCTTTTGTATTTTATTCTTCATCCAACAATAATGAGGATGTGGTGTTCTATGTCAAATTAAATGGAATCTAATGATATCTATCATTTATGTTCTCTCCTTATATAGTGTTGGCTTTTATCTATGTTGTGTGTATTAAATCATGCATATACTCTTTTAAATTTTCTTTAGTGTTTCAATGGTTCAGGATATTTTATGTGATACTAGTAATAATTGCATCAAGAATTTTGGCACATCACCTTAGTTTTATTTTAATTTTCCTTCTTACCCTTTTCACCCCCAATTAATTTGAAGAGATGACTTATAAAATCCTAGAGTTTGCTTTATAGATCATAATTCAGTCCCACATCTATAAATCTTCTCATAGGGCATTGTTTTCTAAGAGTGAATGTTTTAGGCATAAATAGTTTTTAACCCCTCTCTTTGTGCAATAATCTTTGGTGAGGACTAAATTATAATTTACTTTATTTTTTATTAGTTTAGTGAATATAAAAATTAGGACATAGCTAGGGTTATTGCATGATTATGCTTGAATTGAGGCTTTTGAACCCTCCCTAACATTGCATATTGTGAAAAGAGATCCCCTAATTAGGTCTAGTGTATCCCCATATTGGTCATGCTCCCAATTATCTAATGTGTCCCCAATCAGAAGAGTATAGTATGATCTATCTTCTCTAAGGTAGGATTGATTTATAGACATGATGAATTTATGATTGCGTACCAATAATAAATCTAGTAGGGGTGAAAGGACCTATTTTAACTCCCAAATTTACTTCTAAAGTCATTCAAAAGAACCATGACTCTTATGTAATGGAACTAGTTTGTTCTCAAAACACTTTGTTAAATATTAAGGACATAGATAATGTCTTAGAGGAAAATTTAACTAAGAATAATTATCAAATAGATCCATAGAAGTATTAAACATTTCATTTGTCTAGATAAATAATTAAGAACCCTATGAACAAGGTTATTGAATTATAACTTCCCCCAAGAACTATTCCTATCTCTTTGAGAGTGGATTTGGGAGTAAGAGATCTATTTCAACAAGTTCCTTTATAAATTTTTGATGTAATGGTGGATTCAATGGTC
The DNA here is from genome assembly GCA_037957365.1 of Torreya grandis. Classification (NCBI taxonomy): domain Eukaryota; kingdom Viridiplantae; phylum Streptophyta; class Pinopsida; order Cupressales; family Taxaceae; genus Torreya; species Torreya grandis. The sequence goes on along the minus strand of JARHVA010004179.1, from coordinate 709,559 downwards.
AATAAGGTATAACTAGGAATTAAAAATAAAGTTTGGGTTTTATCCCCTCAATAATCTCTAAAAAATTTAAATTCCTTTGAGGAGTGGAGGATGAGCTTATATTTGACACAACTCACACATAGATTAAGGAAAATATAAACCTACATAATTCTCTTTCAAAGAATATATAAATGAGGAAACTGAAGATAAAAGGTAAGTAAAAAAAGGGGTAAATCTCATCCTCAATATTTGAAAGGAAAATCTTCCAATCCATCATTGATGACCATGAGAAGAGGTGGTAAATGGGTTTATATAGGACCCCCATAAAATCTAGGTAGAACCCCAAAGAAAGAAGCTTATAAGAATGATATGGATGTGGAAATTTTGGATGTGATTCAAGCTAAATTTCATTTCAAAGGTAGAAAACCTCCTCATAAAAATAAACCATGATTGTTATTTCTGTGAATATAAGGGTCTTGAATAGCTCTAATAAGCATGGGTTTTTTAGGGATTTTAAAAGAGATCATAATATGGTTGTTTTTATTATTCAATAGTTTGAGATGGATGAAAAGTCATTTATATAAAATAGCTATTTATTTAGAAGGAGTTTGGAGGAAAATGCATGAGCTCTAATGGTGTGTCATGATGTTTAATTACTTTCTATAATAGTAAAAGGGGGAGGTTTGTGTAAAAAAACATCATTTAACAATCATCTTCTTTAATAGGGATGATGGTTCACAATAGATCCTTTCAAATGTTTACAACCCCAACTTAGTATCTACTTGAAGAGGACTTTGGGAAGACTTGAGGGATTTCAAAATGAGTTGCAAGGATTTCCCTTGGATTTTAGTTGGATATTTTAACAGTTTAATGTGTTCTAATGAGAAAAGAGGTGTGCTTCAAACCTATTTTGATAGTATGTATGACTTATCTATGTTCATCTCAGATTATGGTATATTATATGTATAGTTAAGGGGTTTAAATTTGACATGGTCAAATAGAATATTTGGGGGAAATTTTATATAGGTAAGATTAGATAGAAATGTAATTTATTTGGATTAGCTAACTCAAAAAGATTATTTTTTACAATCTCTCCCATGAATAGGATCTGACCATAATCCTATGGAATTGATTATTGATGATAAATAAAAAATATAATGAACACCTAATAAAATGGAACATATGTGTTTTAAACATCCATAAATAAAATATAAAATCTTGAATTCATGGTCTATTAATTATCAATTTTTATCCATGTTTTTCCTAATTTTTAAATTGAATAATGTCAAGTATAATATAAGGGTGTAGAATAAACAAGTGTTTGAAAATGTGTTTCAACAAAAGCAAAAGTTTAGAGATGAATTATCCAATTTATAAAGTTGGATGGCATAAAATGGAAATGATCGTCAAACTTATCTTAAGGAAAAACAATTTATTTTTAATATCATTATTTAGTAGCTAGAGATGAGTGTTTTTGGTGGTAGAAAAATAGATCCATATATATATAAAATATGGAGATAATAATACTAATTTCTTCCACATGCCTACCCTTAAATATAAGGTGCACAATCATATCAGGGATATAAGGAATCAAAAAGGGGTTGTAATTGTAGACAATAAATTATCAAGGAGGAGAATTTTACTTTCTTTAAGAGGCTCTTTGATTATAATCCTAGGCCTAATGTTAGGATCATATAGGAGTTTTTTTATGAGATCCAAAAAATTTCAAACCAAGAGGATAATTTAAGTTTAACATCCCTTACATCAAAAGATGAAGTTAAGTATATGGTTTTACTCTTAAATAAAGATAAATCACTATGACTTGATGGATTCCCCAATTATTTTTTCCAAATCTCATGGGAAATTATTAATGATGATGTGGTAGAGGTTGTTAATTAATTTTTTTATAGGGCCAAATATTAAAGGAATTCAATAACACATTTATAGTATTTATCCCAAATAAGGAAGGGACTTCTAATTTATTTGAGTTTTGAAATATTAGTTTATGTAATGTTGTCTACAAAAATTTCATTAAAGTTATTTATATTAGACTATAGCCTTTACTAGAAAAGATCATTAGTAATCAATAGGGGGATTTATTCCTAAACGATAAATTCAGGATGGTATAAACATTATTCATAAAACCATTCACTCCATGTAAATAAGTAGTCAAGTAGGTATGGTTATTTAATTATATATGAATAAAGCTTATGATAAATTGAATTGAAATTTTTTGGATAGGGGTTTATTGTAGTTTAGTTTTCAAGATAAGATCAAAGAAACCATTATAAGTTATATTTATATAGTCATGTTTTATGTTATTATCAATGGGCTTCTTGAAGGATACTTTAGAATTAGGAGAGGGATCATACAAGGTGACCTATTATCTCCATTCCTATTCATAATCATGGTATAAAGTCTTAGTAGAGTACTAATGGAAGCCATAAGGAATGGTGAATTAAAGGGTTTCAAATTAAAAAGTGATATTAAACCAACTTTGTAATATTATTTCATGGATGACATAATCATTATTGTATATTATTCTATTAGAGAGGCCAAATAATTGAATAGAATCATCATGAACTATGAATCAACCTCAAATAAATAAATAAAATTTGATAAAAGTTTAGTTTATTTCTTCAACACCTTTAAAATGAGGTAGAACAAGATAACTATCATTTTTAGTTGTTGGATCAAATAAATAGCTTTCACTTACCTTGACATGCCCATATCTTGCATAAAACACTCTCCTTTGGAATGGAATCCACTTTTGGAAATATTCCAAAAGAAATTGGCTGGTTGGAAAGGCAATATTTTATATCATGCTGGTAAAATCACCCTCATCAAGATAATTTTTCAAAGCCTCTCAGTGTAATTAATGTCCATGTTCAAGTTTTCAATGGGTGTGATTGATAAATTTGAAAAAATTACATGAATATTTCTTTGGTTAGGTTCAGAAGAGAAGGATAAAATTCCCTTGGTGTCATCGGATAGATTCTGCACTCCAAAAAGTAGTGGGGGTTTGGGTCTAAGAAGATTAGAATAGATGAAACTTTCTCTTGGATTCAAATTATTATAGCATTTCATCAAATTTACAACATTATAGACTAGAATTATATAGGCCGAATATCTAGAGTCAAAGGAGGTTTTGTGTTTTTTGGAAGAGGAGCATTTTGTTAACAAATCTATTTTCTAAAATTTTTTGGTGTCAAATAGGGACTTCATTCTTAAGGGTTGTAAATGGAAAGTTTGGAATAGGCAAAAGATAAGTTTTTGAGATAATGAGTTGATACTATACCATCCCCTTAAAAATTTTGAACCATGGAATCAAGCTAGAGATATTATTCATCTATAATATGATAATAAAATCTAGGATTATGTTGAGTTTAATGGAGGAACAAAGATCTAAAAGTCATGGAGTGTGGTGGTATGGGAAGAAATTAAAATTATCTTGGAAGATATTAAAATTTTACTTGAGTATTTACATATTCCTACTACCATGAAAGAGGATGAAATGGTTTGGAAGGATTTTTATAATGGTGAGTACAATGTGAAATCAGGATAGAGATTGTTATCTAATCTTCCTCTTGAGTAATTTCATTGGGGAAAGTTGTGGGATAAGTATTTAACTCTAAAAATCATTTTTTTCTCTAGTTATCTATCCAAAATAAAATTATAACCATAGAAAATCTTAGAAAAAGGGTATGGTGATTGTGAATATGTGTTCATTGTGTGAAGCTGAAAATGAATATGTTTCCCATTTGTGATAGATTGCCCCTTTTTTATTGAAGTGTGGGGAGTGATTATAGATAAGTTTCATATCTTTTGGGTTTCCCTCTTTCAATGTTGGATCTTTTTTAGACCTAGGATTCTCCTTTTAGAAACAAGTATATTAGGTCTATTCATAACCTCACTTTTCCTTATGTGGTTTGTGGCATCTAAAAAAAAGGAACAATATAATATTTAAGAATAATAAGACTCCCAGCTTAGTGGTGGAAACAAAGATCTATAAAAATATATTATATAATTTAAAAATCATCCAAACCTATAAATTTAATGGAATTAATGAGGAATAAGCTAATATTTCTTCTAATTGGTAGGTGGCAATCCAAAATAATTATGTATTTCCTTGTGATGTCGCTAGAAGACTTGTTAAGTGGATGACCCCTTCCCCAAGCTAGGTGAAGCTCAATTTTTATGGAGCATCCAAAGGTAATCTAGTGGATTCTAGAGGAAGAGGTATAATTAGGAATGATAAAGGTGTATTGGTGGTTGCTTATGTAGGAGTCATGGGAAATCAAACCAATCACTATATAGAGGATCTTACAGCCTTATGGGTCTTGAGACTAGCCATAGAATTGGGAGTAAGAAATTTAGTGATCAAAGGTGACTCCTTAAATATTATTAGATTTTTATCTAAAAAAAAGTATTATTATCTAGATAATTAACCACATTATTTTGTAATCTCTATTGATCATTAAATCCTTACAAGAAGTCATAATCTGACATGTCTATAGAGAAGTCAATTTGGTTATTTATTGGTTTGCCAATGTTGGAGTCTCAACACTTTAATTTAAAATGTGGTTGTCCCTAGAGGGTATTCTTAGACAAATTTGTTTATTCATTAATTTGGAGGCTTCATTAAATTCTTAAGTCCTTTAAATGACTAAATTCTCTTTTTAACTTAATAATGAGTGTGATGTTGGTGGCATGTGGGACTGATTTCTTGACTCTCATCATTAGGCAATATTATATGAAGACTAATCATGATATAGAAAATGGCATCAAACATCATTAATTATGTATCATTACTCTTAATAAATCTAAATTTCATGTGATTGGTATCTATATTTTTGTTTTTATATAATGAGATTGGATCGATTCTTGTAATATTATATTTTGCCTTCGAATTGCTCAAGATGTGTAGGGATCTAGTCAAAATAGAGCCTATTCTAAATGAATATTTAGTGGAGGATTAAAAAAAATGGATGTGCTTAAGGTTATTGAGCTGTTATATTTCATGAAAAGAGTTGAAGGACATGATACCCACCTTTAGATAGATTTGTTAGGAATTGGAATAACCAGATGATGGAGTTCAATAGGCTGACTATTGAGATCATAGAAGACCTCATTGCTTAGGTAACTTCTTTAAAAATTTAATTTAATAAAGTCCATAAAATAGGTAGGTATTATAAAGAGGAAAAAGCTAAATTATTTTTAGAAGGGGAATAAATCTCTCATTTGCATAATGGTTTTGAAAAAGAGGATTTGCCTCATTCATATAATGAGGTAACAAAGGAGGTGATGTTATAATAACACTAAAGGGAAGACAAAACATAGTTAACTAGTCTCATTTTGTTTTTCTGAACTATTTCAACCACCATATCCCTATGATTCTACCTTATACATGTTACAATATTTAGAGAGTTATATCATGGATGTCAAAAATTACAAGAAGAAGAAAACATTTCACTAGGAGGTCATTTTCATGATTTATAAGTATTTAAATGGGATGAATTAGAAATATAATACGTATTTCATCTCAAGAGGCATTAAGCACAATTAAAAAAATTATTTGAGAGGTAGGATATAGAGGACTAATGTTAGAGGAAAATAGAGGGTTGATAGTCATGCTAGGGGTGTTGATAAGGTTGTTTAGATTGAAAGTGAGGGAGAGGATATGGAAGGCATTTATATGATCCAAACAACCTCAACTTAAAATAGTGATGATGATAAGAAATAGGGGAAATGGAAGGTTATATAATGGATGGGGGTTAGTCCATAATCAATTGAAAACTCTACTTCAGCTATGAGAAATCATAATGAATATTGTGATAAGGTTATAGATAACTCAGCATGTGAAAGTGAATTATAAATGTTGAGGAATTGGATTTGAATAAGTACATATTAAGGTGCTTCTTGAGGGAGCACTCGAGCTTGAGGGATAAGGTAAATATTTTATCTATTAAAAATGGGTAGCTAAAGTATAATGTTAGAACCTTGATTGATTTTAGTTATTCATCCATGAAGAATATAATAGACATTATATATTTTATAATATGTATTCTAGAATATGTGAATCAAAGTGGTGAAAAATCTAAGTCCAATGAGTGTAATATAGAGGTTGAGTAATCCAAAGTTTTCCATAGACTCAAAATAGAGTTGGATAGGATGTCCAACAACTAGAAAAGGCCATGGGAGGCCAAGAGCATCAGATGTTTCCTACTATTTTGAGATGACTTTGTGTTATTTTCTAATATTTTATAACTTTTTGTTTTTGTAGCAAATTATCTTGTTTTATCTAGGCTCTTGTGGCCTTGTCTTCCTCTTTTTTTATAGGGTTGGTTACCTAGTAAAAAAAAGACCCTTTTTTGCCCTTAAATAAAAAAAAATTGATTATGGTCCATACACACATGTCTCAATAATCGATATACACATTGCCTTGATAGTTTGATGTTCATTAAAAAATATAGTGTAATTTTTAAAATTTTACATATAGCTAATATAATGTATAAAATGTATAAAATGTATAAAATTATGAAAATATTTTAATATTAACAAATGATATACTATCATACATATCTTAGATAAACATACATAAAATACCTCAACATATATCAATATTAAGGTTCCTATATTATATTAGACTCGTGACTTAATTGGAATAAGCACCTAAAGAATAATATATCTTAGCGTCTTTTACATAAACTATCTAAGTTGTATATGCTAGTTATATTGTAAATCAGTACGGTATATAGATGTCTCTATTTGTCTTGAATGGGATTTGATCACCCTCCCTATTATTCAAGTGAATTTTTATGGTAATAAGGATCAAAATTGAACCCTTAGAGGTAGTTAAGTAATTGAAAAATTAGTAATTTTATTTGTAACTGATAGAACTGATAAGTTTTTTTGTAGTTCTTAGAACCTGTAAGTTAATTTGCATTCATATGAAAATTCAACCTAGTTAGCATCCATTAGAATCCATAGTTGATAGACCTCGACAAACTCAACATAAAATCACACCTAAATTTAATGATCAAGCATGCTATTTTATCACTCTTCATACATATTTTAACCCTCTCCTCTTACTTTCATTTCATTCCACTTATTTCATGACTCTCACTCTCCTACCTTCCTTAAACCCTAAGCCCTACATGAACTCACTTTTTATCTCCATATTTGAAATCCTTTTGAGTATATATCATAAACTAAATTCACAATTTTATAAATGATTCAATATCTTTTGTTTGTGGTGAGTTGATAAGACCTTGAGGTTTTCAAGATTCACATGATACATAAATATTAGTGAATATTTTTTCATTTAAATATAATATCATTAAAAATTACCTACAGACTATCCTAAGTTTTTTTCAAAGTGCTAAAATATTCCCCAGACATTTACACACTAGTCATTGGAAATCTCCAATTGTCATGTAGATATTGAAACTCTCCAACTTCCAAGTAACCTTAGGAACTTGAACACTACCAAGTAACTTTTAAAACCCAAAAAATTATAAATATCCTTCAAAACCTAAACACTTCCAAGTATCTTTCATAAATTGAACACTTCCAAGCATCCTTCAAACTCCATCAACTATTGAATAATGCCATAATTGTACCAAGGCTAGTAACACACTAATCAAGTAGGACACTCATAGGTTCACATGTCAAGAACTCTGAAGAAGAAAAAATACATGAAATATCAATTCAAATGGGTCACTCCCCCTTCAATCCTTTAATCACATGTATACAATATATCTAACACATATTTAGAACACACCACCCTGACTGGATTTTTAAAAATAATTAATTCCACCATAACATCATATTAGATTCAAAATATTTATGATATCTAATTTCCCCATGATACAAATTTTCATAATTTTTTTTAATTCTTATAATTGGTGTTGAACTTCGATAGTCAATATGATAAGCAAAACCCAGAAGTAAAAAATATAAAGATGAATATGTTCTCTATCTTGGTGTGTAACACATTGAAGACATGTTCATGATCCCTGATCATGAGTCCTTCATATAAATCACCTCCTAATATACTCAATAGTTTTAGGATGAGAATACATTATCTTATTCTAAGGTAGTAAATAAATAATGTATTGAGAAAGAAAATAATATTTTCTACCCTCATCTTGAATAGAGTAGTTGGGAACCTTACAACTATATAATTCTAAGATTAGATGTAAAAATACATATTGATCATATAAAAATAATAAATCCATCAATTGGTTGGAATTTATCTATAATTCAATTCATAATCATCTTTGTGAATTGCATACGACTGGAAAATTATATATGACTTCCTATCTAGTTTATGCATTGGCTTAAGAAGGATTTACTTAAGATTGAACACAGTGGAATAGATGAATTTTTATATAATCTATGAGTTTATCCTCAACTCACACTAGAATCTAATACTTGGAATTTTTATCATGTCAATGATGTTTTCTTACAATATATGATACCAATTTTTTAAAATGATCCATATAATGACATCAGACTTTCTATTATAGGCACCACAAAACTTCCATAGTGGGGAACTTGGTTCATATAGTTCCCTAATTATCCATACATCTAAATGTGTGTATTTGAGAATTACCCTTACATGATTCCTGGGTATGTATATTATAGGTGGGTATCGAGAGATTTTGTTCTTTATCTAGTTTAAAGTCATAAACTCTTGTCTAGCAAACACAAATCAAGTGTAAATTTTATAATCACATACAAAGTTATAACTATACTTCATTAGTTGAAGCTAAGAGTATTGATGCTAAAATGACCTAGGTTACTATCTGACCATTTCATATAATACCCTATTTTAATGTTTGAAGTGTAATTGGGAATGATCTTGGGACTTCATATAACATGTTCCATATTTTTAAGATTATTGGATGGACTATGAAGATAAAAAGGAAGTTAGGCTTCAATATTAATATTAAATAAGTTTAAAGTAGATATTAGATTTAAACATAATAAATATTCTATAATAATTGAAATATGATGAATAATATGTGAATCCCATCCACCGATAACTAAAAATATATCTCAAACCTTTACCTCAAGTGGATTGGACCAAGGTAGAATCAACATCTTTTGAAAACCAAAATCAAGATGTGGTGACTTAGAACTCTCTTGGATCAAGAATAAATGGATTATGATGAAAGAGACAATATTCACTCCATCTATAATAACCACTATCCATGATCTTATTTTTCCTTGTCAACAAACTAATTTAAAATCACCTACATTATCCTTCTCTAGTACTGGTATAGGGAAGGATCTAGTAGAATAAATCAGAGTAAAAAAATTATAGCTATAAAAGTTGGTACACACAATAAGATAAAAAAATCATATTTAAAATAACTAAATATTGGGTCAAGGGTTATTTATGACTCACTATTTCTTTGACTCATCCCTCTGCACATGTGGTCCATTCTTAAATTCTCATTGAGAGTACTATTCAAAAACATATAGTTACATAATTCTCTATTGTAGTTCCTAATAATTATTTCCCACTTTCTAATTTGACATCTAATTAATAAGTCCTAGCTTGGCTTAATGAAGTGGTGAGAAATATGAATAAAACCACCAACCCAAATATGTTGGTTTTAGTGTACTTATTATCACCTAATCTCACTCAACAAAGGAACCCAAAATAATTTTTGGAATAATTAAATATGATCAAGGAGAGAGGGTATGCTAATATAGGTGTCCCCCTATTATAAAAATCAAAGGAATAATTCACTACTCAAGACTATCAACATTTAAAAGGGCATTTTCCAAAATTATATTGTGAAGGGAAACAAATTATAATTGGTTGTTGGCATATTGTTCAACAATCTTGATCAAGACAAAATAAATAAAGACCAACTCAAATAAAAAAGTTGAATAGCTCATAATATTAATTAACAAATCATTTTTCAATTTAATTCAATATTATTCACTAGATCTTATTTTGACACATTATAAACTTTTGAAGAAATTGGATATTTGGGAAGGGAAACAAAATAATGTTTAGACAAGATCATTATTCAAGGGACCTAACTAATAAATGTTTCCATATTTGTTTATATAGAAAAAATTTGTAAATTAAGTCTTAAATAATTCTAATAATTAATATGAGATAGATGTAAATAAATAGAAATAATATTTTCCTAAGATGGAAGCATTGAAAAAATGAATCATGACACCCTTGTAATAATAGGAGTTTTCAAAAATGTAGACCATGGTGATCAAATAGAGGTCCTTATTACTACCAAGTTATAAATAAAAATTATTTAAGAATGGATAAATAAAATAAAATAGTCACAAATAATGTATGTTGAATCAAATAATGATATACATGAAGTAATTTAAAATCTTCCTTATACCTTATTCAATGACAAAGGACATGTACTCCCAACACAAACTAGCAAAGAGGAGTTTGTAAAATTTGTCAAGAAGGAATCAAACCCTAGGTTTTCTTTCAATTTTGATTTGATTCAAAGGTTAGTTAGACATCAAATCACTTTTGGCAAGTTCAATGAATATTAAATAAAAATCTAGCTTATTTAGATAAAATGTTTGATTTTTATATTGAAGCTAAGTTATATGCATTCAAAGGGTAAAAATGAAGATAGAGTTAAAGAAGTTTTAAAATTTTTAGTTATTATTGAAAAATGCTACAACAAGATAAAAAATAAGTGGTAAAGGTAATTTATGAAGCTGAAACCAATCATCAAGCCAAATGGGGAAGTCCTTAATTCACTTTTTTTAAAGAAAGGATAAAAACTACTTATGGGAAATGTATCTTTTATAGTTTTTTATTCGTTAACTTTATTTCTTTGTGAATGTCATTTTATAATAACTGAACATATTTTAAAATTCTCTTATTTTCATGAAGTGACATTGTAAATGTTTGTAAAGGCAGAAAGGTACTTTATTTTTATAACCACCAACTTTTGAGATTTAAATAGGTATTTTAAAGTCATCATACATGAACTTATAATAGAACAGTAATAATGGAAGTAAAATTTGTGTTGTTCCCAAGAGTTAATAAAATAATTTTTTTATAGGAATTTGTCCTTAAGACATCTTGGTGGGTGAATGTATTCTTATGTCTAAAAATCCATTCCATTAGCTTATGGTTCATTCTTCATGCAAAATACTTGTAAAATTATATTTATTTAATTTACTTAAGATTATAATAGTATAATTTAGGTTTGTGTTTAATTATATACACACACACACACACACACACACACACACACATGTATATATATATATATATATATATATATATATATATATATGTATGTATGTATGTATGTATGTATGTATGTATGTATGTATGTATGTATGTGTATGTATGTATGTATGTATGTATATATATATGTGTATATATATATATGTATATATATATATATGTATATGTATATATATATGTATATGTATATATATATGTATATATATGTGTGTGTATATATATATATATATATACATACATACATACATACATACATACATATATAATATATATATATATATATATATATATATATCTTTACTTTCTTTACTTATAAGAATTTATTTACTTTTAAATTCATATTTCTTCTCATTAAATTGCTTTCAATCCACATGCAAAAAATCTAAAACAATAATATTAAGTTTATATTTTTAAAGATGTTTACATTTATAGTTTTTCCTTTATTTAAAATAAAGGTATCCTCATTTACAAATATATGAGTGAATTTTTCCCATGAACCATTGGTTAAAATCCATAGGGTTTATGCTTTGACAACATTTTCAACCAACATAGCCATATAGCCATCAAATTTAGGCTATGGTGACTAAGATAATGAATGGGGTTAATATTTTTGCAAGGATAAGTAGAGGGTTTTGATATGGTCCCAAAAAATTTTAAAAGGCCAAAAAGATAATTAATTTTAAGCACATAAAGAAAAAAAATAAAAAGGTCCACCCAATAGTAAACCAAACTACAATAGGGGAAACTATCAGTTATACATTAGCATAACATCACCCAACTGTAAGATAAAAAATAAAGGTATGTTTAATATGACACAGGAAATATAATGATATTTCATGGTAATCAAATAACAAATAATAAATTTTCAACTAAAATTGCATCCCACTATCAAGAAACCATCAACTAAAGCAACAAATACACTATAAATAAAGTCTCAACCAAATATTATTATAACCTCATTCTACCTCACCAAATGCTTTTTCCTAATCCATTGAAATAGTGACCATAGATAAAACCTATTTTGGCCTTAAAATTCCATATTTATGGGCATAAAAATCCTAAACTATAAACCATCAGCTTAGAATGCAGCCATGGTATGATACCATTAGGTAAAGCATGAAATAAAAATAACCAATAACCACTAAAGTTGTGTATATCTCCTCATTAGACCTCAATAGAGTTTTATCTTTCTTAGGTGGGACATATACCATTGATCATCCTTTATCTATCCTAAAAATCCATTTTACTATAAACTATCTCATATAAATATGTATACTCAAAGCACCTATAGCTCCACATAATATAAACATTCACAAGGAGACATATTTTCAATTAAATTAATCTTAATCTTAAAAATAAACCTTAACCAACTTTCATATAGGGGAAAATCTAAAAAATATTCATGTAAATGATTAACATATAAATCAAACATCAAAAATCAATCATATAAAACCAAATCTAATCCCAAAATAGGGGCCCCTACTAGACTTCAAAGATAACTTGTCATAAATTAGATACAATGAAATCCTTGTCCAATATTAAAATAGAGGGGGAATTCATAATAAGTATTTAACCCTCAATAAAAACCAACAAGCAACTAACAAATTTAAATTAATAAGAAAACAAATTTGAAATACATATGATGTAAGCCTTTATCAGCATACTTGAAGGATACATTAAGGATCACCTCATAGGGACTCAAAAGAGCTTGTCTGGAAGCATGTGCTACCTAATAATCCTAAAAAAATAATAAAACATGTATATATTCCCCTAAAATTTGGTAATGAGATAATAGGTAAATAAACCTATCCCATCCAACATGGTCTATATCTCTTGCTTAAGGATGAAACCCAACAAATAGTAGGCCACCAAAATAAGTTAGACCCCAAACCAAAAATAATAACATAAAACATATAGATATTTATAAAATAAGTTAAAAAATAAAGCATGGATATTGTCACATGGATGAATGAGGTTAAATTTCATTTCACTTCATTCACACAATTTAATCAAATATCTCTATTTCTCTAGTCAGAATCCCTTTTTTTATTAATATTACATACATTAATTAATGTAAAATATTGATGTGTAAGGTGTAAATGGTAGGAAATTATCAATTATTATTAAATTTTTGTGATAATATGTAAGGAAAATTCCATCTTGTGTGTGTCAAAATGGAGTGGTTTTGATAAATTAAGGTGATCAAACATTGTTAGTATCCACAGTTTTAGGGCATAGTATTCAACACTTCCCTAGGAAAGAAGAAAGAGGAAACCAAAAATAACAATGTCAATTATTTACATAAACCTAAAAAAAATTAAGAAACTCCCTTAAACATTAATGATTCACCCTTTCCTTGCCTCCTAATTTTTTGCCTTATTTACTCTACTAGTTCACTGAAGATGGGTTAAATTTGACAATCGATTAAGTAATATTTTTTGACATTTTTAATTGTTTAATTTAGACCAAGTGAAAATATTTTGAAAATTATATGGGATGAAAGGGAGGGAATTTTTGTGTCTATCAAAATTAGTTTCAAACTATAAATAAATCTATTCACTTATATATATAAACTAATATATTGTACATATTTCATTATTTTAAGCTGAATTGACGTAACTTTTGAATGAGATTGTTGAATTATAAAAAGTTAGAGGGTTGACTATTTAATTTAACACCTTGATAGAGTCTTATTTTGATCCTCATATTCATAATTTAAAATTACACATAGATAATTAAATGGGACTTATATTTCATTTATATTGCGTTACATATTTACTTTTATTTCACATTAATGTTTTTTTTTTAAATTTATTTATGATCTGGTATGGTTTTAAAGATCTAATTTTATCTCACATTTATTTTTTTAACTATAGCATCAATTTCTCTTGACTTTGGAGAGGGTAATTTGGTGGATTTATTCTAAAAAGGAACCAAAGTTTCAAAGGGTATATTTTATTCAAGCAAGAGGAAACTACACTTTAGATACGTGGGAAGAGGAATTTTTTGTCAAAGTTAACATGGTATTGGGTGTAAAAGTAAAATTTTATTTTTTAGTTGATGAATTTGAATATATGTAAGATGTCAAGAATAAAAGATACTACTTTGCCTATGAAGAGAGGGAATTTTAAAAGTACATAAATTCATCAATTCTACCAATTGATAGTGATCACACATATAATAAATTAGGTATTTTAGTGATATCATGAAAGATGGATATTGTAGTGATGACACTGAAAACACCATCAATACAGGGCCTAAAGATAGAAATACTTTTTTGTAGACAATGTGGTTCTTAAACATAAATGTTATTGTAAAAATTATGATAGCCATAGGGTTTATAACTTATGTTCTATAATATTATTAAATTTATGAATATAGATTGAAACCCCTAAATTTTAGGCTAATGGTAAAAAATATGGTAAAATTATGTTTTGAATTCTAAAAATTTCTATAACCTAATAAATTAATAGCTTGGTGAGTTAATATTTTTTTTCATGAAATAGGATGTGTCATAATGGTTAAAAAGAGTGATCAATTATATGGGTTGTATTTTATAGAGGGTGTTTAACACAATTTGAATTCTAGGTGTGTTGGAATAAAATAGATCTATTTATGGTCTTCTATGAGAAAATATGTTATGGAGGGAACATTTAAAAATTCACTTAAAGGAGACTTGGTAAAATGTAAATGATGGGATTTCAATATGTTTAGTGTGCATATTTATATATTATTTAACCTTCCTTATAAAGGATGATCCCTATCTGAAGTATATCTCATACAATGGTATGCTTGTAAATTAGCCAACATAGATTGTTCTCCCATGGATGTCAAATTCAAATAAGTCCAAAAATAGGTTAATTTAAATGTGTGGGATGTATGATAGGAGTAACAAACCCAGTTGGTGTATCTATTTTCTTTTGATGACACTAATTACAAGCATTCTAAAAATTTGCTCAAAATGCCCTATAATTCTAAAAATGTCAAAAATTGAATGCCACTCTACCCAATTAATCATATATAAAAGTTTAAAAGAATACGAAATGTTTAATGTTTTTGGATTAAGTGGAAATTCGAAATATAATTATAACAAATTAGAATTTCTCAAAAAAATCCCATTTCTTCAATCAAAGTTTTATGAATAAAAACTATAGCTATGAATGAAGAGACCATAAATAAATGAAGAGACCAAAAATAAATTTGTGTTAGATTCATTAAAAACATAATCTATCTTTAATGTGGGTGAGAAATATATGGAGGTTCACAAAACTAAATTTGATGGGATAAATGTATGTCAGATTAAATGGAACAAATCTTATGAGTACCTAATGAGCACCATATATAGTCATAAATCTAATTAGATAAATGGTAACATACATGTAGTAATTGGAAACATTGGGAAAGAGAAAAAAAGGTCAAATACCATCACAAAAATTAATTGAATATCAATAATCATTAAGATAATTTCTGATATTTATTCATATATGAGTCATTGTGTAGCACAATATGGATTCAAAGTTACTCAAAGACTACTTCATGTACTCTATATCCAAAATTTAATGTGAAATAAGTGTAATGAGAAGCTCAATTTTTTGAACCTTCCTCTTGTGTCATGTCCAAAATTCCAGAAGATAATGAATAAAATTTTTCAAAATCTTTTGATTACAAAGAAAATATTAGTTTCCAATTATTATGAGTGTACAAATTTATACAACAAACATATAGCCAACATATGCCTAGAAGCACTCTCAAAACATGAAGAGGAATAAAAATGGCACACTGAATATATTAAATGATGTTTTGAACATTAATAATCTCACCAATTGCAATCATAGGAGAATAATTAAGGAATATTAAGTATTATGCATGATATAATGGGCAAAATTAAAAATTACATGTCAAGTATGGTAAATAAATATAAGTCAATAAGTAATGTTATGAACCTCATGGTTACCTTGACTAGTATGCTCACATATGGACACAAGACTAGGGGTTTTGGCCACCTTGGCCTAAGATTTGATGATTTTTTAGAAAATTACATAGTGACATCATTGGATTTGTGTCTAAGGAAGCTTGAAGAATTTACCACTAATGAATATGGGAATTTATTGTGTAATAGAATTGGATCATCAAAACGTCTATTGCATGTTACACTATTAAAAAATGAAGTACATGAAAAATGTAAAGGTTACAAAGATAAATTTATCCATTATAATTAAATTAGTGTTGTTTTGGCAAATAAATCATTTAAAATAATTCCACAAATTCTCTACTTTAAACTAGAAAATGATTCAAGTGAAAACAAGAATCCTACCCTATTTTCATTTGCATCCATGATGAAAATAAGAAGGATAATAAACTTTGAGTGGAACATACTAATGGGGATATATATAATAATTTTGGTAGATTAGAAACATCATTATGAAAATTGGACAAAATTTTATTTATCACATACATAGACACCTATAGAACATGCTGAGAGGTATCAAGTATGTTCATCCTTAAATTATTGAGGAAGTGTATGAATTTAAGGCATTTATGGAGCCACACTTGGTATACAGAAACCATAAAATAGTTGGTATTACCAGAGTTAAGGTGTTTGGGTTCCATGTTGTGGAGTGCTAGATTATGAAGTAACGATAATTAAAATGTTCTCATCCAATCCCAATTTCGCATAAAAAATATAATGGTGATCTAAAATTTATATAAGGGAAACCTCCTCTAGAACCTTTTAAACAATTTTAAAAGATAGAAGATCTTGAATGGGGATAAAAACATACATTTAACATTGGGGGAAATTAGAATGGGAAAAGGTAGATAGTATTAGCTTCCAAATATAACATAATCAGAAAATGTTTTATGTGATTTGAATAATTCATTTGTAAATTATAGAAAGATTTTATATACTTATTTTTTTGCCACAAAAAATACAAGACAAATACTTATACAACCAAACAACCTAAGCTACAAATATCCCAGTTAATAATGGTATTTATCTTGGGATTATTTGTGAAAGACATAAAGAATCATGCAATACATTGATGGGTTATATGTGGAACATATAATTTTAGTATGAAAAAAATTAAAATGAAAATATATGGATGGGAAGGGAAGATGGGGTGTTTATCTTAAAATATATGGTGATAATGTGGCTAGATTGGTGATGATTCAATATTGGAAACATGTAGGCATAATAGGAGGATAAAAAAAGATACTTAATAAAGGACATGATGCCACTAAATCATAGTTTGGAATGTTTAATTACATTAAATAATGATAAGTTACTTCATAAAACTATTAAAGATCATAAATTAATATAAAATATCATCTTAGTCTAAGATGTGGGTTTGTTACAAATCACACTCTAATAAGACCTTAAAATTAATGTATTATTATATAATATGAAGGGAGGATTGATATTAGTTTCCTTGAATTATGTGTCATTAGTATGTTTAGAAGGATGTTAAGACCTTTTTATTAAATAGAGTGAAATATTAATATTTATTTTAGAAAAAGTATTTTTCATAATAATTTGTTATTTATTTGATTAGGTAAATAGCCTAGTTTTACAGGCACCAAGAACTAGAGTACCAACAAAGTGCAATAAATTGAAATAATCCCCATGGGCTGAGGGAAAAAAACCAAAGTATTGAAATAAGTAGCTAACTATTGACATAGAGGACAAAAATAAAATGTAAATTAAAATTAAAAACTACGTCAAGAGGGGGGATCCCTCTATAAGTAACTTAACAGCCTCAATATCCTTCTCCTACATAACCTATCTATTCTTAGTGATTCTGGACCTAGTTATATTACTTGGGCCTTCCACATCCTCCTTAGGCAAGATAATTATGGGTTTATTTTATGACTATTCATTTTTAGTGGTCTTCTTGGGGGGATTTTAGGGGGATCTTTGGGGAAGAAGTCTATACATCCTCTATAAGTTGCTTCTAGGGAGTGCCTTCAGTCTTTGCCAGTTGAGAGAAAGTTGTTATCATTTTGAAGACCTCCTTATTAATGGAATTCCATTCCTAGATTAAACTTGATAAACACATCCCTACCTCATGTAATTTTTTATTAAACCCTTCCAAGTAATCTTTATTATTTTAAATCACATCTAATATGGGGTATTGAATTTACCCACCACCTTCATCGAGTGTCCTTCTTCCATCATAAGGGGTTTGAGATTAATGACTATGATTTTTAGGGGAGGATCTATAATAGATCACTTAGAATTAGGGCTAATGGGGGTAAGTTGGGTAATGGGAAGTGAGATCCTGAGGTAGGATCTTCCTGATGGAAGTCCTTCTCTATGGAGGACCCCTTTGGTGGGGCCTCCTTACCTCAAAGGGTCTCATCATGTTTTACTAGTAGGAGGATGATACCCAGATGGATGACTATGTTGGATTTATCGATCTAGTATGTGAGTGTTGTATAATTTATAGATTTTAGAAGGAAATATGACATATTAATTTTGAATCCTTAAAAATGGTTTAGTAAGATGAAATGATGCAATAAAATGAGGGTATGATTAAATTTTAGGGTGATATACTTCATTATATGTAGATATAATTTAGGCCATTATCATGAAAGATATAAGTGGGAGAACCCTATTTTGTCTATTTTAATGATCTTGTTACTTTAAAAAAACCTCTTCATGAGTTCTAGTTTTTTTATTGATCTTTTAAGGATTTCACCTCTTCATATAACATTATAGTAAATTCTCCTATCATCTCTTTGGTTACACAAATTATTATGCCTCTTATTTATATAACCCTCTTATTCCATGTTGAAACAAATTCCTTTGAGATGTTAACATCATCAATAATGAGCTTATATATAAAGTTAGTGAGAACTAATATACATTGTTTCCTACAAACCTTTTTCATGATCTATACCTCTGAATGTGATGTTGGTTCTAGTCTATCCCTACCAACTCCCATATTGGTAATAAACTAAAAGATTGAATATAAAATGGAATTCACTAAGCCCTTATAATAATTAGAACCAATAGATTCAAAGATACTTGAAGTGGAAGATTTATCCCACCATTTTTTATTAGCTCTCCACAAAGTGAAATTATGGTAGGGTATAATTTTTTAATTTTCTCATTTTAGTTGTAAAATATGCCTGTGTGATAGCCGTATCATCATCCTATCTAGAAGTGGTTTCATTTTGAATTGTTGACAAGAAATTACCATGGACGTGTCATCCAACATGTGAAGTAAATAAAAGAGGGAGACCAAATTTTATGTTAGCAAGTAAGTCTACCACCCCATTCCCCTCATAATAAGTATGAACTATGGATGAATGTGTCATTTGTATCAAAAACTATTTGGTTTCATCTATGATGTCTTTTATTGTGTGGGAAGGAGTGGTTTTACCATATAAAACATTAAGGATATTGAAGGAGTCACCTTTAATGATTATTATATCCATTTTTAGACTAGAGGCAATCTAAATGCCCTAGATTGCCACCTTAGCATCATCCACATGGTTTGTATGAATTTATAGGGGGCTTACATATGTAGAAATCAACATTCATTCAAAATTTATTATGAATCTACCTAAGCCAAAAAAACCTATATTTATTTTTGAAGCCCCATTGAAATTGAGCTTAACCTAGTCCTGATGTAGTGGATTCCACCTAACATTTTCTACAACATTTCTTTGGAAGGAGACCTACTTTTTTGTACTGCCTCCCATTATCTCAAGATCTATTGTTTAGAAGTTGATCATAGATTTTTATCCATAGGGAGAAGGAACACCAAATTTTAGTTATGGCTCAATAAAGATGGAAAAAGACCACTTTTATATGGTTTCTTTTGATTGATAATAAAATTTCATTTTGGGCTTTTCAAACATCCTAGAACCAGTGTAAGAGGGATAGATTCCATAGGAAGGAAAGGGATGGGAGGATCCAAGGAGGTTTCCATTGCCTAATGAGATCAAGAATGTTGTCCAGTTTAACCCATGAAAATTTGAATTTTTTCAAAAGAAATTAAAGAATGCAAAAACTAAAAGGGAAAGACATGAACAAATAGTGGACTAAGTCTTTTTCTTCCCTAAAAAAAGGGAATTATTTAGGTACAATGAGTCATCTTTTTGCCAAATTATCCACAATTCAAATCTTATCTTTAGTAGACATCTAAAAAAATTAATTTACCTTAAGATTTAGGTTTTTAATCCATAATTTTATCCAATAGTTCTATTCATCTTCCAGATCTAGGTCAATAGTCTCTTTAAAGGAGACCAAGCACTATCCACTGTCTTTAATCACCCATAAGAAATGGTATTCCTTAGGGAAAAAGAGAATGTGAATTCGACTGATGAAATGTTTAAGATTTTTAACCACCTAGGCTTATTCAAAATTTTATCCTTCTATAGGGAAGACTTTCCAAGTATTTGATCCATCAATCTCATCCCATAATCTTTAACCTTAGTTCCCTAACTCTCCTTGAAGCTCAAACCTAAATTTTCCCAAATGACTTGTGATGTGAGGAGGAGAGTGGATATCTAGGTATCCTCCCAAAAAATGATTTTATCCCCATTTCTAATTTAAACTTTAATTGCTTTTACAAGTGGGTCCTTATATTTAAGAAAAACCTTTTAGAAGGTCAAACTATTGACTAGACCTTCTTCCTAGAGTAGGCAGTCCTCATTAGATCCTTTCAAGTATTTGGCCTTGATAATTCTAGCCCATTCTCTATCTTTTTTCATGAGATTCCATCCCATTTTTCCTAGGAGGGCTTTATTCATTGATATAATTATTATAGGACCCAATCCCCTATTCATTTTAGGGAGGTAGGCTTTTTGCCATGAGACTAGGTGAAATTTGAAATGGTCTTTGGTACCCCTCCATAATAACCTTTTTATAGATTTTTCCTATCTTGGCTACCACCTTGATTGGTATCCAAAAACCCAACATCAAGTATGTTCGGATGCTCTATAATGAGGATTTAAGTAGTGGAAATTTACCTTCTTGAGTAAGAATATGACCTTTCCATCCTACAAGTTTATACTGAATCCTATTAATGAGGGGATTCCATATCTCAGAATCTATTTTGAATTCAAAGAGGGGGATGTTCAGATATGTTTTTGGTAATTTACTTACTTAACATTCCAAAATTCTTGCAATCCTTTTTCTATAGAATAGTAAGAGTGTTGATGAAGTAATTGGAGCTCTTGCATAAATTTATGCACTAGTTAGAAACTATTTCATAGTTATTGAGGATGAGCTTTATCTATCTAGATTCTTCCACTAAAGCTTCTCCTTAGATAATCATGTCATTGGAAAATTATTTATGGGTGACTAGTTCAGTGTTAAGTGTTTCTAAGATGCCTTTGATCAAGCATTATTGTTGGGATTTTTCCCAATGTTTCTATCACTATAATGAAGATATATGGGGAGAGAGGGTCCCCATGTCTTAGACCTATAGAAGTTGAGAAGAATACTTTAGAGATTGTATTCATAATTATGGAAAATTTGGATGTAGCAATGTAGATCCATATGATTTTCATTAGGTCTTGATTGAATCCTAATTTTTCAAGAATATTCATTAAGAAATTCCAAGAAACTCAATCGTATGATTTATTCATGTCTAGTTTAACAAATAAGCCTTAACTTTGGGATTTTGAGATAGAGTGGATAGTCTCATGTACCAAGATAGTTTCATCTCTTCTTATTTGCTAAGGTTTCCATTTTAAATTTCCATTTATGTTACTATATTCAAATTCCTATGTTAGGTTTTTGAGTGATGGAATATATTGGTGTGTTTATCCCCTTCCTTCAACTAAGTGTACCTAGATTTTTGGCACCAGTATGACTCTTCCCTCACCTCTAATTTATAGATTTGGCATAATATTTACCTTTCCTTTTGGTAAAGATTCTCATTATTCCCTTCCAAGGTTTTTATTTATTAAATTAACATTAGTTCCTCCTTCAAATACTTTTTTCTAAAAAAATATCTCCAAATGCTTCCTTATTCCATTTTTTCATCTTTGTTTTAAGGAAGTTTAGTTTTTTGGCTAGGATATACATATCATTACCTAAGAAGGGTTGTTTTCACCATTCTTTTAGATACTCTATTAAGTTTGGGTGGTGTAGCCACATGATTTTTAATGTAAAAGGAATATTATTTATCTTAGAAATTATTTATCCTTAAAAAATTAGGGGATTATGGTTAGAACTAATTCTGGATAGAGAGGAGAGATTGTTAGTGAACTAGATGTCACAATTTAAGGATATTAGGACCTATCAAGGTAGACCAGAATCAAGTTAATTCCCATTCTCTTATTGGACCAAGTGAATGGGTTGTTTTTTAGGCCCACATGCACAAGGCCCACTCTTGAAATGAATTCATTAAAATATAACATACTTGTAGTGAAAATTGTTAGTCCCCCTTTTTTCCTCAAGAGTAAGTAGGGTATTAAATTCACCACTTACAATCCAATTCCAACTAGTACAAGCCTTTTGGAATGAGAGGATATCCTCCCATAGATTACTATAAGAAATTTTAGAGTTTGTGGAATAAATTTTAGATAAAATCCATTCCTCATTGTTGTTTAAATCTCTAAAAAGAATAGAAACCTGATCATTGGTTTTCCAAAGAAGAATACCTTCTATATTTTTTGGGTTGCAAAAGACTTCAAGACCCCCTAAGGATCCTTTGGACCTAGATACTACTACACTTGAATTTATATACACTTTTTATCATATAAACTTAGGGCATTTTTAGACATTTTTATCTCTTAGACAAGTAAAATGGGTTGGTCAATTCTTTTTTAAGATTTTAGAGGGTATTATAATTTTTTGGGTTGTTTAAACCTCTAACATCCATGTAATAATATTCATTTATTATCCCTTATAATTTTGATGGTTTGTTGAGAAACCTTTGTAATTTATTTTGTTATTTCAATATTTCATGTTACCATTGAAGGCTATCTACCTACTAATTTTGGAATGACACCAATATTATCTTTCTTTCTCTCTTTCCTATTCTTAGAGTGTGTATTAAACCCCTCTTCTTAGATTTATTCCAAGGTTGGTGATTTAATATAAAATAATTATCCCTTATCTTTTGGGGGATACAAGAGCTTAAAATGGGAAGTTATCAGGGTTTCCTCTAAGGGAGGCCTATCTTCATTATTTAAGGTATAAAAATGTAGACTTTTTTAATATAAAGCCTAGGCTACCTCTAATAAGGTTACATGTTTCAAAGTTAAATCCAAAACCAAAGTATGATCCAAGAGGGGTGATAGGGGGTGGGTAAGAATATGGGAAAGTTTAAGGGACTATGAGGGGGAAAGGGGAGGAGGAGATGCTCTAGGATCTTCTCAAGTGAGAGGGGGAGATTAACTTTGGGTTAGGTTTAGTGGGGGTAAGAAGGGGCTCTAACATAGGGTTGAAAATCTCTAATATCCTAGGGGGATGGGATGCATGGTGACTCCTAGGGGGACAACCAACATTTGAACTAGTGGAATGGGCCTGAATGAGGGGGTATTTAGCAAAGGGGAATTAGAAAGGCCCACTAAAAAATGGATTAAATCACCCTCAAGATTATAGGTTATTGAAATATTAAGTGGAGAAAAAACATTTCTACAATAAATACCTATCAAGGCTCCTAAATGAGGAGAACCTGGTAGAGATTTAGGTGGCCTAATCTTTAAATGTAGAATACCCTTTCATTTTGACTATGGAGTAGATTTATAGGTCTACTCTTGATTGAGAGCTATAGGAACTTGATTATTATTCAAATAGTCTTTCTAGATGTGACTTGGAATTTTGAATGATGGTAAATAATAGTTTAATTATCATACATAATCTTCTATGACCATTCACCATATTTTTAATTGATTTTGATCTCGTGGAGAAGTAGTTTGTCCACCAGTAAGAAGACATGAACCCATGTCATAATCATCCTTTGACAAGAAAGGGTGATTGGGTAAATATAAATGGACTATCCTAGTGCTCTTGTGATCCCCAAGATGACTTTTTTTTCTACTATTATAGGGGAAGATTCAATAAGATAACCCACATCAGGTGGTCATCCATTACTATAATACCAATGTTTAAACCAACTTTCCATCTCTTAATAGAGACACTTGATTTGACCATAAACCAAGTGGCCCTTTAGACAGGACCTTAATGTAATACTATTATGTTGAGAAATTTATCTAAAAACCCCTCTAGATAAAGTGACCACCTCCAAGTGTCTTTTGGGTTTCCATTTTAAGTTAGACCAACTATGAAAAGAATTGATGTTTAGTTAGAAGTCATTAACCTTACCCAAAATAGATTTTTCTAATTCCATGTTGGTAGTTACACCATCAGATTGGTAGCATAGATACATACATCATTATTTTGAATAGTTATAAATATATGGAGATCTGATAGTTCATGGCCCACCATAATTTTTTTTGCCTTTTACTCTATCTACCCAACACATGGGGGGCACATTAGAAGCACGTGATCCATTTATAACTGGTTGTTTACTATTATTATTAGCTATAATGAAGGGAATATATGATGCTTTTAGGCATTTATTCACCATATAAATACCATAAAGAGCATCACATGGGGAATAATTGACTTATGAATAGTCATTGTTACTCAATTTAGTGTGTCCTAGCTTCATGTTGGTGTCCTCAAGATGTTTTGGTTTTCCCACTCAAAAATAAATTCAAAATGTTGAGGGACTTGAGATACTTTTTCTCCTCCTTCCTTGCTCTCCATTTTATATCTTAGATTCACAAAAAATCATGGACTATTTTATCACTTTTCATAATAATTTGTTGAACTAGGGATGTATTAATATTAATGTGTAATTATGTAATCTATTTTTTTCAAACTACAATTAGAATTATTCTATTTAAGTTCATTGCAGATGAACCAATATAAATTTAACATAAGTTTGTGAATTTATTTATTTTTATGTGTGTTTTAATTGCGCAACATATTCCTATGGTAATGTGAAAATAAGGCTACAAAGTGTTGATCCAAAAGGAAATTATATATAATTTTAAAATTTTAGGTGCTTTTTAACTATTTTTGAATTCATCCCTCCTTATATAATAAGCTTTATGTTGATTTGGCATCCCTCCAACTAGATGAAATAAAGTAAAAATATGAATAATTTAAAGGTGAATGATAATATGCATGTGGATGTTACATTTTATCTCTATCTCAAGTTCATGGAGTCCTATAAAACTTAAATGACTTTATTAAAAGTTAATAGGTCTGTTGTTCCATTATCTTTTCTTTGACTTAAATTACTTCACATTTGTATCTTCACTAAAGTGAATAGATAAATATACCATATTCAAAAATTTAGTAAATAACATACATTAATTTTAATTTAAAATGGGTATCCATGGACATGTAAATATATGGATTTCACCTTAGACTGCAATTGGGTCCATTAGTCATGACGATATGTATTTAGCATGAAATTTTTTGAACCTTGATTTAAGACATATAATGTTGGTGTAAACTGATTAATTATTTGACAAGTATACTACGTTAAATGTAAATTTTTTAAATTGAGATAAATGTATTGAAATCCACTTTGGTTTTACAAAGGTATAATGGGATAATTTTTTGGTCGATAAAATTTATTTTCTAAATTATACTTATACATGGTGTAAATATATTTTTCATTGGCACACTAATATTTTTGAATCTTACATGACATCATGATGTAAATGGTTAATATGAGGTAAATATTTAACAAATATTATAATATTACTATGACAACTATTAGGTGGCACTAGGAAAAATATGGGTCATTATGTGATTAGTATTAATTAGAATACACTTAGAACTAACATTGTCTTTGATTTTAAGATTACTAGAACACTCATGATGAATATCACTACTTCAAAAATAAATGTGATATAAAAAATGGAAAGCTTAAAGTTAAATACAATGATATCACTAATAACAATAAGACTCAAGAAAAACAAAAGTCTAATAATAGAGCTATTTTTACTTATGCTTTACATGCTTCTCCTATTGAATGGATTATTTAATCTAGTGATAATTAGCATATGACATCTAATTATTAGTTTTTTATGTTTTTAGAACTAGATCTTTATAAAAATCATTTAAGTATTACAAACCATGCCTCTTGTAATGTTGAAGCCATAGAAATGTTGAAATCTCTAATCATGAATTACATGATGTATTACTTGTTCCTGATTTGTAATTGAATTTAATTTTTGTACATTAATTATAATTATTATGTTAAATCTAATAAGAAATATTTTCAAGTAGTTTCTACTACTTTTCTAGACAATGAAAATTTGTTCAAATTTATTGGAATCTGTTCTCCCTCATATTCTCATGTTTTACTTATTTATAATGATGATAAATTATGGATATATTAATTACCAAAGTATTTAACTTATAAACAAACTTAATATGATGCAAGGTTTGCCTGACATTTCTCCTGCTACTTCTCCTTGTAATGGTTGTATGGTTGGGAAAATTCATGGAGAATCTTTTTTTCTAAAAAACACTCTTAGAGTGATACTAAAAATATTCATTTAGGTCATAGTTATATTTTAGTCCCTATGCAAACTCCTTATATTAATGGTGATAAGTATTCTTTAACTTTTTTTATGGTTGCACTAGGCAAGTTTGTATTTATTTCTTGAAAACTAAAGATTAAGTTTTAGACACTTTTATTTAGTTACATGACTTTGTTGAAAACTAATCTCATTATTATTTACACATATTACACACTGATAATAGTTTTGAATATTTTAATAATTAATTTATTGCATATTGTATCGACATGGAATTAAGCATGAGAAAACTATTTCCTACACAATTGGGCAAAATGGTGTTGCTAAACGTAAACATAAGACTATCACTAAAATGGTTAGGTGTGTGTTACCTGCTAAAAATATGTATTATAAATTTTGGATTGAAACCATGTATTGTGTTTTATATCTCAATAATAGGGTTCCCACTAAATTAGTTTTAAATATTACACTTGAAGAAGCTTGGATTGGTAGAAAACCTAATTTAAAACATTTACGTGTTTTTGGTTGTGATGCATTTATTCATATTCCAATTAAAAAACATAATAAATTAGATTTTAAATATTAAAATTTTATATTTATTGGTTATGATGAATAATCTAAATATTATAAGGTGTATGATCCTTAAACTAACAAAATCAAGATCAAAAGGGATGTTACTATTGCTTAAAATGGTGTACTTGATTGTGCTTTTACTTCCAATTCTCTTGATATTGTTTCTAATTATTTTCCTTTTGAAACTAGCGATGATCATAATTATGTGTTTCATAATGATGTCACTCCTCAAATTCCTTCTCCTTCTTCTAGTCTTACTACACCTAAACTATGCTTAAGTGGGCCAAGACTACTATAAAAGATTCAGGAATTAATGTCAATCTTAATGATCCTCATATAACTAGGGAAAAAAATTAATTATGCTTTGATGTATAAACTTATGCACAATAATGATCCTCATACTTTAAAACAAGATCACGGTCACCTTCATTAGAAAAAATCTATGCATGATGAATACAACTCTTTGATTTATAATAACACTTGGGACATAATCCCACTACCTAAAGGGCATCACTTTGTAAGTTGTAATTGGTTTTTTAAAACTAATTTCAATTTTGATAATCAAATTGAAAATTATAAAGATATATTAGTTGCTATATGTTTTTCAAAAATTGAAGGAATTGTATATAATTAAAAAATTTCTCCTATTGATAATATGCCCACTATTAAATTTGTTTTATCTTTAACTACTCACATGCATTGGCCTATTTATCAACTAGATGTTAAGAGTGTTTTATTAAATGGTGACTTGTATGAATAAATTTACATGTCTCAACCACTTGGTTTTGCTAAAAAAATGTTAAGAGTGCTTTCTTAAATGGTGACTTGCATGAATAAATCTACATGTCTCAACCACTTACTTTTATTAAACAAGGAAATGAAATATAATATGCAAGTTCAATAAAGTGATTTATGGTTTAAAAAAACCTCTTAGATAATGGTACTCTAAAATATATCATTTTTTATAGATTAAGGATTTAATCATAGTTCAAATCATCCTAATATTTTTGTCAAAAATACTCCAAATGGGATGGTTATCATTTTTTTGTATGTTGATGACTTAATCATAACTAGTATTAATATTTCAATGGTCTCTTGCACTAAAAATGCTTTGAATAATATCTTTGAAATAACTGATTTGGGTCTCTTACATTTTTTTTTAGGCATTCAAGTTTGGAAAGAAACAGATAGCATCTCTATTTCTCAATCTAAATATGCATATGATTTATTATATAGATTTAATATGTTAAATTTAAAAACTATTGCTACTCCTTGTGAACTTGGTGTTCAATTACTTAATGACATGGAAATAGAAAATGTTGTTCTAAATCTATATCAACAATTAGTTAGTAGTTTGAATTATCTTACTCATACTCATCTTTATATTACTTTTGTTGTTTAATTTGCTTCTCACTTTATGTCTAAAATTCAAGATACTCATTTTAATGTTTACAAAATAAACATTCATTATACTAAAGGAAATCTAACTTTTAGCATCAAGTATACCTCGAATAGTAATTTTTGTTTGGTAGGTTACTCAGATTCTGATTAGGTTGGTGATATTAATAAACATAAATCCTCTAGTGGTTATTGATTCTCTTTGGGTTATGGCACTATTTCATGAAAAAGTAAAAAGCAAAAAACAATATATTTATCTTCCACAAAAGATGAGTATAAATCATGTAATAATGTTGTAAATGAAGCTATTTCTCTCAAAAGACTTCTTATAAATTTTGGCCACCCACAACATTTAGCCACTCTAATTTTTGGTTATAATCAAAGTTCCATTGCTTTAGAAAAAAAATCAATTTTCCATGCAAGTTCCAAGTAAACTAATATTCAACATCACTTACAGTGAAAACTTATTAAAGACAATCAAATTATTCTCTCTTTCTATCCTACTAAATAATAAATGGATGATATCTTCACTAAGCCATTACATAAATACAAGTTTGTTTTCTTTTGCAACTAGTTAGGACTGAACGAAGTTCTCATTAAGGGGAGAGTTAGTGATGTTTCCTCCCTTTTTGTTTGTTTTTAAGACCTTTAAATAAAATTTAAGGGGTAGTTTTATAATTAACCTTTATTTAGGATAATTTATTTTATCATTTGTTTATTTTTCATGTGTGAGGAATTTATATTTATGTGAATTACTAATTCATATAAATTTAGATTCCATGAGGTGTCATTTACCTCTTTGTTCTCCCTTTGGTTTTGTGATTTACTTGCATGTGTAACTCATTTCCCCACATGGAACACATCTCCATTATCTTTGTAACGGACTAGGATAAAAGTGACACACACTTAGGAGACTTATAAGGTCATAATGAGAATATATGTGATTCCCAATTTCCTCCTCTAGTTCTATAAAATATCCCTTACTCTTATTTTTTTCCTCACTAAGAATCATATATATCTCTCTATTATTCTCTTGCACTCATGATCAAAAATTATACTTGTGAAGATATTTGTTGTAAGAATTATAATAGGATAACATGAGTTTTTCTCCAATATGTTTAGTTTCTCACTTTAAATCTCTTGTCACTATGGTTTGATTTTGAGAGGTAACTTAGTTTTATGCATTCTTATTTTTGTCTCACTTTCATGATTTGTCATTAATGATATTTATTAGATTACAATCCTTTAATTCTATTATCTCTACTTTGACTTAAATTCTTTCACATCTATAGCTTCCCTAAAGAATAGATAAATATACCATAGTCAAAAATTAATAAAACACATACATTACTTTTAATTTAAAATGGGTCTCCATGGACATGTAAATATATGGATTTCACATTAGAATACAATTGGGTATATTAGTCATGAATATATGTATTTGGTATGAAAATTTGTGAACCTTGATTTAAAACATATAATGTGGGTGTGAATTGATTAATTATTTGACAAGGGTACTACATTAAATGTATTTTTTTTTAAATTGAGATAAATGTATTAAAATCCACTTTTATTTTATAAGGGTACAATTGGATAATTTTTTGGTTTGTAAAGACTATTTTCCAAATTATATTTGTACATGGTGTAAATATTTTTTCATTGGAACACTAATATTTATGAATATTACATGACATCATGATGTCAATTGTTAATATGAGGTAAATATTTGACAATTATTAGAATATTAATATGAAAAATATTAGGTGGCTATGAAAAATATGGGGCATTATGTGATTATTAATAATTAGGATACAATTAGAACTCAATTTCACACTAGTTGGAATCTAATAATAGAAACATTGGAATCTGAGATATCACTACTTAAAACCAATCATATAAATTTTTAAATTAGATATCATACTAGTTAAAAATTAATAATATAAATATTGGAATTGGATATCATCCTAATTAAAAACTAATATATAAAATTTGGGATCTAATTTCAATAATAATAAATAATATTCTTAAGTATATATTCTTATACATATGTCTAGATTTAGTGAAATCATGATTTATGGTTGGTTCTCACAAATAATAGAGAGTTATCCTTCAATATCATTAGTTTATTCCTCTAGTTTGCAATGGTGACTAGAATATGATTGTGATATTTGGGCCAATTTCTTAAGGAAGCTATACAAGTTAGACTATAACTCTCTCAAAATTTATATATTAAATTATCAATAAATTTCATGGGAAAAGGAGTTATTTATAATAAAAAATGGATGTTGTATGTGTGAGTTAACATGATCTAGATAAGACTTTATAAACTTGACTTAGAGTTATCTAGAATTAACTTGGACATGACATTCAATGAACTGGAACATTGAGGAGTTAATTATATAAAAATAAGAAAAAATAAAGGGTCAAACATGTCAAAACATATGTCTTAGAAATATATTTAAATTTTATGTAATGGTAAATAAAATAAAAATATATGTAATAAATAGTTATATAACTTCCATGGAAATCATTGAAACTGCCATAGTGGTTTCATGAACCTTCATTGCAGTTACCTCAAATGTCATAACATTTTTTCCATGGACCTTTAAAATCCTGGCTTTGAAGTTTTAGGGTCACATTTTTCATTTTTATCACTTTTTTTAGGCCTAAATAGTGGCATGCCTAAGCATGTTATATTTAATAGAGGTACTTGAATCATCATCAAATATTGTGAAATTTTGCACCATGCAAAATTTGGGTGCATACATATTATCCCCTCAAGGAGGTGCCTTGATATAAATTGTTGATCTATTTGTTTGAGTAGTGGTACACTTAACTAAAAAGTAGGGTTAGATAGCTTATCTCACTTATATATCACAATGAAGCTAGCCAATACATCTTTGTGACATATAATTGAGAATGCAAGAATCAAGTGAAACATTAGTAAAATGATAGAAAAAAGTAATAATTAATCAAAACATGAATGAGAATTATTTTACATATGTGTGGGGATGAAAATACTAATTAAATTTTCTTCTCAAGGGATAAATCTCAGTGCCAAGTGAAGTGATGTCAAACTAAATAATAATAAAATGTCATAACAATTAGATACTTTAAACATGTGAAATGTGCATGCATGAAAAAATAATTTATTTAATTATAGGAATTTGTGAGGCAATTTGAATGGAGAATTTGAATGCTGAGCACGAGCGTGCGCAAGCGTGAACCCAAATTCTTAACCAGGTAGCCATTGATCTGGTGGCTGGTGTGGCCGCGGCTTATGCTATGAAAGGGACTCCACCAGTGAATGGGGAAAGGATCCTGATTACCCATTCTTCTATGAAAGGGAGTTCTTTTCCAGCTACGAATATAGCAAAAGGATCCCCTGTTATTGGTTCTATCCCTGGTTCAAAGGGAAGAACTTATGCAGATGTGGCTACTTTTGAAGCTAAAATAAATGATGCAAAACATCAAGCTTCTGTTGGGAGGTCATGCATTTCACCAGTAAGTGCTTTAAATCTTGTTAGGGTAAATCTAGATCCTAATACAGTTGAAGCAATCTTTAATCGGGTAGAATATTTTTTAGAGTATGGGGCTATTTTCTGATTTCATGGCTTCTGGCCCTCTCTTGTAGATCTACATGGATGGATCTCCAATACCTGGCTGCCACTGATTGATGGAAATGTGTAAATATACCCATGTGTTAAAGGGTTTTTTTTAGCTTTATTCCAAAACTCTAAGGACAGGAGGACTATTCTGTCCAACAGTAATTTTTTATGGCAGGGTAAATACCCTCTTATGGCCAAATGGTGGCATATGGATTTCAATCCTCTCACAGAAACCTTTAACAAGATCCCTGTCTAGGTTCGGCTCCCTAATTTACCAATACATCTATGGCATGAATCAGTGTATAAAACCATCAGAAATGCTATAGGGGAGTTTTTATTTGAGGATGAAGAAACTAAGAAGTTTTACCATTTGACCTGTGCACGCCTAATGGTTGAGGTGGATGTTTCTAAGGGCCTTCTTGAGGTGATTTGTCTAGACTCCCCTAGGGTTTCTTGGATGCAAATGTTAGATTTTGAAGGTTTACCTTTTCGATGCAGAAAATGTCACCTGACAGGGCACGTTGTAGCTCGGTGTACTGCAGGGAAATCCAAATCCAGAAGATCACCTTCTTGGTGGTCTAAAGCTGATCATGAAAATTATTTTGCTAAACAACCCAAGGAAGATGTGACTGATTTAGAGATTGAGAATGAAAAGAGTATCCATTCTGAATCGTCGGATCGGGAGACTCTGCTGGAGACTGATCCTGTTGAAGGTACTATGGAGATTGGATCATGTGATCTCTCTAAACCAATTACTGAGGAGGTGGTGGTCCCTCCACCTATTTCGAAGGATTCTCCTAGGAGCCAGAAGTTGGCTAGTTCTCGAAAGGATTTTGCTGAGGCATCGATGCCCCCTGGACTTCATGGATCATGGCCTTCTGAGGACTGGGTTGCTGAGGCAGCTAAGGTAGAGGATGGTTGGATATAAGTTAAGAGGAAGAAGTCTAAGCCTTTGGTCCCCCCTCTAGATATGAAACTTTGGTCTTGTAAAAAAAATAATAATAGTTTGTCCAGCTCTTGACTGCTATTTTTAGATTCTTGGTTAATCTGGTCTTGCTTTTGCTGGTTCCAGGCTATTTTGTACCTGGTTGTGCTTAAGGTTTATCTCTCTTCTGATGTATAGGGTTTCGGGGCCCCTTCAAAACCTGTTTTTACCTTAATCTAAAACATACTATGTAACTACATTACCAAAAATAAAACAAAAATATTTTTACCATATGGGGTGTTGTGCACTCATTTGTGCCCAAAGAAAACCCAAAATTTTCATAATACATAAAAATTAGAACTTGTATGAGTGATTTTTCAAAATATGAAAATTTTTAAATTAAAATAATAAATAAAATTGAACCATAAAAGAAAAACCTTATCCAATTTGGAAATCATTATTGAATTGAAATAATAATAAATGTGGATTTACTTATTATATATGACATAATTACATGAGAATATGGTCATTTTTTTTATTATGAGGAGAGTATGTCAAGTGTACCATTGGTATAATGTGGTGTGTAGGCATGGGTTATTTTCATGGTTTTTATTCAAAAACTTAGGTTTAGGATTTTCATTTTAAAAATGGCCTAGGGTTAGTGAAATTCAAATTTTTGAGTGTGAAAAGAGTTCATGGTTGTGTGTATTCTAGGCATATTTAATTTTTTATTGATTTAACTCTAATTATTTTTTAAATTATGTATTTTTTGGTTGAGGGTTATAGTGAATGAAACTACCATCACATGGAAAATTTGTATGTCTTTGAAGACCAATAGTTACAGTTTATAAAAAAGGGTTACATAATTATTATGGTAGTTACATGACCATTAAAATTAATTTTGAACCACCAATATTTAAATATTAGTGGTTTCAAAATTTATACTTTAATATATTTATATGAAGGGGAAAAATGATTTTTTAATGCATTTTACTAATCTATAATTTATTTTTGTGGTTGTATGGAGATATGAATGTTAGAATAGAGATAGAGAGTATGAGTAGATACATAGAGTTATCATACTATTTCCATAAGAGGAAATTATTTTTATTGATAGTCTAGGCATATTGAAGGTAGCACAGGTGGGGATGGTTGAACTAGCTAACATGTTACTCTATGATTTATTCACATACTAGAATTCACATCAAATAAAATTATAGATTATTAAAGTCCCAGGATAATACAAAATCACATTATTGGATGCCTACAATGTTTTAGGTTCACTAGTAATGGGGAGGATGATGACACTTATGGAGTTTAATGATAAAGTAAAGGCCTAGGTATAGTTTTATTAATTTTTTGATGTATACACACCTAATGTGGGTGAGAATCAGGGTGTGAGACTAGACAAGGTTAAGATAACAATGATCCCTACCTATACAAGGTTATTATCGATATATTTTTTTGTAATTGGTAGGGGAAAATGGGATCGACCACTTTAGGTGTTAAAAGTATTGAGTGTTAATAATGGTATACAACCATTCCAACCCAATATTCATTAAGTGATAATTCCAAGAACATTACACAAGAAATTGTAGACAATTGATTGCAAAAAAATAGATCAAGTGTTATTCATAAATATGATATGTTAGTACAAAGGAAAGCTCTTGCATATATAGGCAAGGTAAAATATAGAACTAGCCTAACTATATAATGTGGGATAAATCCTCACATAGGAAAAACTCACTAAAATATGAAATAGATATCTAATATACCATCAAATGTGATAAATGCATGAAATACATACTCTAACCCCCTCCCCAAGTGAAACTAGGGGCTAACAAAATACAAAAATGGAATAGTGGCATATCCATAGTATGAGTCTCAATAACTAGGATTGATAAGGTACTCATGTAAAATATTTATCCATAAAATGAATAAGGAAGATATCCTTATGAACACCCCCAAGGACAACTTATGAAACCCAAAGTATGCCATATAACTCAGGGAAATGAGGTGATGCAAAAATATTTGTGAAGATGATTTCAAACTATTTTTGAGTCAAAATTTAATCTAAGCAAATAATGACATCTTAAATGTGCTAACGAATGAAATATATATATATACACACACACACACACCTTAATGTGCATGGTTCAGTGATTCTCAATTGGGTTGAGAGATATATGAATTTCACTTTAGTTATCATACCAAATTATAGTGGGTGAATCCTACATCAAGACAAAATCTATCAATAACTAACGAAGTTAAAGAATATACCAACTTTATACCAACTCACTATAGCTATTGCCCTACACTCAACCTCTTTAGATTAAAGTGCAATAGCCTATTTCTTCTTACATAACCAAACAATAGGTGAATAATAAAGACAAAAGATGTAGCTAAAAGTGAAATGCCTATCATCAATAGAGCCCAATATGAATCATTGTATCTAATCAACTGAGTAGAACCCTTGGTATAGTGTAATATAAAATGAGTGGTGCCTCACATATATCATAAAATACTCTTAGTATCATTTTAATGACTATCATGAAGGTAATGTACAAACCTCAATACAATCCAAACTACAAATTAAATATCAAGGTATGGTTCAAATACATAAGACTCTCAACCATCTACCTATATAATGTAGGATCACAAAGTGGAGTAGTAAAAGAGGCAGTGAGAGTCACTCCAAACTAAAAAAGAGAAGGACTTTGCTTGCAATCAGACATTCCAAGATGTTGAATAATATCAATGGTATAATTTTGTTGACTCAAATAAATCCTTGTATTTATCTATTAAATTTGTAAACCAAGGAATAAATGTATAAGTTCAAGATCTATCATGTCAAACTATGATAAAAGTACCTATTAAATAGTCTAAATCTGAGATGAGGAGCTATCTATGAGAAGTATATCATCAACATACAAGACTATAATAATACTTTAGTCCCTAATATGTTGGATATACACTATGGGATTAGAGTGGCAACAAATAAAACTAGTGGAGGGAAGAAACGAATCCATCTTCTCATACCACTATTGAGGGCCTATTTGATACTATAAAGAGACTTACTAATTTGATAAACAATATAGGAATCATAAAAAAACATAATAGGCTACTCCATACATATTTACTCATGCAATTATCTATACAATAAATCACTCTTAATGTCCATCTAGTATATTGGCCAAGCCTGTGATGTAATATGAGAAAATACAAGGTGAAAAAAATCCATCTTAGCAATGGGCACAAAAGTATCAGAATAGTAAATACCATTGACCTACAATAATCCCTTTGCTAAAATATGTTCCTTATACTTATCAATGGACCCATTAGCTGCATAATTGGTGTGGTAAATTGACTTTCACCTAACCAACTTTATTCCCTTAGGCAGAGTGACCAAAGCCCAAGTGTGATTCCTCATAAATGAAGAATACTCATCTATCATCACATCATCCAACTAATGTATCCCATGAGCTTATAAAAAATATTATGGATCCCTAGAGAATACCTAAATTTTTTTGAGTGCCTGTAAAATGTGTAATCTGATGTAGAGTAGGTGGAAGATCTTGAATGAATGGTGTTTCCTCATAAACTATATTACATTCCCACCATACATAGTGGCAACATCAATGTAAACAAGATCCTAATCCTCTATAACCTTCTCAAGCATCTCTTGAACTAGATCCTCAAAGAATGAATCCTCAAGAAGAGGTGAATCATTTAAAGAATAAGAAGGCATAGAAGAAGCTGAAGAGTCATGAGATGTAGAACGCTCATCAAACTATACATTTGTTTGAAAATTAACATCATGATTATCAAGATCTAAAGATGATAATATCTCATGTTCTCACAATACCCTACAAAAATCAAAGGTTTTATCTTATTATCTAACACATTCCTTTTATTATTTAGTACAAATACCCAAGAAAGGATCCCAAAGACTTGAAAAAATGAGACATTAGGTTTGGTTCCAAACCAATCCTCCTCCAAAGTCATATGCTCAACTATTTGATGTGGTGTGTAGTTATAAATGTAGTTCTCATAATTAACTACCTCTACCTAATAGATAAGTGCTAAATCTTATATATACATTATGTAGTTAGCCATTTCCTTTAGAGTTTGGTTCTTCCAGTATGCTAAGCCATTCTATTATGGATTATGTGAAATATAATTCTAGTAAATAATACCATGGACTACCAAAAAATTAGATAATTCTCGACTGAAGTACCCCCCCCATTATTTGTACAAATATTTTTGATGAAATTCAAATAATTTTTATTGACCAAAGCCTTAAATAATTTAAAGTGATCAAATACATCATTCTTATACTAGAAAAAATAAACCCAAGTAACCTTGAGAAACTATCAATGAAAGTAAGTGCATACTTAACTCCATTGAAAGAGGTAGGAAAGACCATCAAATCACTGTGCACAAGATAAAATGGTGAAGTTATCATGGACATACCCTTATGAAATGGATCTTAGTGTTTTTTCCACAATGCACGATTAGGGTAAAATTTATCAAGACATGAAACTATAGGAAGACCTTCTACCATACTTTGATTTCTAAAATCCTTCAAATATCTATAGTTTAAGTGTCCAAATCTCTCATTCCAAATTTGACTCTTAGAATTTCCATGAGAAACTAAATGCATCCCTAAAGGAGGAGTATCATCAAAACCCTGAAAATAATGGAGTCGATAACTATGATCAACAACACCATGTATAATAAGTGTGTGTGGATATAACAAAGCTCAAACTTCAAAACCTTGTGGTGTGAAAGTTACTATCTTTCCCTAACTAGAATGATGAATATGATAAATTTAAATTATATTGGTGGTGATGTCTTGAACATATAATACATCATTGATGAGGCTACCATCTAACTATACTACACCGTTTTCCTTAATATAAATGTAGAAATAATCTCCAACCTCAATATTGGAAGTATAACTCACACCAAGAGATACAAAGGACTCCTTAGAAGAAATAATATGGTGTGAAGTACCATAATCAAGAACCTAACTATATAAAATAGGTAACTATGATATCTTTATAACATTAAGTGTTTTCTTGTGCTCATTATATGGAGGAGTGGAGATATAGATCTTATGTTTCCTAATGGCATCCTTCAAGGCTTGAAATCTTTTGAAACACTTACATTCTTCATGGACAGTCCCCCTATAATAGAAGCAATATAGGTTAGACTTATTCTTGGATTTGGAAGATGGTTTAGGTTAGATGAATTAGTGTTGGGCTTAGGCTCATTTTGAGGTGGAGTAGTAGTGTTATTCTTCTTACCCTTAGTTTTTCCCTTAGCCTTAATATGTGATGTAACTAATTATTTTTTAGATATAGAAGGCTCAAGGTGAGATAATATGTATTCCTCCCTAGTAAATCTCTCACAAAACAGCTCTATATCTATCATTTTGAATGCGGCACCTAAGGCATCCATACTAGAGAAAAAGGTAGAATCAAAAATTTAGAATGGGACACTCAAATTAGATAATATTAAGTATACATAATCTTCATCATCTTTATCTCATCCAATACTCTTCAATTATGCCAAAAAATGCTTAAACTTAGTGAGGTAGTCTACAATGGAGACAAAGTCATCTGGATTTAGTGAAGTAAGCTCCACTTCAAGATGTATTGATCTCAAGTGATCTACTTTCCCAAAAAAACCCTTTAACATAGTATTTGAATGGAGAATCGCAAACATCAAAATGAAAAAAAAAAATAATGTCACTCACATATACCCCAACCAATCCCATACACCCTTCAAACTTACATTGGTGCTGAAATTTTTCAAATTCACATGTAAACTGTGGCTGAGTTTCATTCATTATGGATCATAATCCTTTTCAATTTATGATTGTTTCCATTTGAGGTATCAATGCATGGTAATTATGTGTATTCAATTTCTCACAATGATTAACAATAAAACTATAATCCATGATAAATAATCACCAAAGAGTATAAAAATTTAAAATGGTGTGTAAAATCAACACTGAAACAACCCCCAAAAATATTGTATTAAGGACCCCCCCAATTTGGAAATTTATAAAAGTATTTTATTTTTATAAATTAATAACACCAATGGATACATAATTTAAAACCATAAAATTTTTAAAAAATAATAATTCAAATCCAAGTTATGGTTCAAAATTTATGGGTGTTACAATTTCTCGTAAAATGGGTAAAAAAATTATAAACACTACAAACTAAAATTTGTGACCAAATCACAAAATAACATAGTCATCTAAACACTGTTTATAACCAAAATTTAACCATGAACTTAGAAACACCAACCAATGTAAAAAATACCTCTTGGTTACCTCTATGCTTGCAAAAGTAAAATGTGATTCCTCTTGAGGAAAAAAGTCAACTTATTTTCCACTTAAGAAAAATAAAAAATAGTTGTTAATAAATATGACATAAATTTTTCATCACTCAATAAAATTAACAATTTAAAAATGATCTAGAAATTTGAAATCAAGGTGCACAAAACACATAAATATTTTGTCATGATTCAATACAAATCAAGAGTAGTTAGCAAAAAACTAACCATTTTTATATGTCAAATGAGGAGTGCCTAGAATAATAGATTGAGATGACCATAACTCTCATAATACTCATAATTTAAAATAATAAAATTTTATGGAAATATGTGAGATATAAGGTCATAACCTAGAAATAGTTTCATAAAATTCATTATAAGGAACATATATTATATCCTCCATGCAACAAATTTAGATCTAACAACTTTGCTTCTCCTTAAACCTGTAACACCTCTATCAAAATGCCTTCAATGCTTAGCAAAAAACTTCAAATCTTATACCTTAGATAATAAAATCACCTTAGATCTGACATAGATAAAAAAAATAATATAATAGATCTTGTGTTTTCAATGCCAAAACAAGATTTCTCCTCCAATGCTTTAGCAGTGAATTCCAACACCCAACTTAACGGATGATGCCCCTATCAAGTGACTTTTTTATCTCTTTAGATATGAAAAATTCAATGCACAATATTTAAATAATAAAGTAAAAAAGATAAACATATTATACAAATCCAAGTATTTCAATGCCAAAATAAGATTTTTTCAACAACAACAAGGGCACGTCCTCTTGAAGTAGATCTCCACAAGTAAAAACTCCAAAATCAATGTAAAAAAATATTTAAGAAATGGCACAAAAATTATATCTTCACACACACCTCTCTCATATACTTCCTCTCTGCCTTCCCTCCAAGAATAAAAAACTAGTCACTTTATTAAAGCTTAAATGAAAGTATTGAATCCATAAGAGGGAAAGAAAAAATGCTGAGGATTTACGATAAGGGAAGAATCAATAGAAAGAAAAATGGAAATTTTTGAAGCAAATTTTCAACAATGCAGATGGGAAAAACACTTCAAATATCTGGTACCATGTTATGAATGGTGAACAAGTATTCCAACCCAAGATTTAGAATTGCTAACTCCAAGAAAATCACACATGAAGCTGTAGAAAATTGATTGTAAAATAAAATAGGTCAAGTTTTATTCAAAAATATGATATGATAGTATAAAATAAATGTTCGCATAACTTGTGACATTACTTTTTTTAAGTTAGCTTATGTTTAGGTAGCTTAACTAAAATGATCAGCGATTTGTTACATCCAGTGAATAGATGTCAAATTGGTGATCAGTTAAATGATAAAATTTTGTAACTATTATATGAATTGTTCATGTGTATATATTCTCTTACTGGTATTGAATAAGATCAATACATTCTGCTCATTTTCCTTCATTGGTATTAGATCAAAAATAACCATCAACCACCATATGGAATTTTGAGCTTGTATGTGGTAGGTCCATTTTCATTCATGGTCACCCATTTTATGTGAGTTTTTTTTTTTTTTTTTAATGTCTTCTTTACTCATAGTAGAGTAGAAATATTTGGAAGCTAGAAGTAAATACCAAACCTATCACATAGGTATCTTGGAAGTCCAGTGACTTAGCAATTCATAAATAACTAGGCCATTTATCAAAGATTATTTTAATATCTGAGAGTGAGGCATTGGAATGAATCTGAGTGAAACATGTGTGATTTTATTTGAATGTGATCTCAATATATGTGTTTAAATAGTTATCATTATATAGTTCTATTCAACATAGATCTAGTTTCCATCTATTTCGTGAAAAGGGAGGAATTGGTGCATCACTTTCCAAAAAGAGCCCAAGCCTTATTGACTTCAGGTTTTCATACTATGAGAATAATAAAATAAAACATTCAAGGAGCAGACAAAATAATTTATTATCATGGTTATACATAAAATGGAACCTATCATTTCATATCTTCAATTAATTACATGTAGTTCGGCTAACATCAAATTCATCAGCAATTTTGCATTCTCGGTGAACATAGAACCCTCCACAACACCTTGACTGAGCTTACAAATCTGCTGGATAAGTTAAAACACATCAATAAATTGGTATCATATCATATATTTTTGCAACCTGGTGGATCATGGATATCTCTATGCATTTGTTTTACTACATAGATAAAAATTTGTAGATTCATGTATTCTTTGGACCAAGTCTCTAGCATCAGACATAAATTCATGTTTTGTTGTCTCACGACAAGTAGCATGTGAACATTGTCACTCCAATCTCAACTTGAGTTAGTTTTTATG
This sequence comes from Torreya grandis, assembly GCA_037957365.1. Classification (NCBI taxonomy): domain Eukaryota; kingdom Viridiplantae; phylum Streptophyta; class Pinopsida; order Cupressales; family Taxaceae; genus Torreya; species Torreya grandis. The sequence goes on along the minus strand of JARHVA010004179.1, from coordinate 667,601 downwards.
TTTTTATTTAGGTGAGAGTAATTTTTTTAAATAGTAATTTTAAAGTGTCTTGTTAGGTATTTGTTAAATTCTAGTTCATGATGGGAAAAAAACTCACTTAGAAGTTGTTGGTTTTATTAGCTTTAATCAGTTATTTTGAGTTTTGAGTCAATGGTGTGTTTGTCAAATCATTTAATTGAATTAAGTTAAAATCATTTTTGTTAAAAATTTCAAATTTTAAAAATGAGTCAAAGTGTCAATTTTGTGTCAAAATTGTCAAAATTAAAGTTAATTTTTTGTGTAGGGATGCACTAACACTTTTACATGACATCTTGAGTCAAATATCATAAAATTTCAAATGGGTCCAAATTATGAGGGGACTTCTCCTCATATAATTGAGCTTCAAATCTTCATCGATTGAGTGAAGCAACTTCTTTTACTAGAGGTTAGAGGATACACAAAGGCTGAAGGATATTTGGTATCCTCTCATGAGTTCCCTATGATGGGGTCACATTATTACTATGGAAAAAAAAATTGGTGTGTTTATTTTATGTTTTGTAGTATGTTTTTGAATAAGCTACTAAGCATTATTTTCTACTTTGGTACCTCCCAAGAAATAATGTTGTGGGGAGAAAAAGCACTAAAGTAACACTTAGTTTTGGGAAAAGGGTTTGTGGTAATCCAAAAAAACACTGAATTTCATTAGAAACTTCTTGCAACCCTCTAGGTTCATGGTAAACCTATAGTAAAAAACCATATTGGTTTGTGTTAATCCTCATAATCTGAGAAACCACCAAAGGTGTTAGTAGAGAGAAGTGTTCCTATCACTTCTAGGTTTTTGGTAATCTTGTAAAGAAAAAGTAAGGTAACCCCAAGACCTTAAAGCTACAAGGATGCCATTCCACCTTAGAAAGTGAGTAGGATACGTGAAGAGTGTAAATATTTTTAAATTTTTTGTAATAATGGGGGGACCACTATTAGGAAATATTATGTTTGTAGAAATAATGTAATAAAGGGAGAAATGTTGGCATAACTTGCAACATTACATTTTTTATTTTTGTTTAATTTATTTTATGTTTAGGTAGATCAACTAAAATGATCAACGATTTGTTATAGCTAGTGAATATGTGTCAAACTGGTGATCAGTTAGATGATACAATTTTGTAGCTATTATATGAATTAATTCATGTGTATCTATTCTCCTACTGGTACTGAATAAGATCAAAGCATTTCATTCATTTTCCTTTAGGAAATATCTTTCATATAAAAGCAAGGTAAAATATATAACTAGCCTAACTGGACAATGTGGGATAAATCCTCATACATGACAAACTCACTTACAAATAAAATGGCTAGCTAATACACTAGTAAATGTGGGAAATGCATGAAATACATACTTTAAATTTTAGGAGTGGGGATATAGGTTTTCGTGGGCCTAGGGCATGTTTTATTGGATTTATATAGACTTTATCATATCTACATATTGAGATATTTTTCCATTACCGGCTTGACCCTAATTATATGCTATATGTATAAACATATGATCCTGTATCATAGGGGTGTAATTATTAGATATGTAGGTGTTAATAGGACCTTAAGGTGGATAATCATAGAGCTATTATAATATGTTCCATGTGTAGGTATAATATAGAAAATTATAAAAATGACTTTGTAGGTGTACTTAGGCATGAAAGGTTAATAGGGGATGAAGCCATAAATTTGAAGGCCTAAAATATTACTCTCCAAGTGTGAGATAGGTGAGGGTAGGATGATTGTAAACCTTTGTATTATGTGCTATAAAAGTTTAGGCTATAATAGTTATCTAATATCCTAATTAAAAATAATTTATATAGGGGAGAGATATAGGTTAAATACATGAGGAAAGAGAGGTTAGGGTAGTAGGCACTAACACTAGACATTATGATCAATGGATAGGCTAGTGCAAGGAAAGGAGGAGGAAGGAAGGATCACAAATTTGGAGTAGTGGTAATTAAATATCCATTAGTATAAGAGGAGGTGAAATTAAGGTTCATGAAATTGTGTAATAGTTTATATTTGGCCAATGGATAAATAACAAAATTAGTAGCAATAATAGACACATCCATAGCCAAAAGTAGTCATTACAAGAGAGAGGGAGAGGAAGAAAAAAGAGTAGTAGGAGAGGGAGATCAGTTTGATATGAAATATTAAAAAAATTTTGAGGAGGAATAGATGGAGATGAGCTTTGATGAGGGTTTTAATCCTAATTTTCATGAGGGGGATGTAGGTAAGACAAATTTATACTTATATTTTTTGCCATAGTTTCAAAAAAATTATTGATTTATTTTTATGTCTTATAGATTGATCATAACTTATATACATATGTGCACATGTTTAATGTTTTTGGATGGAGTGGAAAATAATTATTATATATTCCCTTATGGACATATTCCATATCATTTTTATTAAGAGTAAGGAGTAGCATTTTATACAACTAGGCCTACCTATGAAAATGGGTCAACACTCAAACCACTTTTACACTGCCTATCATGAAACATAAGAGTTTATATATTAGAGGACCAATATTACTAGCCTAAAATATACATAATTGATTTTTAGGCTAAATTAAAACCCTAAGTGACTTGTTTTCTCTAAGAGGTGGGCCTACATCTTTGAATAGGTAGACTATAGAATGGGAGGCCTCCCAAGATAATAATAGGCATGAGAGGCACTAGAGTATGAGTACAAGTCCATATCACTCATATTCAAGGGATTATGATAGGATAAGGATTAGGATGCCTAAGTACTCCACTTTAGGAGGTGATAAGAGGTAGGGATGACCAATTTTCTAGGGGATAGCTATATGATATATACATACATACATACTGATACACACACACACACACACACACACACACACACACACACACACACACACACACACACACACACACACACACACACAAATATATAACTATAAAATATATGACCCATTTATAAAATATATGACCCATTTTTGGATTTAAATGTCTTTCTAGCATTTTTATTTTATTCTATTTCAATGTCAACATTATAATTTATGCACCATAAATAGATAGAAATGTGATGAAATACTATGGATCTATTCTTGTGATAAAATTATATTGATATGATTATATTTTAATGTCATAATATAATGTATGAAAATTCAATATGTTACAATTCAAAATAAAATTCCACTAAGAGTTTTTTTGTTGGTAATGATTTAACTAATTCATCCATATGATAAGTGACACAAAATTTTATTTTTGGAATGAAGGGATGATAGGATATATCAAATTATGAAAATAGAAAATATTATCATCAAAAATTTCACAATAAATATGATGATACAATTCACCACTTTAGGTTTTAGGATGATTGTAATTTTTAGGCTTAGAAAACAATAATTTAATATGTATTATCTAAACTTACATTAATACATGGTCAACCAAGAAATAATTGGTTAAAGGGGAGGTTTATATTTTTAACATGGACATATTACTAATATTTTTAGTAATATTTTTTTGTTAAACAATTTTGTATTGTTTTGACTTTTATTTTTCCCCTTTTTTCAGTTCCTACCTACACTTAGTCCCACATGACTAGGAAGATGCACAGTCTCATCAGTATATACCAAAGGTAGATTAATTAGGTAATATACCCCAAATAATTAACCCATGAAATTTTTAATATGAAATTTATTATTTACAAGAATCAACAAAAGGTACCAGATGTAGATTTGCTTCTTGATTTTCTAGACTTGACCTTATATAAAGTATTTTTTAGAAGGATCACATCCTCAAAATCTAGCCCCATGAAAATAGTAATATGTATGGGCTAATACCAAAGGACCAAAGTAAAAATAATAATTTTACCTAGTTAGAGTATGCTAGTGTTTTTCATGTAACCAATATTAGATCTTCCATGTATAAGCTTCTAGAGTATATAGTAGGCTAGAGTATCTAAGATTGTAGGAAGGTATATGGGAATGAGATGTACATTACCCATAAAAGTGAAGATAAAATTATTATTTTATATTAATTTTTATATTATACTTATAAGAATGAAAAATGGAAATACGAAATGATGAAATAAAATGTTTCACTAAAACGTTTATCCCATGAATTTGTAACTAGATCGTCATCCTATCAAAATAACCAAAAAATATAAAATGAATGATAATTTTATTAATGAAAATATTGGAATATGAGGTGATATTATATGAAGTAAAATTTTAGGCCTAAATATTTTAACATATAATAAAATACCTTACCATCCAAGCTACATAAATGAAAAAAATCCATTCCAAAAATCTTCTGCAACTAGATATGGGCCTACCCAATTAAGTCTAAATTTTGACCTTCTCCTTTATATTATAAATTATACTTTAGAGTATTATTAAAATGTCATGAATTTGGTTATGGAACTCATAAAAACTATTATTATATGAATGACACATAAAATTAGCATAAGTAACATGGTTTTGTGCATCTTTGAGTCGATGTTCATCTAAAATTTTTACTCAAGGAGTTATATGTTTTTATATTCCTCATCATCTAAGATACCCTAGATATAAACATGAAGACTTGGATTGTATGCCTTTAAAAGGATATTTGTTTCTATAAAAAATAAGTAAATATGGGTTTGCCCTAGTGGGCATAAGAATACTTATCCTATATTATCATAATGTAGGAGAAAATTAAATATGCCAATCAATTTGATTATCTTTCATAGTATTCAATATGATCAATTTAAACATTTTTTTGTGGAATTAACTTGACCATTGGATTGATGGCAGTACAAGTAGTTCCTATGATGAAGTATAGATAATTAATTTCAAATTTCACATAACTTAGGATTCTTAAAAGGTGACCCATTATTAATAATTATGATTCAATTGATCAAAAATATACATATGATATAATTTAGTGTGAAATTATTGACTATTAACCTAGTTATGGTGGTTTTTGGAATTTATTTCTCCCACTTAGAGAAATATTTAGTGTTTGTCATGATGAAATTTTGTCCATTAGAGGAAGCAATAGAAATATTTCCAACTAGGTCTAACCTATAAGTACATAAGGGACAAGATGTTACTATGGAATAAATTTCATGAGTAGGTACATGATTTTTTTGAGAGAAATGTTAAAATTTATCACATTTTATTACATATTTGACAACATCATGTTCTAGAGTAGGATAAAAGTATCCCATTCAATGAATAGTTATGATTGTTTGAAGACCACCAAAGTGTTCACCATAAACACCACTATGACTTTGTAACATCACTTTATTGTAGTTTTATTTATCTACATATCTAAGTAACATGATTTCAAAATAATTTAAATATAGAACTTTGTTTGGAATTACATACTTGGATGTGATGATTTAAAGATATCACCTCTCTTTAGAGTTGGTAGCTTTGAGGTATTTTTTATTAATTAAGGAATTTATTATAGAAATATACATTGGGTAATAAATTATTGTAGGTTTATATATGTATGAAATAACTTTATTTATGAATTTAGTGTTGAATACATCACCAACTCCCAACAATGAACTGGCCAACTAGTCACCAATAATTTGTCCTTTGATGAAGTTGTAATTGAGATAGGTTAATTTAAACTTTGTTAAAAGTGTGATGAATCCTTTTGTGATAAATATGTCTAGGTAAAAAATTCATAAATGTATTAAGACCTCATAATGACTCTCTTTTATTAATTGAGCCTGTAATACTTAATAATTTACTTTCAAACACAATGGTGAGACACTCTTTTTATACTTGGGCCTGATTTCATAATTGATAAGAGTATAAATAATGAAATAGATTGATCTTTATTTTCAATCATCATCCTTTTTGGATATAATTTAGGTGAGATCAACCTTAATCACTCTAAAATAAATTATGAGGGAATAATTATAATTAAGTGCCATGAGAGTCATAGAATCCATAATAAAGTGCTTTACTGACACGAATAGGCTTTGGAAATATTGAGTCCAAATGAAAACACTATCATTCTATAGTATATGAGTAATATTATGGAAACTATATCTAATTTTAGAGTTTAACCCTTTAATTTCCACCAAATTCCCCAATAATAATCTTATTTGTGTTTCATTTGTAATGGTCAACTCTAAAATATCACATATTTTGTAGGAATCATGTCAAACTAATTCATCAAGATAATGAACATTAAAATTTCCACACTAGTAATTCTGAACACACACTTATTTAGATTAATTTTAGAATCATATTTGATTAAATCTATAAGAATAATGTGTATAACATAAATTTAATCTACTTTCTTTTGAGATTTTCCTAGAATATCACTAACATATAACTTCATTACTTAATGATTGATATCATGAAATATGTGGTTTATAACCCTATAATAATTTTAATATAATTTATTTGAGCTATAAATTCATAAAAATGTAACATAAAATTCACCAATAGTTATGAAGGAGGTATTTCTTTGGTCTCCCTCTAAAAGATAATTTTGAATATATTCCAATAATCCATTCATGAGGGATAACAAATCATATCTGGGTGTGTCATCCTTGATGAAATAAATACATGGTAGGATAAAATAATCCTTTAGACATGCATTGATGATGTCTCTAAATTATATGCATATTTTAATTTCACCATTATTTTATAGGAGGGGGATGATATTAGTTAACCATTTAGTGTAGTTAATGTGTTTGATGAATTCAAATTTTAAAAGATTTTAAACCTTTTATTTCACCACTAATGTGACCTTTGGATTCAATATCCTAAATTTTCATAATGTGTATTTCATTAGGATTATTTATTTTGTTTTATACCATCACCTCAAGTTAGATTATTATCATATCCATATAGGAAAAGGAAAACGCTTTGGGGATTTCAGTAAGTAAATCATTGTGGTCTTCTATCTCTATATGTTAGAGTGAATATCCAAGATTAAAAATCATGGGATGCTCCCTAATCCAAATATAAATATCAATGATATCCTCTATGAGAGATGTATTTCATTATTTAAATGATTTTTGGGTAGAGGGCATATAATAAGCTTCATCTTCTTCCTTGAAGGCATCATGTTCTTCTTTAGAATATTTTAAATCCTTGATTTTATAATATGAATCATATTAGTCCATTTTGAGGGTAGAAAAGGGATAAAAAGTGATCAAAATTTATTATCATGGTTTGATGATGGGAGATGATTGTAAACTTGTAAAAGTTATAAAATAATCTCATAGTTTTATGTTAAGTTTACAAAAAGAGTGTCATTTTCCTATTCCACATGGGAAAGGATTTAAATATTTTGTATATTTCAAACAAGTGGTTAAGATATTATAGACACCCAAATTTAATATTATGTTATTATTTGATTATGGTAACATTAGAATAGGAATAAACCATCAAAATAACTAATTAGATGTTATCCATAGGTATAACCTCTATGGAAACAAAATCATAGTCTCTGGTGACTTCATGAATTGCATTATTTTATAGATGGATATTTTTAACCATTTTTTTATAAATCTCATAGACTTGATTAGTGTCTAATTTTTATTAACCTTGTATCTTAAGGTTATAAACACCTAACATTATAATAATGAGTAGTCCTAATAATAAGGCTTCATATTTTTCCCCATTATTGGTGCATTATGAGTTAGTTCTAAACTTAAAATGCATCATCCTCAAGACAAGGTAAATGAGGATAACTCTCATGATTATCCCTAAATGAAACTTCACTCCATCATAATTAAGTTTCCATTGATCACTTGAAATGGATGGATTATCATGATTTTCAAGAAGTATCTCTCATCATTTTTATAAATATCAACCATTAAAATTTAGGGTATCATGGATAACCCATCTTGAATCTCTAGATATTGATATGTGTAATGGTTATAAGTCACAACCCTATATGCAATCATAAATTCATCATGTCTATAAATAAATCTTAGCTTGGAGGAGATAGAGCATACCTATACTTGTGATTGGGAATACATTTGTTAAGTAGGATCATGACCAATATGGGGATTCACTAGAATTGATTAGGGTATCACTTATCACAATTCACTATGCTAAGGAGGGTACAAAATCCTCCAATATAAAATAATTTTTAAATAACCCTAAATGGGTCCTAGGTTTTAATATTAAACCTATGATAGTAACAAGAAAGTAAATCTAATCTAGTGCTCACCAAAGCTTATGGAAAAAGGTGGGGGGTTAGAAATACAATAAAAACTAAACACGCATAGAAGACACATACTCATGTCAATGTATATGTAATCATAATTCATGGAAGAGAAACACAACTTCATTATTTATCTACTCTTACAAAAGGATAAATAAATTTAGGAATACTTACCTTGAAGATGAAGCTACCGATCCTTAATCTCTCCCTTGGCTAAGATTATTCACAAGAAATTATTGTTGTCTATAAGGATAACAAATATAAAAATTATCTAAGCTAAAAAAACCTATCAATGCATTTAAAATACTTATCCATAATACAAGATATGTATCTCCAAATAAAGTATGGAACCCAAAGCTTTACTTCTCAAGTAGAATGGTTAATAAGCATATACTCATTCATACTTACTTATTATTCACTTCTTTCTTATCAAATGGTGGGAAATGAACTTGTATATATAGGTGAATATTACCCTAAATCCTTTCAAAAATATTGACCAATAAGGTCTACCCATTCAACTCTATATAATTTTGAACAATAATTCACTAGGTCCCAAGCTAGGTTAGCCAAAGGTCAAAATAACTCCTAAGTGAAAATAACATAAAATTATATAGGTTTGACCCAGTTGACCCTATACAACGAATTGATAAAATGGGATTAAGGTAATTAAAAGGAGGATAAAATATATCAAAAGTCTAGAATGGGTACAATAGAGAAGAACAAGATTAGGGTAAATGGTTTTAGGAGATAAGTGTGTAGATAACATGTGGCAAAAGGGACAATAATCTTACAAATTTCCAATTGTCTACCCACCCCTTTCTTGATGCACACCTTAAGGTGTACACTTAGAGAGATTGAAATGATGGCTTCTTACAAGATACAAAGTGTTAGTTATCAGTAAAAGTTTGAAAATGTTATGTGTATACATATGCCCCACTCTAAGTTCATCATGTGTTACATGAGTACAACATGGGATGGTGCTTTAAGAAATAAAACATGATAATACATAATGTTGATACTGATTAAAATGTAGTAAGCAAAAAATAAGATAAACGAAAAGACAAAATAAAAAAAAAACATACCTTTACTTACCTTAGTGTTATAGATAAATAATAGACTGCAAGAAAGATGATGGCATCCAATGTGAAGAACACTAGGTGAACCTATACAAGTTAGTACAAAAATAGCCAAAAATCAAAAAAATTGAAAGATAAGCATATGGTAGTAAAAAATGAGTTTAAGGCAAAGATATGAGGGTATTAGGAAAAATTGGAAAAGTAGGATTGTTTAAGATAAGGCTATAGTATTGAAGGTAAATGAATGATAAAATGATGGCAAAATAATGACAAGTGATGAAAAGTGAATGGAAAATGAGGGAAAATGAATGACAAATGAGTGTAAAACACATTAAATCATGTTTAGAGAGCATTTAAAACATAAATTGCAAAAAGGAATGTAGAACATACTAAATCATGTTAGGAAGCATGTAAAACATGAATGACAAATGAAATATATATGCAAGACAACTTGAAAAAAGATAACTAAGAAAGTGAAAATTTAGCTCATGTAAGATAGGAAAAAATAAAAACAAGAAAGACTAAAACTTAAATTTAATTGAACATGTGAGACAAACATGTATAAGGATACATAAATAAAAATGTGTAATAATGGAAAATGTCATATTTAATATAAGGGAAGTCTAGAAAAATAAATTATGGATAAAAGAAAATCAAAATCTCTAAAGGATGAAAAACTCAAACTTAGTGATTGTTTTAAGATTCAATGTAAGAAAACACAACCACCTAATGACATGTATAGTATAAAAATGAGATGGTGTGGTAAGTAAATGGTGTAAGGGTGTAATCCATTATTTTTAAAACATGTTGTTTTACTCTAAAGATAGATATAATTGAAACAAAGTAATGTTAACATGTTTTTAAGAGGTAAATAAGAAGGGATAATAGAAGATGGAAAATAGATTTAGAATCACAATTTTCTTGTCAAAGGGGAAAATGAAATGTGTGGAGAGGAAAAAGAAGGAAAAACCAAGGTAGAGGAACTCTTTATTAAAGTTGAGATACTCAAATTAGTTTTATAAAAATAAGAGGACTTTCAACCTTAAGGACTCTGATAAACTTCTCTTAGCCACTCAAGTCTTAGGTTAATAAAAGCAACATATAGATCATCACATGAAGGCTATATGCATGAAAAATAAAATTGACCTGCCTTCCCATAATCTATTTCATGTTCCTTAGGATCCCGTATAGATCCATTGGTCTACAATGAAGATTAGATACTTGTGTGACAAAGTACGTAGCGCCATAAATTTTGTTGAATTCTTGTATTCCAATCTATTGGCCTACCACACCCCAATCGACCTCAGCTCTATGTGAGGCCAATTGTGGAGTTTGAGATTTAGACATAGGAGATATGATTGGAATCATGTATTTTGGTGTGATTTTGACTTTTAATATTTTCATTTTTCCTTTTATATATCATTTCCTTTTTGTTTCAAATGATTTGGATTTTAACTTTCTTGATGGATTTTTGTATTCCTCCTCCATATAGATTTGGAAAACCAAACATGGGTGTTATATATTACTTTAATTTTAATACTTATGACTTGGTTGCATAAGAGATATAAATTTAAATAGCATGGGGTCTAATATTCTCATAAATATAGGTGAAATAAAAGTTCTATCTTAACTTTGACCTTGTTTTATGGAATGTGGAGTGAAAGGAAATGAAATCAAGAGGAATGACACATGGAACAATTTAAATTACTTTAAATCATAAGAAAAAATGTGAAAAAGGGTAAAAATGGATACAATGACAATAAAGTGTGATTAATTATCATAATAATGAGGTAAATAGAGGAAACATGCTAACATAGATTGTTGTGCAAATTCTATCTATCAAAAGAAGTAAAACCTAAAGTTGAGAACAAGGATCAAGAGCATTTTATATAAAAGGAATGATAAAATGGTAATGTTATGATGAGGAAAATGTATTATACATGGTATTACACTTCAACTCATAGAATAAAAATATATGGGGCTCAATACTAAATAAGGAAAAAAATAAACATAAAACTACTAAGGAAAAGAATAACATAAAAAGACAAATATAAAAGAAATACATGAGGATAAAAATGAAAGAAAATACCAAATGTAATGTGTAAGAAAAACAAAGAACCCAAAGGTAAATAATTATTCTTATAAAATGAAATTAAAAGAAAGAAAGTGCACAAAAACAAAGAAATATGAGATAAAAAGAACAAGTAATATTTATGCTAACATATGTATCAAAGATGAGCATGTGAAATACAAGTCTATAAGTCTCAAAACTTTTATTGAAGCTAAATTTGTTTGTTATTATGCATTGTATAATAATATTTGACATCATAATATACCCCAAATGGTAATTATATGTATGGATGGGCATCACAAAATTCCCCAAATTCTGAAGGGACATGGGGATGGGCATCAAAATATGCCCCAAAATGTGAGTTGGAGTGAGGTAACATTGAACCATTAAAATGATTGGCATTGGGTTGGTTGGTGAATTTAGAGATAGGTAAATGTGTTAGTTTGTTAGATTTTAAAGAGGTTGAATGTGAAATATGATGTTTAGGAGAGATATGAGGAGTTAAAGGAGGTAAATGAGGACCATACATGCTATGCTTTGGATTAGGCATTTGAACTAGGTACTCTTTTGGTTCATGTAACCTAAAGGGTTGAGGTTCAATGGACTAAATGATATGTTTAAATTTGTTCATGTTAGTTATCCTTTACTTATTGGTTTAGGAAGAAGAATCAATGGTAGTTTGAACAAAATTACGATATGAGGTATAGGTATGGGATAATTATTGTTTATTATTAGGTAGTTGATTTTTATGTGATTGTGGTTCTTGAGATTGAATTTGGGAAGCTTGAAGATGGTCTTGATAACATTATTTTTTGAGAGTATAAAGATTGAAATGTGAACCAAGCAAGGAAGAAAGAATAAATTGGTGAAGATCATGACAAGATTCATGAGAATGACCTATAGTAGCATGTCACCAATAAAATTTATCTGGATTGTACCATTTGGGAGGAGGTTTGGAAATATCAAAGCTCATGGGTTTAGAAGGTCAAAATTTACGCTTAAGTTATTCTAGATTCAAGGGAGTGTGGGTTGGGTTAAAATTGGTTGAATTGGATGATCCATTTTGAGGTTGAGGATACTTGGACGAATAAATTCTATGTAAAAATTATTGGAAAGTTTATTTAATAGTTTTTTTGGGTGTTTCAAATTGATTCATAAGAAAGTCTTGCCCTTTTTATTAGTTTAAGGCTTCTTCAAAAGTATTAGGTGAAAAATATTTGAAATTTTTATTGAATGGGATATTTAAAATCAATAACTAATAGGTTTAAAAGAGTATCATCATTCATGTTATGGTCCACTTTATGATCAAGAGACTTCCATTGTTCGATGAAAGTATGAGAAGATTCATTAAGAAGTTGCTTAGCATCGATGAAATGTCTAAGGTAATTTTTATGAAGATCATCATGTTGGAATTCCTTTACTAGAGCATTGATTAAATATTTTAGTTATGAGATGAAATCTCTAGGAATTTTATTGTACCACTCAAGTGCATCACCAAAGAAGGTTTTGGTTAAGAGTTTGGCGGTAGTAAAGGTGTTAGTTTGTACCCATTCCTTATAGAGATTACCAAAAGAGTTAACAAAGATAGTAAGGTTCCAAGTCCCATTATATGTGATAGTTGGAGAATTGTTTCCAATATCTATGGATGTAATGTATGGATATAAAGGTTCATTTTGAAGATGTTGAAGCATTTTTTTATTCATTTGAGGTTGTGGTATGATATTCCCATTATCATATCTAAGATGAGGGACAAAATTTTGATTTGGTTGAGTCATGATGACTTGAGGTGGTTGATTGGTCATGTTCAATAAATTTTGTTTCATGTTTGATTGGTTGTTTGCATGATGTCAATTTTTTAAACCACATGTGTAAGAAGTTGAGTTGTATTAATAGGTGGATTGGTGTTTTTAGGAGGGGTATAGGTATTGATAGGAGGGGGATTAGTACTGATAAGATGGGGATTAGTTTTGATAGGAGGGGGAATATTTATAGGTGGAGGGTTCCAAACATTCGTATTGGGAAGAGGATTATGATGAAGGACCTCAAATGCATTACACTGTGTAGTGATTGGTTCTAGTTTAGGAGAAGAAGAAGGAACAAAGTGGATGATTTCATCTAAATTAATAAAATAAGTGAGGTTATTATCTAAATCCTTAATTATGCAATGTTCTTGACTAAGAGAATGTTGAAAATATGTCATCATAATGAGATAAGACTAGATAACCATGAAAGAAAATAAGAAGTGATAGGGAACTATATAGAGTCGATTAGGTTGACCTAACATAGAAAGTAGGGCCTAAAAACTATACAAGGTTGACTATGTTGACCTAGTACAACAAAGAGAGGCCAAAAAGTTGTATAAGGTTAGCTGGGTCAACCTTGTATAGAAAAGAGGGAAAAATAGACAACCTATAACAAACTTTATAATAAAACAATAATAATTTTATAAGTATTTAGAAAAGCAAGAATTGAAGGAAACAAATAATCAATTGGTTCAATGAGGTTAATCGAATTGAGGCACATAACACAAAACCTTGCACCAACACTAGCCAATGCAAGTTTTTGCAATATAAAATACAATTGAGTAAAAACTAAGGAAATCAAATTTGAAAGTAAAAGCTAACTAGATCATCAACCTAAATGTTATTTAGATTATTAGAATATGATTTTAAATGTGATGGGAAGTTGGTTGTAATTAAGGAACTAGAAATTAATCTAATTATAGTTTTAGAAGTTTAGGTTGAAATGGATCCATATTGGCAATGGTACAAACTTGGTATTGGGGCCTACCCATTCACTTCACACACCACAGTGATAAAGGTGTTGAGTGCTTAGACAAAATATACTATTAATTACATGTTTATATGTCTTGGACAAAAAACCAAGTTGGCTTCCCCCTTGGTGATAAAATCAATGTAGGTTGGCATTGGGTAAATAATTCTTAAAGTTCTTGTTAAGAATTTGTGATTTGGTCATGTGTGTATAAAATAATAAATAGTGAAACTAAATGATTAATTGAAAACCACCTAATTAGACTTGGTGTTCTATTTTAAGCATATAAGAAACAAGAAGTGAAAGTGTGAGACTAATTAATATCATATAAATTTTAATCATAACTTTGAAACAAGGTATAGTGTCAATATAGTCGATAATGTATATACAACATATATATCAAGGTAAATAGTGTCACCTCTATACTAAGGAAACAAGGTCTAAAAATGAACAGGGTCGATAGAGTCAATCTAGTTGTCCAAATAACACATAAAATACAAAATTAGTTCAAGAGGATTGATCCAATTGACTGTATAAGGGTAATTTTAAAGACTACAAAATATGAAAAGAAAAGACTGTAAGGAAAGAGATAAAGGATAGAAAGGAACCTTTTTGGGTTTTAAGATGTAGAGAAGTTAGATTGATATCAATGAATCTTAATAAATACTTAAAAACTCTACTAAAAGGTTTGATTAGGTTGATCTATCTTTGTAGAAGCATGTTGTTGAGTGCCTGATATGTACAAGGTCAACTAGGTCAACCAAGTATGTTGAAAAGGATGCCTAAAAATGTATAAGGTCAACAAGTTGACCTATTAGTATGGATCAGATGCCTAAAAATGTATAGGGTCAATTGGGTTGACGTAGAATTTTTTATCGAAAGTTTTAAAATGTATAGGGTCAACTAGGTCAACCTAGTATGTTTTTTATACATGATGAAAAACTTGCACAAAAATAAATGAGTCATCTTGATGTGACTATGTGTTAAACCTATGCATAGATGTTATAATTGGGTTGATGTAGTCAACCTATTATGGAAAATATATGATAAAAATAATGATACAAGTGAATAAATCCTACAAGGGTTAGTTCACATTGGCTTCACCATAATGTATGCAATCATAAATGCATCATGTCTATAAATCAATCCTAGTTTAGAGAAGATAGAACATACCTATAATTCTGATTGGGAATACATTTTTCAAGTGGGAACATGACCAATATGGGGATTTGCTAGACCTGATTAGTGGAACACTGATCAAAATACACTATGCTAAGGAGGTTATAAAGCCTCTAGTCTAATAAAGTCATGTAATAACCCTAAGGGGGTCTTAGGTTTTAATATTTCACCTATGCTAATAAAAATACAGTAAATATAATCTAGTGCTCACCAAATCTTGAGGCAAAAATTGGGGATTAGAAACAAAAAAAAAACTAAACAATCATAGAAGACATATACTCATGTCAATGTATATAGAATCCTAATGCATAGAAGAGAATCATAACTACATTATCTTTCTACTCTTGCAAAAGGATAAATAAAGTTAGGAATACTTACCTTGAAGATGAACCCACCAAGCCTCAATATCTCCCTTTTCCAAGGTGATTCACAATAAATTGTTGTGGTATGCAAGAATAACAAAGAAAAATTAGCTCTAGGATACAAAACCTATCAATGCATCCAAAATATTTCTCCATAAGACAAGATCCATATCTCTAAAGAAAGTATGGAACCCTAAGCTTTAATTCTCAACTAGAATGGTCAATAAGTATATGTTCATTTTCACTTCCTTCTTATTTTCTTCTTTCTTATCAAATAATCAGAAATGAACTTGTATATGTAGGTGGATCTTACCCTAAATCCTTCTAAAAATGTCAGTCGACATGGTTGATGTAGTCGACCTCATACAATTCTATATAATAATTCACTGGGTCCTAATCTAGGTCAGCTAAAGTTTAAAAAAGATATTAAGTTAAAATAACCCAAAACTGTATAGGGTTAACCTAGTCCACCTTGTACAACCAATTGAAAAAATGGGATTAAAGTAAGAAAAGTCTGGAATGGGTACAACAAAGAAGAACAAGCTTAGGGTAAATGGTTTAGGAGAAAAGTGTGTAGATAACAAGTGGAAAAAGGGATATAATTTTATAAATTACCAATGGTTTTCCCACCCTTTCCTGATGCACCCCTTAAGGCATCCACTTAGAGATATTGAGACTCAATGGGTTCTTGCAAGATACAATGTGTCAAGAATCAGTAAAAGTTTGAAAATATTATGTGTATATAAACCCCACATATGTCAAAATAGATCATAATGGGTTTATCCTTCTCTAAGATTCTAATTATCTCATTTTATTAATTTTTTGGGATGACTATTATCATTTTAATCTTTTCTTCTCTCACCTTCTCAATTCTTCATATGCCTTTTTCCATTATGTTTTTCATTTGGTGAATAATTAAAACCTTCAAATATTGATTTTACAACACGTCATAGTTATAATGGGTTATTTTTCATTGGAAAGTGGAGAGGTATTTATTACTCCATTGGGGGAAAAATGATAATCAATATGAATTATTATATTAGTCTTGAGGTGTGCCTAATGGACATCAAATGGTTTTGGATCATCTTGTGAAATGAAAACCATTCCCAAATGTAAGAACCTAATTTATTGGAAAAAGTTGGTGTTGATGCCTGAAAGTGTATCACAGGGGGTTTAAAGTGTTTAAGAAACACTTATTTTTTTATTCAAAGAATATATTGCATGAGTTACAGGTTGTGACATTCTTTATATCTTTGGTGGAATAATGGTAGAACACATGGACTATTTCACAAATTTATAATGTAACTATTTGGTTGTTGGGAGCAATCATAGCCTAATAGCTAACCTATGAAAATGAAAATTATCTAAACTAAGTGAAGTGGATTATGCTCAAAATATAAGATATATAATTTAAACTACAATATATATTTACAATGGAAGTTAATCTAAAGTAAATGATAAAAAGATATGCAAAATGAATGGTAGGGTAGAGAAGAAATATATTGTTGATCTTCAATCCAATCATTATGACAAAGTTCAAATTTCATCCAAATATGCACTTAACTAATATATGACATGAAATAGCATGAGCTCAAATCCTATCACACATCTATAAATCATCGAGGATAGCATGAAATAATGTAAATAAGAACCAAATTCACTTTAAATATTCACTCCTATAAGAAAATAACATTAGCACATCTACAAGAATAGAAAAGAACACCAAATGAACCCAAGATACTTTAATCAATATAGCATTAGCATAAATTGACAAATCTTTATTTAAATGTGTGCATTTATAATTCATAAGTACCATTCAAATCCAAAAATTAGACAATACAAGTGAGAGAGCAGACATAATAGCAATCACATAAATAAGATGAGATAATCTTTATAGAATTCTCTACTTGTATTAATTTATCTAAACTTACACAAAGTTTTCTTGCTCAAAAACTCCCCTTTTCATTTACAATTGACATTACCCCATAGATAGAAGACCAAGGAGGTATGTCAATCAATCATGACAAATGATAGTTGTACAAGTGTCTAGGATAACTATCCTTTTACAATGTTCTCTAAATAGACATTTTCTAAAAGGACTGACCTATAAGCAATGTGATTTACAAATTTTCACATGATTTTACAAAAATAATATTCTTTTTTCAAAATATATATCTTCCTATACACAAAAATAATGTTCCAAGTCAAAAAAATTGACTTTGGGATTCTCTTGTTATTGTATTCTTTTGCTTCTACTATAGGATCTACATTTTGTAGTGTTATCAATTAGTTTGAGGTTGATAATGGATTTTATGAAGATCTCATTTTATTGATCTATTAGGCCCTTGATATCATTTTCTGCCCTATGCAATGCCTCTTTGATGGCCTTAACATAAATAATTTTCTCATCAACTAATAAAATCATGTCCATGATTCTTTTATTATCTACATGAATATTTCCTTGGCTTTGATTCCTTACTTCCTGCATGAGCTGAGTTGCCCTAAGTTTGAACTCTTCATATGTGATCAAGATAATGGGGATGGATAAAATATGATATTTTACCAATTTTATGAATATATGTATTATCCTATCCTTCAATTTCTTAGGATCATTAGAAATATCTCCCTTTTCATAGGACCATTTGCTTACAACCTTGATCTTATCTACCAATATTACCATAGCCATTTTTGAGTGAGTTAGGATAACTATTTTAAAACCAAGAATCTGATCATTATTCAAAATAGTAATTAAGTCCTTCACCTTTTTTCTTGAGGCCTACCAATAGATAACTTGGATTGTATCCAAAGTACCCTTATTGTTTACTACATCTTTTTTGGATTTTATAGCCTTCAGGGTGCTGAATAAGTCACTCAAGGTGGTCTCAAATTTTTTGAACATGTCATCTAGAAGTGATAAAATAGATTTTTCCTCCAAATTCTTATTATATTATTTCAGTCCTTTGATGTCATCTTGTAATTATGCTAAATGTGCTTGTGTCAATTCTAGGAAATCTTCCTCAAATATTGTGTCTTTTCTAGGTCTCTATCCTTGATTTTGAGTCAAATTGGTCAAGGTCTCTACCCTTTGATATGACATATCTTCTCCTCCTACCATGACATTAATTATCTATCACTCTTTGAAAATTAGTAGTCTATAAATCAAACTTGACAAAAACTATCGATTGGGTCACATGAGGCATAGGGTCCTCCATTTGAGATGAAGATGTTGAATCACCTAGTGTATCTAGTATTTTTACCTCTTTGTGTAGTGCTATGACCTAAGGTTTCATTTATTGATGCACAATAATTTTAATGGCTTTCATCATAGCCCAAGGATGATGTATAATACACATTTTTTTCAATATAGGTTCATACAAGAACCATTCTAGAATGGGTAGACCATACAACAAATTTTCTTCACTAAATAGATTGATTTAACTTAGGGGAGTAGTGAAAGTCTCTTTAGGTCTTTTTGTTCTAAGAATAATGGCCAACTCAACCTTCCTCTTAGGGGTGTCAACAGGAACTAAGTATAATACTTTATCTTTTCCCTTCTCTTCCTAAACCTTTATCTCATCATCTGACCCTGACTCAAAAGCCATTTATACCATCTTAAGTGTATCCTCAATAGTCTCATTAGGATCTAGTTCTATCATATGAACTTATTGATGTAATTATTGTTCCTCTACCTTTAATGAAGAAGAATCAATCTCAATTGGCCTTCTTTCCTCTATTTTTTATGTTTTTGCATGTGTACTAACTGTTGAAGGCCTATAAGTCTCCCTACTGATTGAATGGTATTTTCTTGAGACCAATTTTCATCTTTCATCAACCTTTTGATATATGTATAGTCTTGATTTAGGCCTTAGGTTATATTCCTTCATTCCTCTGGTGACTTCAAAGTAAGATGAAGCCTTGGTGTATATAGGGTCAAATACTCTAGGCTCATGATCACAGGCCACATTTAACATTTCTTTATTTTTCAAATGTTTGTTAACTTTCCCATAAGGATCCCATTTCCTGAGCTCATCAATATATAGGTTGAAAGATGATCTGTTATTTGATGCAACTTCAATATTATCCCACTATTTAAATAGTCTTTCCAATGGTCATTGGGAAGCTATGAAGGAGTCCTTTTATCTTGGTCTTGTAGATACCATTGATGCCATGAAATATCTGGTATACAACCTCTTGCTCATTTAACTTATGATGGACATGAACAGGTAGATTGAGAGCAGAAATTTTATTTCCCTCAACCCTTCTAATACTATAGTCTGGATATAGCCATATATCTCCCATAAATTTAATATATTTCTTGAGTAGTGGGCTAATTCTTGTCATTATGATACTAGTTATAGATTTGTTCAAGGTAGGGTAAACAAAGTCACATATAAATTGAATATCCTATCTATATTTTAATATGTTCAACTTATAATAATATTGTGAAATAGTCTATGTTCTATTGGGTGACCATTCTCTCTAGTTTAGAA
Organism: Torreya grandis; assembly: GCA_037957365.1. Taxonomy (NCBI): domain Eukaryota; kingdom Viridiplantae; phylum Streptophyta; class Pinopsida; order Cupressales; family Taxaceae; genus Torreya; species Torreya grandis. The sequence goes on along the minus strand of JARHVA010004179.1, from coordinate 647,483 downwards.
TCTTTGTTATTGTACAAAGAGCATCTAATAAATATGACATCATGAAAAACTAGGTTTTATTCTTATGTCTAATTGCATAGATTTGTTTCTTCAATGATATATTTCAACCAAATGGGTGGAAATTTCCTTTGAAATTAAAAATTAGAATATGGGTACCCATACTAGGGCTACATGTGTAGTAGTTGCATTTACACATAACCTGTTTAACATTATTATTATAATTCTGACTCAAGTTTGAATTGGTTGATAAGAATGTTTTTGTTAAAGTTTGAAATTACTTGGTTTCCAAAATCTAGCCACATGGAAAGGGTGTCCATCAAATTGTTTTCCTTGTCCCATGAATTGATAGAGGCTAGGTCAATTTGGGGTTTGGTCAGTTTGTAATATGAATCAAATGGAACAACATAAATATATATATATATATAAAAATTTATATTATGTTCATTAATTATCATGCCCTTATCTATCTTAGTTTCCTTTAAAATTGGAGCGAGAATGTCAATTCATTAGAGTACCTCAAGATTCACTACTACATAATGGAGACTAGTCATTTGAATTGCAACAATGTCATTGTATAGCCTCTTAATAGAGAGATTCTTATCCTCTGTAATGGATGGTTGATTTTGAATCATATATAATAATTTTGACCAGTTATTATCTCCTATGTTTAAAGTAGAGGCAATGAATTTAATATCCTTGAAAACATGTCCCTTATCATCTTTTGTCAATACAACTCCACATCATCCTTTGAAATGTACTTTAGTGTTGCCATTTGATTTAATTATGGAATTGTAGACATTAATCTAGCTATGATGGGTTCAATTATAGTGAATATAGATGTAGTTATGGTAATCCATACATTTAGGTATTTTTTGGAGGTTTTTACAGAACTTCAATGGTGGTAATAGAGTTCACGTTATGATATTTTCACCTTAAATTTTGCTTAGATTACTTATTTATACCTTTTGTGTCTATGGTTCCACAATATATTTCATCTAACTTGTCTTCTATGTCATAATCATGTTAAAATATTAATTAATTTATAAAATGTGATCTTTTATCATTTTGGACACATGTCACCTTCACGTGCCATCTTGAGTCTTGATTAAATTCACTCCATTGATCTTATATGGGGCTTGTTAGACATGGCTCCATTATAAACCATTTATATTATTTTATCTTCCCAAGAATGTGCCACATGGCATCTCTTCAAATTTTTTGTGTTCATTATGAATAAACTCCATCACTTGATGCCTTTTTCCATATAGTGGCCTCTCATTCCATCTAGGATTTTTGAAAAGTTAGCTCTATCTCTCACTATAGATCTATATCTAAGAGGTTAAACACCACTGGTTTTTATTTATTTATTTTAATGTGGTTACAACATGTGTCACTACTGTATTCATTCTAGGCTCTTTGAAAATTTCACTTTCATTTTGTGCCATTGGATTTCTTTTACACAGATCGACGTGTTTTATAGATCTCAATCCACTTGATCTTATTAGGTAAAATGTGAACCTTTAATTTTGGGTTATATCACTGAGATCATGCTACTTGGCACTCTCATATTCTTCCATAGAACCTTGACTTATTGAATTTTCCCCATACCATTAGATCTTCATCGTATGCTTCAATGCACTCCATTGATTTCAAACTCGGGGGTCAAACATGATTGCTTATTTTTTACTTCACTTGACTTATTGAATCTTCACTCACCATAAGATCTCTGAGATGCCTCCAAGATGGTGACACTTATCATTTTCATGTTTGATATTAGTTCCTTGACATTTTGACATGGCTGGTTGCCTTTATACCATCAATCATTTAATTGAGCTCTAAGATATTACTATGTGGTGACCTCACATTGATTCATTCATGCGAGCAATGAAAATATAATAAGTTAGTGATAAATTAATATAAATAACATAGGATAAAGTTCTATCATAAGGTTTTAGTTGTATTAATAAATATAATTAAGACTTTAGGATGAAAATTTAGACTAAGTTTAAATACAGTATAGTGATCCCACGTCTAATTAATCTATGTGAGCAATGTGTTAGGACCCCACAGAAGCACAATTGATTACCATATACAAGCAACTCACATGTGGAATTAAACCAGAATCACAAGTAACTAGAAATCAGAAACAACACAGAATATGAGAGACAATACCCAATTGTATTAATACTCATCCAAAAAAGAATACAATAAAGAAGATGCCACTTCTTCTTCACACCCCTCAGAGGCTTCCCACACCTCAAGTGTACAGTAATTCTTTCCTCAAAGCTCTCTCTCTTACGGTCCCAACACACAACTCAAACACAGAGTTGGTGTTCACCTCTAACCAGTCAGTATCCACTACTGCCAGTACACAAGTACTCCACGTACTCCACAAGTGCTCCATGCACTCCAAGTACTCAATGTACTCCAAGTATATCTCCCCTAAACTTACAACAACCTGTAACTCAAATGATCTTACTTATGGAAGGAACTGCCTTGCCTTCCTCTTTGCTCTATAACTGAGTACACACTATACTCCAAGTAGATCCCACCTGATCTTGCTCCCTATTATGTTGCTATCACCTTGATTCTACTGCCACCTATAGATGAACCTGGTTCTTCACACCTGCAAACCTTAGACCTCGCACACACATACACCTGTAGATCAATGATCTTACTTACCATGTAGATCTCCAAATGTGGCCTTGCACACCTACTGACCAAGATCCTACATACATGAAGAATCCTTCTGATTCTCCAAACTAGCACCCATACTTGGCACTGTGGCACTAGGAGGAACACACCTTGCTCTCTTCCAACACAGAAGGAGCTAATATTTGCTCTCTTACTCTCTAGCACAAATTACAATACAACCCAAGAGTCTATTATATAGATCTCATGTAAACAATAATTAGACACCTAATTATAATAATTAGATCCACAACTCCAAGGCTAAAATTAGCCTTCTTCATGCAAACAACCAGTTCGTTAACGAATTATCCATGGAACTCACAGTTTGGAACCACACAGGCAATCGACATTAGTCCCTGTCTGCCTGGGGGTGACCGACATCGGCCGAATACTACCGATGTCAGTTGTCTTCCTGTTTACCCCTGACCAACATTGGTCGGCCTGACCGATGCCGGTGACTATGACACTCAGCACCCTCCTCCAATGTTTGCATTAGTGGAGCTTTTAGCTCCACAACCTAACACAATGAAGTAGACTAGATGGGGGTCTCGAGACATAAATGACGTAGCATAAATTTTCTAGACTAAGGTTTGGGTTGTGTTGATAAATATGACCAGAACCTTAGGATAAAAAATTTAACTAAGTCTAGGAATAAAAAAATGTTCTCATGTAGATTTAACCCACATAAATTTAAATCTTATTTAGAAAGACCTAGGCTAAAATATATTAGACAAAGGTTTTAACATGATTTAAACATAGATTTAATTAATTAAGAGGAGACCAAGTGTTAATTAGAACAAAGAATCAAATTATCATTAATGTATAAAACCTTGGATATTATTCACAAAATTAGGACTCCATAAAACTTGCAACATGTACACATAAGTCAAACATTAACAATAATAGATGAAGTTAAAAGAAGATAATATTTTGACATGCTAATGAAAGCTGAAGCAAACATGATATTCAATAATGAAATTTTTATTAGTTTAAATTTCAATTTATAACACAATTTTAAAAATTGAACAAGGATCCTCAATTTTAAAATGCGGGGTATGTTGACCTCAATAAATGGAAACTTCTAGGGGAAACATTATCAAATGTTAGAAATCAGATATTATGGTTTAAAATAATAATTATATTACTCATTTGATATGATTAGGTACTATTATTAAGACCAATTCATGATAAAATTAAGTCTTACACATATAGAATTAGGTTTAAACACCAAAACATAGTCATGTTGTGTGTGTGCTTTTTATTCCTTAACTTATTGCCATGGGATTTAGAGAGTAGTTTCTAGACATCATGACCTTAATCATTAACATTGAATTATAACATATTTATATGTTCATGAATAATCATGCTTTATTAAAAGGAAGGATTGGGAATTACTCTACTACTAGCCAGGTATCTATAACCCCAACAAAGATACCTTTGGCTTCACTCTAAGCCTTCTTCCACTGCCAGCTAGGCATCCATAACCTTGTGAAGGTTACCTAAATCACCATTGCTAATAAAGCTTTTGGAGTTTCAATAAATCTTTTATTTTTTGTATTTTTCAAGTATATCTATCTTTCTAACAAAGGTTGAGAACTAGAATTAGACACGTTTTAGGATTTTTTCAAATGATTAATCTTCAAGCAATCATACTTGGTCATAAACTTCATCTCATACAATAATGTTATTTATGTGTTAACATGACTTTGTACCAATAATTCAAACTTTCAATCAACATGTGCAATCCTTATTAGAACCAAAATTAGATCAAAATAAGGTGTAAGATTTTAAGGAACAATTAACCTAGACATCAATCCTCACCAATTTCTCCAAATCATAATATCAAGATTATTTTTTACAAAATCTATGATCAACCATTGGGTACAAGTCATACCTACATTCTTGATTTGTTGAACTTTGAGAAACTACATGAATTATGTCTTGAGGACTATCTTGAAAAGACTTATTAAATTTAGGGAATAAAACATAGAAAAGAAAACACATAATAAGTAAAACAAACAAGAAAATAAATATTTACATGCAATATATACAAATAAGTAACATAAAATAAATTAACCTAAGTCTACCTATACTAAATATAACTATTCTTAAAAATTACTCCATGTAGACTTGAGGTGGGGTAGTAGAGAAGTATTGCTTGAGATATTTCCATTTTTGGGAAAAATAAACTATGTTCCTTACAATTCCTTGAGTTTGAACATGTTATCTCCTAGCATCTCAAGGACCAATCCATAAGGGAGTGAATTTCCCATGTTTTCCCATAGGTTTAGATGTTTTGTCCCAAAAGAGCACTAGGTCTCCTTGCTTGAACCCCTGAATCCTAGAAAATTTTTCAAACCATCTCTTCATTATGGTTTGATGTCTTCTAAAATTGGTAAAAGCTTCTTCTCTTAAATATTCCATTTGAATAATGTTAAGTAACCTTGAATTTTCAAACTCTTGATGCTTTTCCATGTACTCTTGCATGAACTTGTAGGTTGGCAACTTGAGAGTGATGGGAAATATAGGTTCTTAACCATATATAAGAAGAAATGGTGATGAATTCAAATATTTCTTAACTATAGTTTTATCTACCTATTGGCAAAATTTAGCCCACATTCTAAGCTTCTTTCCTGGATAGAAAAGATGAGGTGAGTCCCTAATAGATCAATGATCAAGTGGATTAGAAATGGGTATAGTAATGTAAATGGATGATCCAAGTAGATTATCATATCTTCTATGCATTCAAAAGCATGGATCAAGTTTAACAAGCCTTATATAATCATTATAACCTTAAATAATGATCAAAAAATGAACTATGAAAGTTTTAGAACTAGATTATGACCAGGATGTCACAGAGAATTAAATGGATGAGCTATATTAAGTATTTTATAAGTCCACTCAAAAAGCATTTCCAATCAAGATATTATAGGTTCATGGAGCTCTACATATGAGGACCATCTTTTGAAAGTTTTATGCCTATGTAAGTTATATATCTTGAGTTATGAAACTTTAAACTTGAACCAATAGAGTATGACATTTGTATAAATTTTAAAGTAAAGATCAATAAAAATGAACCTTTATGAGCTTAAATTTGATGGTAGTGTGAACATCAATGATGTTCACAAAAACATCATTTGATAGGATAATGAATGCCAATTTTAAGCTTGTGAAGTAGCTGTTAGATTTCAATGATGGGTCCCAACAAATCTAACAATCCACATTTCATCAAACATCTTGACTCGATGGTGTGATATAAGTAAAAAGTTCAAGGGGCTCAAGAGGCCAAAACATGGCACAAGCATAGAATCCAATAGACTAATAATGGATCTTGAGAAATAATGCATGATTGACATATGGCATACGTTTGGATAGAGTTGATAGGTCAAGGATAAGATCAATGGCTCTCACTCAATCATACAAATCAAGATTGATTGTATGATCAAAGGTTAATATGTCAACAAGCTGAGTCATATATCAACATATAATTAAGATCAAAGGTGAGCCCAAGAATTTAAATGGAAGTCAAGAAGTCATTTTTGATGGAAGAAAATAGATCTTGTAGGATCATTTTATCATCATTGGGGCTCAATCCAACACCATTAAAGGGACACATTGATGCATCCTAGGTGATACATAACATAAAAGACCACCATTAAGGCTAAATATTAACCTTTGGCTCAAAAAATTTTATCCGACAAGGTTATTTATACAACTATGTTTACCATTTTTAAGAAGGATCCATGTCTATGGTGAACTCTTGATTCTTGTAGAGATAGATTTGGTCTTTTTGGACCTATTTGGATCTAGAAAAGGGGATATACATTCTATAGGTATACATTAATATAAAGGATATAGGAAATCCAATAATCTTAGATTGGTTTTTTATCTATAAATGAACCTATGATCTAAATACAAAAATGGAGTAGATATGGGTTTTATTTAAATGTGATCATCTATCAATGTGAATCCATAATTAAAAAAATAGGTACTAACTACCATTTATGACATGGCACTATTAGTTTCAATATTGAAGGATTTGAGCCTCATGAACATGTCAAGTGGACTTAGGGTCTCAAGGTGGTGAACTGGTAGTTGGAGAAATAGTTAAGGGTATTAATTTCATTCAAATAGACTTTATCATAATGCATAAATAACCCTTATCTTCTAGTGGGGATGTATCATCAAATGAGAGTAGCTTGACGACTACTGGAATGAAAGAAGGTCTATTTGTTGATCAAAGAATGCGTGCGAAAATCAATCAATGAGCTTCCACCTCACTTCTTGATCTTAACAACTTTTCTCCACTCTCTAATGCATTGTTCTTGTATCCCTCTCTTTTTATTTGATATTATAGAGGATTTTGAGCCAAAAAAATCTCTCTCTATGATCCCTCTTTATCCTCTTAGTATCACTCTACTCCCTCTTTTGGGCATGACCAAACTCTACCAAAATGGAGATTGTAACCTATTGAGATGAATACAAGAATGTTATTCAAAATTCATTATTCTAGTATAGTGTGTACATATTAGATTTGCATACGTAGTAAAAGTCTCTCCCTTGAAAAGTCATGATCTCACCTAGTTACTAGTTGATCTTGTTATGCAAGTCATGTTTAGTGTTCTACATCTTTTGATCAAACCCCACACATGGATATTATGATTGGTTAGTGTCTTACATTAGACCTCTTCATCATTTCCCTTAGATTTTGGTCATTTGGTGAACCACTTCATAAAAAATGATGTATGATAGATATTTGGAATTCTAGATCTAGTCTTGTGCTTATTTCATTAGTGTTTAAGAATTAAGAAAATTGTATTAACCATAATTTAGGTGCATCACCATCTTTATCTTAGGTTTCCATTTCATGTTCTCTATCTCTCCCTTTTCCCTAGTCATTAATAGGTTTTATTAGTGAGAATGAGCTAAAATTATGCATAAGAGGAGCTAGCCTCATTAAAAATCATAAAGGTATGGCACCATCATAGGTGACTCATAGCTTGGAGTTAGTGACATGTTGAGCTAGATTTAAAACTAGGACCTAAACACTTTAGCTTCTAGTTATGGTGCAGTCTAGACCTTCAATAGGTTTTGTAGGCATGATGCGACAAAGGCCAAAAAGAATGGAAAGATATTGGTGTGTCTTTCCTCTGGACAACTTTTGGAAGTAAGTAACTAACACTAATGGTGACTCCAAATCAAGATTCTAGTTATGAACATACTAAGTATGTCTCATTAAATACATTAGTCATCTCTTGTATCTCATTTGACATATGAGTTTAATATGAATAGCTATGGTGAATAACCCTATTATCCACCTCCTTATCAGTATCCCCAATATGATCTTTATAATCCATATGACCCTTATCATTCCTACAAAGATATGTATCAGCCTTATGATTAGTATGATCAATCACACTATGGTCTTCACAAAAAATATGTGGACCAATATATATCATATATACAAGAGTATTTCCTTAATCCTCCCTATAGACAACAACCCCATCATAATACCATTCCTCACCAGCCCTATCATGATCCATCCATACTAGCAGTTAGGCAAACTTTAATAAGCCTCGACAAGAATGCACTAGAATTATGCTCATAAAAGTATTATGGCCAAGATGTCCCTACTCACCTAGTTCATCATGTGAGAGATTCATTGCAGTAAATAAAATAAGAATGGGCACTAATTGAGAAATCAAATTATAATAATTTCATAGGTAAGATGATAGATGTAGGTTGTTACATTTAAAGCATTTAAGATAATCTAAAATGCCTTGAAGAATGGCAGGTCTAACCTTACCAATCTTATGTGCCTTAATATACACCACCTCAGCCTTCTTATGTGCCACCTATTCCTCCCTAAGATACCGATTCAAGTGACCCTTTGAGTATGCCAAGTTCCTCATGTGTTCCTTAAAATTATCCTTCTTGGAGATTTATTCAAGAGAGTTATCAAAGAAAGAGGGAGATTATTATAGAATAGCCTACCATTAGGTTCAATATTCCATCCTTCCTCAAGAACCCCTTATGAAGTCATTCAAGGTTCAAAATTAGAATCAAGTGTGAATTCATGGGGTGGGAAAAGTAAGGTAATTCTAGATTCAAGAGGCCAAGATAAATAAATATCTAAAACTATGCAAACCTCTCTTATCCATTCTTAAGAGTCTTCTTATGTTCCTTATCTTCATGAAGCCATTGACCACTTTAAGGAGAAGATATTCTAAGAGAATATTGATAAGTAGATTAGAAATTTATATCTAAAGACAATGAAAGAGGATGAGAACAAAAATTAAATGGCTAAATAAGGACCTGTACCTTTCCTATCTTAAAACCAAGTCATGGAGTCAAGAAAATCCAATGTCATTTAACCCCCATCTCTCTTTCCTTGAGAATATAGGTTGTTTCCATCTTGGAAATCCATCTAGATTATCATGCAAAATAAAGAAGACATGACTATCAAAGACAAGTAGTTCGACCAAGGAGGTGCCACATATGTCTCATCTCTCTTAGAGTCATCCCAAGAATATCTTATGACACTCCTTGAAGAGGTAAGCAGTGAAATCCATGTTAAACTAATAATTGATAATGATGGGTTGTTAGAGTCAAAAGAGGGAGATCATTATTGGAACACCACTTGGTGAGAGCAAGCATGTCTCAGTCTTTCATAATGTCAAAGATAATGAGTTACAGAAGAAAGTTCAAGTTGGAGATGATATCCAATAGGAAAAAGACCTTTTGAAATAATTGTACCATGATTACATGAGTGAGATTGGTGAAATTAAGATGGTAGACTTGGATGATGAGATAGGATATCAAGTTGAATCTTCACTTGAAGATTCCATAAATGTTTTGGAGCTTCAAGAAGATAGTGATACTCTATGGATGCCCCATCAAAATGAGAAGGTTGGTCTTGATGAGAGATTGGTACAAATGGTAGACATGGATGAAATTAATATATCTCTTATTGAGAAGGATCAATATACTCATCAAACTAATCTTATGCAATTTAACCAAAGTGAATAAAAAAAGGGTGATTGGTAGCTTCACATGAAGCTCTTTCAAGAGATTGAAGATTTCTATCAAGTTGAGGATCAAGTGATTGAGAAGGTGGATGAAGAGTCTCCCATGGGGTATAATGACCAAGTTTGGACAAAATATACAAAGCTTCTTGATGAGTCTGAAGAACTTGTAAACAATAATAAGCTAAGTCTTACTAAGGACACCATGGAAATAAAGGGTTATGCCTTGTTGAACCACCATTAGAGGTTGCAGTTTTGGATCCATATGAAGAAATTGAGACTATCTGGATGCACAAAATTGACTTATTTGGAGCTTCTTGGTTGTCATTAAACATCATGCTAAATAAGTTGATGGACATCAAAAAGGAGGCACCAAGACTAGATCTAAGGAGTTTCATGCCTCATTAATTTCCTAATTCCATGATGTAAGAAGGTTATCAAATTTTCCTTTTGATTGAGGAGGAAAGGTACATATAGTTTTAAGTTGTACATATTAGGATAGTTTTGTTCAAATTCCTCTAAGTGTTGTTTCTACCACATTTATTTGTTGTCCCTATTATGTTCTAGTTTATTTTCCTTTCAATAAGTTCCTTAGGTACTTTATTTTACTTTTCTCTTTTTTTTTGGTCTTTGTTTGTTTCAAGAGAGTTTAAAGAAAGATTGGTAGCCAATGTTGATCTAGGTCAATGTGTTGGACCCAAGTAAAGACTTCATGCCCAATGAACTAGACAAGGCAACATGGTCTAGGTTATCTTTCATATACAGGCATGTAAACCCTATGATATTTTAAAGATGTTGGCCAATTTTGGCCCACATTCTATGCTTCTTGCTTGGATAAAAAAAGTGAACTAAGTCCTTGATTGATCAATGATCAAATGGTTTTTAAATGGGTCCAACAATGAGAATGGTGAATCTAAGTATATTTTCATATGTTTCAAGAATTCAATAATATGTAATAGGTTACACAAGCCTTAGATAATCATCATAACCTTGAAATAATGATCAAAAGATGAGCTATGAAAGTTCTAGGTCCACACCATCACCAAGACATCATAGAGAATTAAATGGACCAATTATCTTCTATATTTTATAAGTCCACTCAAAAAGCATCACCAACCAATATATTGGAACATACCAAGATCATTTTATAAAATTTTCATTCCTGTGTGAGTTCTCTATCTCGAGTTATGAAGATTCAAATTTAAACCAACATATTATAATGTTAGATAAAATGTCAAAATAAAGATCAAGAAAAATGAACCTTTTTAATCTTAAATTTTATGGTAACACAAACATCAATAATAGTCATGAAAATGTCATTTAATGGGAGCACAAACATCAATTTTAACCTCATGAAGGAGCTATTATATTTCAAATGATGGTTACCAATAGATCTAATGGTCCATGTTTCATTATATGTTTTGATTCGATGGTGTGTGATAATTCAAAAGGTCAAGGGGTTTGAGAGGCCAACACATAACACAAGCATTGATGATGATAGACTGATAATGGATCCTAAAAACTAACATGTGATTAACACATGGCACAAGCTTGAATAGAATTGACATGTCAAGGGAAAAATCAATGGCTCTCACTCAATACTATAGATCAAGATTGATGGTATCAGCAAAGGTTAATATGTATACAAGTTAAGTCAGAAATAAATAGCCAATTAAGAACAAAGGTGAGCCCAAGACTTTCAATGGAAGTCAAGAATCCATTTTTGATGGAAGAAAATAGGTCTTTTAGGATCATCTTATCACCATTCAAGATTGATCCAATGCTATTAAATGGACACATTAATGTAGCCAAGGTGATAAACAACATAAAGGACTACCATTAAGGATAAATATAGACATCTATTTCATAAATTTATAGCCTATAAGGTTATTTCTATAACTTTATTAGCCATTATAAATAAGGATCCATGTATATGGTGAACTCTTGGTTCTTGTAAAGATAGATTGGGTCTTTTTGGACCGAATTGTATCTATAAAAGGGGATATATAGTCTATAAGTCTGCATTAATATAAAGGCTATAATAAAATCAATAATATTAGATTGGTTTTCTATATATAGATGAACCTATGATCTAGATATGAAAATGGAGCAGATATGGGTTTAATGTAAAGGGGCTCATCTATCGACATGGATCCATCATCAACAAAGAAAATACTATCATTCACTACATGGCATTGTTAGTTTCAAGATTCAATAGTTTGATCCTCGTGAATTATCAAGTGGACTAAGATCTTAAGGTGGTGAACTGTTAGTTGGATATATAGTTAAGGGAATTAATTCTATTTAAATAAACTTTACCATCATGCATAAGGAACCCTTTTCTTCTAGTGGGGATCTCTCAGCTAATGAGAATATCTTAAGGACTATTGGAATGAAGGGAGGTCCATTTATTGATCAAAGTACACATACATAAAGCAATCAATGATCTACCACCACTTTTCTTGATCTTGATGACTTTTCTCCACTCTCTAATGCATTGTTCCTATATCCCTCTCTTTTTGCTATTTATAGAGGTTTTTGAGACAAAAAATAATCCCCCTTTGTGATCCCTCTATATCCTCTTAGTATCACTCTACTCCCTCTCTTGAACATGACCAAACTCTACCAAGATTGATCTTGTAACCTCTTGAGATGAATACAAGACTATTCTTCAAATTTCATTAGACTGGTATAGTGTGTACATGTTAGATTTGAATATGTGGTAGAAGTATCTCCCTTGTTAAGTAATGATCTCACCTAGTTAATAGTTGATTTTGTTATTTAGGTCATGTTTAGTTTTCTACATCTTTTGATCAAAGGCCATACATGGATACCATGACTAGTTGGTGTCTTAGATTAGACCTCTCCATCATTTCCCTCATCTTTCAGTCATTTATTGAACCCCTTCTAAAATATTAATGTATGATAGATATTTGGAATCCTATATCTTGTATTATGCTTATTTCATTAGTGTTTAATATTAAAGTAGAGTGGATCAACCATCATTTAGGTGCATCACCATCTTTAGCTTAGGTTTCCCTTTCATGCTCTCTCTCTCTCTCTCTCTCTCTCTCTCTCTCTCTCTCTCTCTCTCTCTCTCTCTCTCTCTCTCTCTCTTCCCTAATCATTAGTAGGTTTTAATAGTGATAATGATATTAAATGATGCATCAGAGGAATAATCCTCATTAAAAATACTAGAGGTTTGACCCCATCATAGGTGTCCCACAACCTATGGTCAGTCCCATGTTGAGATAGATTTGGAAGTAGAACATGAACACTTCTACTTCAAGCTAGGGTGTAATCTAGACCTCTAACAATTTTGGCATGCTCGATACGACAAAGATCTAAAAGTGTAGAAAGATCTTGGTGTGATTTTCTTTTGATCAGCTTTTGAAGGAAACCAATTACCATCAATGAAGACTCTAAATCAAGATTTTGATTATGAAAAGACCATGTATGTCTCATTAAAAATATTATTTATCTCATGTATCTTATCTGACATATGAGTTTAATATGAATAGTTATGGTGAATATCCCTATTATCCACCTCCTTATCAACAACCCCCAATATGATCCTTATAATCCATATGACCTTTATCATTCCTACCAATATTTATATTATCCTTATGATGAGAATGATCAATAACACTATGGTTCTCACTAGTAATATGGGGACTAATATCAATCATATATGCAAGATTATTTCCCTGATCCTTCCTATGCACAATAAGCCCATCATAATATTGTTCCTCACTAGCCCTATCATGATCCATCCATTCTAGTACTTTGGTGAATTTTAATAAGACTTGACAAGCATGGACTATAATTGTGATCATAAAATTATGATGGCCAAGATATCCCTACTCGCCTAGTTCATCAAGAGAGAGAATCATTACAACAAATGAAATAAAAATAAACACTAGTTGAGAGAGCAAATTGGAACAATCTCACAGGTGAGATGATGGATTTAAGTGGTTACACTCAAAGTATTGAGGATAAGATAAAAGGTCTTTAATAACAATAGGCCTAAGCTCACCAATATTATGTGCCTTCATATACACCACCTCAAACTTCTTATGTGCCACGCATTCCTCTCTAAGAGACTATTCCAAATAGCCCTTTGAGTATGCCAAGTTCCTCTTGTGTTCTTCAGACATTTCCTTCTTCGATATCTATCCAAGAGAGATGTTAAAGAAATAAGGAGATTCCTATTGAACATCCTACTATTTAGGTTTAAGATTTCATCCTTATTTAAAAACACCTTATGATGTCCTTCAAGGTTCCAAGTTGGAAATAAATGGTGAGGTCATGGGGTGGGAAAAGTAAGGCAAGTTTGGATTTGAGAACCCAAGATAAAATTAGGATTTGAAACTATGAAAACCTCTCTCATCCCTCCTTAAGATTCTTCTTGTGTTCCTTATCTTCATTAATCCATTAACCACTTTAAAGAGAAGATATTCTAAGTGAATATTGATAAGAAAATAAAAGAATCAGAGCTGAAGACAAGGAAAGAGGAAGAGAACTAGAATCAAAAGGCTAAAGAAGGACCTCTATCATTCCCATCTTCAAACCAAGTCATGTATTCAAATAAATCCAAGGTCATTCAACCCCTATCCCTCCATCCTCAAGAATCTAGGTCATTTCCATCTTAAAAATCCATCCAAAATAGCATGCAAAATTATGAGGAGGACATGATTGTCAAAGACAAGAAGTTGGACCAAAGAGGCACCACATATGTCTCATCTCTCTTTGAGTCATCCCAAGAATATCCCATGCCACTCCTTAAAGAGGTAGGTAGTGAACTCCATGTTAAACTCATAATTGATAATGATGGATTGTCAGAGTCAAAAGAGGAAATCATTATTATAACACCACTTGGTGAGATCAAGTATATCTTAGTATTACATAATGTCAAAGAGGATAATTTTTAGGAGAAAGTGCAAGTTAGAAATGAGATACAATAGGAAGATGACCATTGGAAGTAAATTTACCATGATTATATGAGTGATATTAGTTTACTTAAAATGGCAGACTTGGATGATGAGATAGTACAATAAGTTGAATCTTCATCTAAAGATTCCATAAATATTTTGAATATTCAAGAAGATAGTTCTACTCTGGGGATGCCCAAGAAAAATGAAAAGGTTAGTTTGGATAAGAGATTGGTAAAAATGGTAGACATGAATGAGATTGAGATATCTCTTATTCAGAAGGATCAAGATACTCATTAAACTGATCTTATTCAATTTAATCAAAGTGAATAACAAAAGGGTGATTGGTAGATGAAAATTAAGCTCTTTCAAGAGCTTGAATATCTCTATAAAGTTGAGGATCAAGTGCTTGAGAAGGTAGGCAAAAATTTTCCCATGGGGGATAACAATGATTTTTGGGTAGAATATGCAGAGATGCTTCATGGGCTTGAATAACTTAAAACCAATAATAAGCCTAATATTAATAAGGACACCATGGAAATCAAAGAGGTGTGCCTTATTTAACCATCATTAGAGGTTGGAGTTAAATAACCATAAGAATAAATTGAAACTATTCAGATGTACATAGTTGAGCTATTTGGAGTTACCTAGTTCTCATTGAACATCAGGCTAAATAAGTTGGTAGACATAATAAATAATGAGGTACCAAGACTAATATTCAAGGAAATGCATGCCTCATTCATATCCTCATTCCATGATGCATTACTATTATCAAAATTTCCTTTCAATCTAGGATGAAAGGTATTTATAGTTTTAAGTTGTACATATTAGGATAGTTTTGTTTAAATTCCTCTAAGTGTTGTTTCTAGAACATTTGTTTGTTGTCCCTATTTTTTTCTAGGTTATTTTACTTTCAATAAGTGCCTTGGGCAATCCATTTTGTTTTTCCCTTTATTTTTGTTTTTTTGTTTCAATAGAGGTTAGAGCAAGATTAAAAACTAGTGTTATATCTAGGTCAATGTGTTGGAGCCAAGTAGAGACTCCATACCCAATAGACTAGAAAAGGCAACATTGTCTAGGTTTTTCTGAATAGATAGGCATGCAACTCCTATGAGACACCAATATATTGGCTAATTTTGGCCCACATTCCAATATTATTTCCTAGATAGAAAAGGTGAGGTGAGCCCCTGATGGAGAAATGATCAAGTGGCTTAGAAATGGGTCCAACAATGTAAATGGAGGATCAAAGTAGATTCCCATATGTTCCAAGAATTAGAGAGAATAGAACAGGTTGCACAGGATTTAGAGAATCATCAAAACCTTCAAAGAATGATCAAAATATGAGTTGTGCAAGTTTTAGAGCAAAACCATCACTAGGACATCATTTAGAATTGAATGGACCATATATCTTATATATTTTACAAGTCCACTTAGAAAAAATTGACATCCAATATATTGTAGCACCATGTTACTCTACATATTCGGATCATCATCTAAAAGTTTTATGAACAAATGAGTTATTTATCTCTAGTTATGAAGATTCAAAGTTAAACCAATAGAGTATGATGTTAGAGAAAATGTCAAGGTAAAGCTCAAACAAAATGAACCTTTTTGAGATTAAATTTAATGGTAACATAAACTTAAATGATGTTCACACACAAATCCTTAAAAAAGAACATGAACATCAATTTTAAGCTCATGAAGTATCCATTGGATTTTAAATGGTGAATCTTAGCAGATATAATGGTCTATATTGCATCATATGTTTTGATCTGATGGTATAAGATAATTCAAAAGGTCAAGCGGCTCAAGAGGCTAACACATGGCACAAGCACAAAATATTATAGACTAATAATGGATCCTAAGAACTAACACATGATTAACACATGGCATAAGCTTGGATAGAGTTGATAAGTGAAGGGTAATATCTATGGCTCTCACTCAATCATATAGATCAAGATCAATGATGCAAGTGAAGGTCAATATGTCAATAATTTGAGTCAGATATTGACATCTAATTAAGAATAAAGGTGAGCCCAAGACTTTCAATGGATGTTGAGAAGCCGTTTTTGAGGGAAGCAAATAGGTCTTATAGGATCATCCTATCGCCATTAAAGCTCGATCCAATGTTATTAAAGGGACACACTTATGCATCCAAGGTGATAAAAAAACATAAAAGACTACCATTAAGGATAAATACAAACCTCTATTTTTTAAATTTATATCCTATAGGGTTATTTATGTAACTATGTTTAGCATTTTAAAAAAGATTTTACATATATGGTGAAATCTTGGTTCTTGTAGAGATAGATTGGGTCTTTTTGAACCTATTTGGATCTATAAAATGGGATATATAGTCTATAGGTCTGCATTAATATAAAGGCTATAAGAAAACCAATAATATTAGATTATTTTTCCATATATGGATGAACCTATGATCTAGATATGAAAATGGAGTAGATATGAGTTTAACGCAAAGAGGATCATCTATTGATGTGGCTCCATCATCAACAAAGTAGGTACTAACAACCATTTACAACATGGAACTATCAATTTCAAGATTCAAGGATTTGATCCTCATGAACATGTCAAGTGTACTGGTCCCAAGGTGGTGAGCTAATAGTTGGAAAAATAGTTAAGGGCATTAATTTTGTTCAAATAGACTTTGTCATCATGCATAAGGAACCCTTTTATTCTAATGGGGATCTCTCAGCCAATGAGAGTAGTTTGAGGACTATTATAATGAAGGGATGTCCATTTATTGAACAAAGCATCCATACAAAAAGGAATCAATGAGCTGCCACCTCACTTCTTGATCTTGATGAATTTTCTCCACTCTCTCATGCATTGTTCTCATATCCCTTTCTCTATTTCTGATATTTTTTAGGATTTTAAGCTAAAAAATAATATCTCTATATGATCCCTTTGTATCCTCTTAGTATCACTTTACTCCCTCTCTTTGGCATGACCAAACTCTGCCAAGATGGAGCTTGTAACCTCTTGAGATGAGTACAAGACTATTATTTAGATTTCATTATTTTGGTATAGTGTGTACATGTCAGATTTGCATATGTGGTAGAAATATCTCCCTTGTTAAGTAATGATCTCACCTAAATACTAGTTGATATTATTATATAGGTCATGTTTAGTATTCTACATCTTTCGATTGAATCCCGCACAAGGATACTATGATTGAATAGTTTCTTGTATTAAACCTCTCCATCATTTCGCTTAGATTTTGGTTATTTGGTGAACCTCTTCATGAAACATTGATGTATGACAGATATTTGGAATCCTAGATCTAGTCTTTTGCTTGTTTCATTAGTGTTTAATAGTCAACTAGAGTGGATTAACCATAATTTATGTGCATCACCATCTTTAGCTTAAGTTTCCATTTCATGCTCTCTCTCTCTCCCTTTTCCTTGGTCATTAGTAGGTTTTAGTAGTGGGAGCAAGCTGAAGTGATGCATGAGAGGAGCTAGCCTCATTAAAAATCCTAGAGGTCTGACCCCATCATAGGTGACCCACATCCTAGGTTTAGTCTCATGTTGAGATACATTTGGAAGTAGGACTTGAACACTTTTTCTTCAAAATACCATGCAATCTAGAACTCTAACACTACCCAAAGGACATATTTGAGTAACTCATGCCATTTACTTGGTTTGTTAGCAATATAATTCTTGATATCTTTCATCATTTTTTGGTTAGTTGATTCTGAGACTCCATTACCTTGGGGATAATTATTTGATGAAAACTTGAGAACAATGTTATTATCATATGCCCACTTAGTCATCTCAATGGATATAAATGTAGATCCATTATCACACACTAGAGATACTAGTGATAATAACATAGTTCTCAGTATCACTCTACTCCCTCTCTTGGGCATCACCAAACTCAACCAAGATGGAGCTTGTAACTTCTTGAGATTAATACAATACTATTTTTCAAATTTCATTGTTTTGGTATAGTGTGTACATGTCAGATTTGCATTTGTGGTAAAAGTGTATCCCTTCTTAAGTCATGATCTCATCTAGTTACTAGTTGATCTTGTTATGCAAGTCATATTTAGTGTTCTACATCTTTTGATTAGATCCTACACATGGATAATGTGACTAGTTAGTGTTTTGTATTAGACCTGTCCATCATTTCCCTTAGCTTTTGGAAATTTAGTGAACCTCTTCATGAAAAACTAATGTATGATAGATATTTGGAATCCTAGATCTAGTCTTGTGCTTGTTTCATTAGTGTTTCAAACTCAAGCAGAGTAGATCAACTATAATTTATGTGCATCACCATCTTTAGATTAGGTTTCCATTTCATGTTCTCTCTCTCTCCCTTTTCCCTAGTAATTAGTAGGTTTTAGTATTGGGAGTTGTTAAACACAGGATATATTGAGAGGGGGGAGGTGAATCAGTATATCATATATCTTATAAAACTTTCCCTTAATCAAACAATCAAGATATGCAATAAAACTCAAATAATAAACATCACACAAGAAAGAGAGAGAAACCAGATATAACGTGGAAACCCAATGTGGGAAAAACCATAGAGAACAATCTCAAGTATATGAATGAGCACAAACCCAAACAATATTTAGAAGCCAAATTTATAGGATCACCATACCCCTTTTCCAATCACCACCCTAGCTACTATTCATGAGCACCAACCCACAGGAGCACCATACCCCTTTGCCGAGCACCAACCCAGATATTATTCGTGAGCACCAACCCACATGAGCACCAACCACTTTATGTATACCACACACCTATCTCTTAATGTTTCTATATCAACAAATGATAGTTCAATACAACATCTATTTCCTCTCTCTCACCTTTACTCTTCTAAGCTAGATATAACAAATATAAATCATATTAAACTCTCACAATTGCTCTTCTAAGCTAGATAATATAATATCAAATCAACCTCTATCTTTCATATTATAAATGGCTTCTCAAGGCTTTATTTATAGCTTTCAAAATAACCTTTGGCCTTCCCCCTTTATGACCCTTCAATCCTCATGGAAAATGTCACCAATATTGTATGACCCTACATATTCAAGCCTTTGAAAAGTCATGTGGTGACCCTTCATGACCAAAAATGTCCTTCCCACTTTTTTCCTTATCTTTGGTGACTTTTCATATTCCTTAAAGTGTCCCTTCATGAGAAATTGTGCCCTTACTCTTTTGTCTTCACTTGGTGACTCTTGGTATTCTGCAAGATGACTCTTCATGGGAAAATGCATCCCATCCTTCTTTTTTCTTTACGCCGTGGCTCTTTGACTTCTCCATGGGCCCTTATTTTGTCTCATATGCAACCAAAAATATATTCATTAATATTAAATAAATATTAACTCACATTAGCCAAGATAAACAACATTAAATGCAATGGGGCCTATATCACCATTAATGCTAGACCTTTGACATCAATGACAATATTTCCAATAGGAGTGAGCTATAATGATGCATTAGAGGAGCTAACTGCATTAAAAATCCTAGAGGTCTAATTCCATCATAGGTTACCCATAGCTTGGGGTCAATCTTATGTTGAGCTAGATTTATAAGTAGGACTCAAAAACTTTTTCTTCTAGATAAGGTGAAATATAAACCTAAAACACTATCCAAATGGCATACTTCAGCAAATTATTCCTTGTTCTTTGTTTGTCAACAATAGACTTCCTAATAGCTTTCATCAATTTTTTGTTAGTTGATTCTGAGACTCCATTACCTTAGGGGTAATGATTTGATGAAAACTTGAGAACACTATTATTATCATATACTCACTTAGTCATCTCAATATATATAAATGTGGATAAATTATCAAAAACTAGAGATACTAGTGTTCCAAATCTAGTACATATGTTCTCTTCTAGGAACTTAATCACATCTTTAATCCTGCATTACTTGGTTGCCACTACTTTTATCAACCATGTGAAATAATTAGTAGTAATAAGGACATATTTATGTCTTTCTAATGAATTGGGATTGATAACCCCCATAAATTATAATCCCCATTGAGTAAATGGATTATCAATCATAAGCAACTTCAATGGCATGGTTGATTTTAGTTCTTTATTGTTGAATATCTGGAACTAATGACATTCTCTCATATGTTTGTGATCATCTTTAAAGATTGTAGGCCAATAATAACTAGCACTATGGATCTTATGAGCTTTTATCCTCTTATATGGGTGTCCACTTCCAATATTTTCATTAAAGTATTCAATATCTCTAATGCTTCCACTTTAAAAACATACCTTAAGTATATATCTTCATAATTCTTCCTGAAGAGTACTCCATCTTTAATTAGGAAATGTGTTGTCTTGAGCCTCAAAGCTCTCCATTATTTCATAATCAATCCTATAGATAAATTACCATTTATTATCAAATGAAAAATTGAATCATACCAATCATTTTTTAGAAAATATTATTTCTCTACTTGCTTGATACTCAATTTTGGGTTGGTGTTAGCAATTGACTAAATCAGTCCTTGACCCCTTACCAATTTGGAAATCTTAATTTCCAGATCATATTATTGAATTATGGACACCAATTTACCTCTTATCTCACCAAGTTAACATTTAATAATCATGAGTTTAGTATCAGGGTCTGATAATATGACATGTACCTTATTCCTAAGAGTATAGTGCCTACATTTCTTAATTGTCTTAGCTAAAGCACATGCCTGCTTGTCAATCAAGGAATAGTTTAACTTAGAATTTTTGAAATTGGTAATCATAAAAGGAATAAGATTATCACATCCATCTATTTTATAATTTAGAATATATTTAATTATATAATTATAAGAAAAATAATAAAAATAAAAGTTTGCTAAATAATTAGGACTTATCAACATTGGTGCCTGCATTATTGCTTCTTTTATGTCCTTGAATGTTTTCCTTGTTTCTTAATTCTTTGTGATCTTAGAATCCTTCTTCAACATTTCATTTAAAGGTCTCATAATATATAAAAAACTAGAAATAAAATTTCTCACAAAATTTACTTTCCCAAAAAAATATTTTAATTCTTTTTTACTATTAAGGGGTACTATCTTGGATATAAAATCTACTCTATCAGGGTCTATAGAAATCCCCTCTTTAGTTATCACATGTCCTAATGACATTACTTAAGTATTAAAAAAATTATTTTCTTGGGATCAAGATAAATTTCATACCTCCTACATCATTTAGATACATGTTAAAAGTGCATAATGTGGTCCTCTCTATTTTTAAAAAACACAATAAGATCATCCATATAAATGATAATGCACTTACCTATGAGTCCTCAAAAATCATGGTCCATATCTATTTGGAAGGTTTCACCTACATTTATTAGTCAAAATGACATCCTTTTATAGGAAAAAGTGTCCCACTTGGTAGTGAATGTAGTCTTTAATCTATCTTCATTCTTCACAAGCACTTGGTTATAACCTGAAAAACCATCAAGAAAAGACATTATATTAGAACCAATAATAATTTGAATGAGTTGGTCAAGGGAAGGTAAATGATAATTATATTTTTTATAATCTTTTTTAAAATTCTTAAAGTCTATGCATAGCCTAGTTTCTCCATTCTTTTGCCTGACTATTACTAAGTTAGCTACCCAAGTGGAGTGTCTAATGGGAAAAACTATTTTTACATCCAACAACTTGTTGACCTCTTTTTCAATCAATGGTTCTAGGATAGGGTTAATTGGTCTCTAATTTTATCTAAAAGGTTTACAAGATTCCTTTAAAGGAATGGTATGGGTAATCACTCTAACATAAAAGATTTTTAAGTCTTCATAGGACTATGTTAAAACATCTTTATATTTGGTCAAAAACTCTTTAGTTTTTCTCAACTCTTCATTTGTGTAAGTTGTATTAATATTGACTAGCTAGGGTTGACCTTGAGTTCCCAGGTCAACTAAATTATAATATTTCCCATTTACCTCTAGAATTTTTATAGTTTTAACTAGTTTATCTATGTCAAACAATATTTTTAAGGCAATCATAACTTTAGGAATTTTGTTGTCACTTAATCACATGATATTTTTATCAATGTTATCTTCATCAAGAGCATTTTCATTAACCTCATCAATGATGTGGGACTCAAATAATATTTAATTATTCATGAAATCTACGATTGATTGATCATCACTAAGTACTTTCAAGTGATTAATATATCAATGACTGAGGGACATGAAACCAACTCAATACTAAGGTTTCCATGTTTAGAGTCTTGACTAGGCATAAGATTGGCTACAACTAAGGTTAGCTCATCATAAAACTTGTTTTATTTTCTAGTAATTGAGAAAATGTTAAAATAATCAAAGTAATCTATAGAGTCCCAAAATCTAAACTTATCTTTCTTATGGTATGATAATTTTAATCAATATTTGGTTTTAACTTGATTAATTACTAGTTATGATTCACCATACATTAGTAGTTCTTGGAATTTATGCTTGATGGAAAATTTTAATCCTAAGATTAAAGTTTCATGTTCTACCAAGTTATTAGTGCATTAAAATTGAATTTTGTAAAAACTAATAAATTCCTTCCCAATGGTATTGAAAAGAATAATTCTTAATCAAAATCCATATTTACATATAGAACCATCAAAGTATAATTTCCATATTCTAGGCATAGGATGATTATCTTTAGAGTCCCATATTTTAGAGGTATTAAGAGTGTAAAATCCTAACTTAGAATTGACCATGTTGATCCTTTCATTTAAAAAATTATACTTGGTGATTATATGGTTCATCTTAGGCACTCTTTCAATATGAATTGATTAGGAACTCCGTTAAATGGAAGCCACATGTGTGAACAGTCTATGGACATGTAACCATTCAAAGACTTTGTCAAATCCCTATTGAGTAACATTTCATAAGCATTAGGAATATCCACCACTTGAATGTTGATGAATTATTGTATCCTTGACTCATTAATAAGCTGCCTATAAACATTCAATAAATCTCCAATTACTTTAACTCTTGATTTGTCTAATTAACCTATCAAACTTAATTGGATTTAAACAAAGTTTCTCACAAATATATTTAGGCATGATATTATAAGAATCACCTAAATATAACAAACATTTATACAAGTATTTACCTAAAAAATTGATTATTAGCAAGAAAGGTGGAACATATTCCTTGTTCTTATATATAATTAAATGGGCATTTATAGTCTTTGGTGATTTACTAGGCTTATTAGATAAAGATTCAAGTAACAAGTCTCTTTGCTCAGTGATTTGAGTCAACTCATGTAAAGTGATGTTAGCCTTAATCCTTTTCATATCCTCAACTTTATTATATCAACTCTTAGTACAAGTACTAGATGTATCAACAATTGGCTTAGAATTACTTCCCTTTAGAGGTTCTGGATTGTTGTCAACTATAGGATCAAGAGGTGTGTCAAATTTATTTACTAGAGTTGAAGTTTTTAATGGTTCCTTTTCTCTCTATTCCTCATAGGATAAATCTTCTTTAGGTAATGTTGAAAATAATGCACCTCTTTTGGAGTATCCTCAATTTCATTCTCTTATTGGAAATAAAAATCAAATGTCTCCACCATTAGGGTTGTATCAATAGATTTAGATGACTTTGAAGAACCATATGTACATATAGTATTGTATCTATTATTTCCACCTTTAGATGTATTTAATTCATCTTCGAACAATTCAAAAGTATTAAATAATTCAATACAATCCAACTCACCATGATTTGAAGTATTATGAACCCTATAATATTTAGTTAAAGTTACATCTTAAATATTTATCTCAAGATTATTCTTGTTATCAGATGACTCATTATTTTTATTGTTATTACCATTGTGAAACTAGTTGTTAGGTTTATTGAACCTTTCATAAGCATTATTTTTGTTGGAGTTTTTCCCAATATTGCTTACTAGTTTTTACAATTGAAGGAATTTGGTTCTCAATTTTTGAACCATTTTGATTATGGATTCATTCTAATTATTTAGTGCCTCTATGTTATGAACCTGGGTACCATTATTAGTTACTAACACCAAAGATATTTGGTCTAATGGATGAAATCCATTTGTGGTGTTTTTCAAGAATCCTATATTTTATCTAGGATGAGCATGATTTAAGGATAATTGATTCAACACTGATATTTGGTTTAAAGTAGGCATATTCTAATTAGAATTTGGAATGACATTAAAGGTAGAGAAATTAGGATTAAAATTGGGAATGGCATATGCTAGTTTACCTTGAGGATAAATTTGATCATTGAGTGTTACAACTTTAACATAGGCCAAGGATAATGTGTTTATAACTCCAATAGACCTTTTAAGAAACATAGAATTCATGGGATCTAAAGCATCCTTGTAAATTTATAAATTCAATGCTTCATTATGTCTATAAGGATCTATGATTAGAATAAACATCTTCTAGAATCTGGCATTAAAGGCTCTAATGGTTTCACATAAATCTCTTTTCACAATAATGAATTGTTGATAAAAGATACAAGGGTTGATGATATTTCCAAATTGATCAAGGAAAATATAGATAAAATCATTCTAACTGGTGATATAATTATCAAGAAGGTTGAAAAACCAATCATATGCTACATCTTTAAAATTAAATGGAAACAATCTACATGTAACATCTTCATGGATTACATTCAACAATGTTAAAGCAACTTTGAAACTTTTGATTTGTTCTTCAGTAGTGACAACACCATTAATACTAAAATATGGTAAATATTTCTTAGGGTTATTAGGTACGTCATGTACCTGACTAGACACATTGATGGAAGATCCACCTAACCAAGACATACCTTGATAAGGATTGAACATAGGAATACCACAAATAGGTGAAGTAGGCTGAAATTTAGAAACCCTTTGCTTACCTTTGTCTACTCTTGCTTTACTATGAACTTCTAATGAAAAGAGTGGAAATATTGATTTAAACTTTGACCTAATATTTATTCTTGGCTATTATATCTTGTAAACCTTGAATCTTGTTTGAAATATGACACGTAAACCTTATCTTTGCAAAGAATAATGATCAAAATTATATGTTAAACACATTTTTTTACAAATTTAAACAAATAAAAACTATCTTTAACCAAAACAACTCAAAAATATATCTAAACTAATGAATATGAATGATATTTACACTCCTAAGTTTAAATAAACCTAAATTTGTAAAGAATCAATCAATATTGAACAAAATTGCTATAAATAACCTGAAGCATAGAAGATTTACAAAACTTAAGCTACCTTTACAATTTCTTATCATGAATCTTTAAAGAATAGCATTTTTCAATTAAATGAGAATAAACATTGGTCTAAAACCATGAATATCAATGATATTTACACAATTGAGATAAGAATAACACAAATATACAAGCAATTCACTAATCTTTGAATGAAATTCACTAAAATTAGAAAAGACACTAAAAATTCACAAAGATTTAGCTAAAGACTCTCCTTATAGTGACAATGGAATGGGTTCCTATTGATGCCTAAAATTTTATCATTGGTGGTTCAAAGTGTTTAAGAAATAATTATCATTTCTAGATTCAAAGAATCCATTACATGAGTTACAAGTTATGGTATTCTTAATATCTTTGGTGGAATAATGATAGGAAAAATGGACTATTTCACAAATTTATAATGTAACTATTTGGTTTTTAGGAGTAACCATGGCTTAATAGAAAACCTATGAAAATGAAAATGATCTAAACTAAGTGAAGTGAATTATGATCAAAATCTAAGATCTAGAATCTAAGCTAAAGTGTATATTAACAATGGAAGTTAATTTTAAGGAAATGGTCAAAAAATAATAAAAAAGAAGGGTATGGTAGAGAAGAAACATATTATTTATCTTCAATCCAGTCATTATGACAAAATTAAAATTTCATCCAAATATACACTTAACCAATATATAACATGAAATATCATGAGATAAAATCTTATCACACATTAGAAAAACATATGAGATATCATCAAATAATGTAAATAAAATAGAGATTCACTTTAAATATTCACTCTTAAAATAAAATAACATTAGCACATCTATAACAAGAGAAAAAACATGAAATGAACCCAAGATCCTTCAATAAATCTATCATTAGTACAAATTGATAACTTTGAATTTAAATATGTACATTTAGAACTCATAAAAACCATTTAGATCTTAAAATTAGACTAGATAATTGAGAGAGCATCCATAATAACAATCACAAAAATAAGATGAGACAATCTTTTTATAATTATTTACTTGTATTAATTTTTCCAACTTTGCACAAAGTTTTCTTTCTCAAAAACTCCTTTTTTTATTTTACAATTCACATTACACTTTATATAGAAGATGAAGGAGGTATGTCAGTCAATCATGCTAAATGATAGTTATACAAGTGTCCAAGACAACTGTCCTTATACAATGATCTAGAAATAGACATTTATCTAAAAAGACTAACCTATAAACAATGTGCTTTACAAAGTTGGACATGATTTTACAAAAGAATATTTCTTTTTCAAAAGATATATATTCTTATACACAAAAAGAATATTCTAAGTCAACAAATTTGACTTTAGGATTCCCCTATTATTACAATCTTTTACTTCTACTATAGGATCTACATTATGTAGTGTTTCACATCAATTAACATGAGGTTGATAATGGATTTCATGAATAACTCCTTTTCTTGATCGACTAGGCCCTTGAGATCTTTATCTGACCTTTAAAATAACTCTTTGATGTTCATATCATCACTAATTTTCTCATCATTTGATAAAATCATGTCCATGATCCTTTTATTATCTACACTAGTCTTTCATTGGCTTTGATTCCTTACCTCCTATATGAACCAAGTTACACTGAGTTAGAACTCTTCATTTATGATCAAGTTAATGGGGTATAGTAAAGTAAGATCTCTGACCGAGCTTCCCAATATGTGTACTATCATATCCTCCAATTTCTTGAGATCATTAGAAAGATCTCCCATTTATCAAGACCATTTTTTTATATCCTTAATCTTATCTACAAATATTTCCATACCCATATTTAAGGAAGCTAGGCTGATTCTTTTGAAATAAGGAATCTGATGATCTATTGAAATATTGATTAAGTCTTTCACCTTATTATGTATGTCCTACTACTAGCTAACTTGGATTTTAGCTGATGTACCCTACTTGTTTATTTCATCTTACTTATATTTTATAGCCTTCAAAGAGTTAAATAATTCATTCATGATAGTCTCAAATTGTTTGACCATGTCCTCTAGAATTGACAATATAGATTGTTCTTTCAAATTTTTGTTATGCTCTTTCAATCCTTTGATGGTAGATTCTATTTTTATTGAATGTGATTGTGTTAATTCTAGGACATATTCCTCAAATATTGGGTCCTCTCTATGTCTTTGTCCCTACTTTTGAGTCAAATTAGTCAAGGGCTATACCTTTTGATATGTCATCTCTTCTCCTTATGTTATGACCTTCTTTTCTATCACTCTTTACAAATTGGTAGTCTCTGGATCAAACTTGAATCCAACTAAGGATTGGGTCATATAAGGGATAGGGACCTTCATTTATTATGAAGCTATTGAATCACCTGATGTAGCTAGTCTTCATGCCTCCTCTTCCTACAACACTATGATCTAGGGTTTCATTTCTTAATGCACATGAACATTAATGGATTTCATCATAGCATAAGGATGATGAATAGTAGGCATTTTATGCAATATAAATTCATAAAAGAACCATTATATAATGGGTTTACCATAAAACACATTTTATTCATTGAATAGATTGAACTCACTTAGGGGAGTAGTGAAAGTCACTTTGGGTCTTTTTTTTCTAGGAACAATGGCTAGCTTAGCCTTCCTATTAGGGGTGTCAACAGGAACTAAATCTAATACTTTATCTTTTACCTTCTCTTCCTCAAACTTTATCTCCTCATCATATAACCCTAACTCATAATTCATTGATATCATCTTAAGTGCATCCTCAATAATCTCATTAGGATATAATGCTATCATATGAACTTCTTCTTGATAGAATTCTTGTTCCTATACCTTTGATAAAAAAAGAATCAATCTCTTATGTCCTTATTGCCTCTATTTTTTGTGTTTGTACCTATGTATTGACTATTGGAGGTCTAGAGAGCTCCTTGTTAAACAAATGATACTTTCTTAGGCCCAACTGCCATTTGTCATCCACCTTATGATTTATTTCTAGTCTTGATTTAGGACTCATGATAGTTTCTTCCATTCTTATAGTGACTTTAATGTAAGAAGAAGCCTCCATGTATATAGGGTCAAATTCCTTAGGCTCATGATCATAGGTCACATTCAACATTCCTTTGTTTTTCAAAAAAAATTCAGCTTTCCCATAAGGATCCCATTGCCTGACCTCATCAATTTATAGGTTGAAAGATGATCCATGTTTTGATGTAGCTTTAATATTGTCCCACTTTTTGAATAAATTATTTTTAATGGTCATTTGGAAGCTATGTAGGAGTAATTTTCTCTTGGTCTTACAGAGATAATCAATGCCATGGAATAGCTAGTATAAAACCTCTTAATTGGCTAACTTATCAGGGACATGAAAAATTAACTTGAGAAGATAAATTTGAGTTCCCTCAACCCTTATAATAGTGAAGTTTGGCTATAGCCATATATATCCCATAGCTTCAATATATTTCTTCATTAGTGAGTTAATTATTATCATTAGGATACCAATTATAAATTTTCTCACGTCAGGGTAGACACAATCACATATAAATTAAATTTGGTCTTTATATTTGAAGATGTCTAACTTGGAATAATACTATGTAATAGTTTGTGTTCTACTGGGTGACCATTCTCTCTAGTTTATAATCTTTGTTTTTGCATAAAGAGCATCTAATAGATATGACATCATGAAAAAATAGGTTTTTTTAATTATGTCTAATTACATAGATTTGTCTACTTAATGAGATACTAATCATTTCACCCAAAAGGGGGACAATTGCCATTTCAACTATCAAGTAGAATATGGGTACCCATACTGGGTCTACATATGTAGTAGTTACATTACTACATAACTTTTTTAACATTGTCATTATCAGTCTGACCCTGGTTTTGAATTAGCTAATAGGAATGTTTTTGTTAAAGTATAAAAAGACTTGGTTTCCAAAATCTATCTACATGGCAAGGGTGTCTATCAAATTATTTTATTTAGCCTAAGAATTGATAGAGGCTAGGTTAGTTTGGGGTTTGGGTAGTTTTTAATATAACTCTAATGCAATAGCAAAAATATAATAAAATTTTCTTAGATTATGTTCATTAAGTATCATGCCCTTATCTATCTTAGTTTCCTTAAAAATGGGAGCAAAAATGTCAATGTAGTGGAGTACCTTAGGCTTTACTATTGAAAATAGAGAATAGTCATTTGAATTGTAATATTGTCATAATATAACCTCTTGGTAGAGATATTTTTCTCCTGTTCCTTAGTAATGGTTGGTTTATTTTTGATCATCTAGAACAATTTTGACCAATTATTATCTCTTGTGTTGGAGAGGAGGAAATGAACTTGGTATCATTAAAAACACATCCCTCAACATCTATTATCAAATACAACTCCACATCTTCCTTATAAATGTGCTTGTGTGTTACCATTTTATTGAATTATGCAATTATAGACAATAATATAACTCTTCTAGGCTCAAAATTACTAGGATCCCAACTTTCTACTTGCATATCTTTGACTACACTTAGGCGCATGACCTAGGATTTAGTTTATTGCAACTAGGGACTAATGTGATCACAAACATATGACCATATTGATATCAAAAATAACAATGGACATGAAAATAATTAGCATACCTTATTGCATTGGGTTGTCTAACTAGTCTTCTTTCATTGCTCTTGACCTAATCTAACTTCTTTTGATCTTCTTTAAACTTGCTTATCTTGACAAAAAAATTCTCATGCTCATCTTTTAGTGAATCTAGATTGGTTTACACTTGAATTAACTCATATTATTTAGCTCTTATACTTTAAATAAGATCCATCAACTAACCTCTAAGAATTTGGATAGTTTCTTTATCACTCTTATCTTCTTTAGCCATGACATATTTTATTCTACATGCTTTCTCTAACAAACTTCCCTCAAGAGAAATGAATTGTACTTCAAGACCTTTGATCACATACCTCATCTTGTGATACCTCCTTATGAGCTCATCTCATAGATCCACTTCATCTTCCTCATTGTCATATAACACTTCTTTATCACCACTATCATATCAAACTTATTCATTATTCATGATGCCCTTTTATTTTGAACTCAAACATGCCTTGGGATCTTCTAGTTGAACATTGAAGTCATTGATAACCTTTTTATCCTCTTTAGCATCTTTATTAAAAGTATATATTTGTTCCTCAATTTCCTTAATCATAGTCTTCCACTTTTGATCCTCTTTCTTTAACTATTAATCCATATTTGTACCACTAAAAATATCCTTCAAGCTATTAAGCTTCCTCTAAAGGACCTACTCTGATACTAATTATTAGAGGTACAACCATTGAGAGTATGGGGTGAATTAGAGAACCTATATAATCCAAATTCAATTTCAATCATTTCTTACTCTTAATTAATGACCACAAGCATTCATGAATCATACACATTTATTTATAACAATTAATAAGAGAGACAATGTAAGATCAAGCACATTGCACACTTTGTCATTGTTATTCAGGCTAAAAAAGTGCTTCATCCACTCACTAGGACACTTCCATGACATCACTATGATAACTCTCCAAAAATATCCCCATTTTTCATGGATGTCAAAAAACATCATTTAGCTCACCTTCTCTTTCTTCAAGCACTCTCACACTAGATCTCATACTAGGAACTTTCTCCCCCTTTGACACAATGAAAAAATGGGAACCAATTGATATTGAGGGCCTCAAAATACCATCAATAATAAATTACCATCTTATAAAGATGCTAAAAACTCCCCCTTACCTTGATCCTCCCTCTTATTTCCCTAACACTTTCTTATTTCTCCATGCCAACACTCTCTACAATAAATCACAATAAATAATGAATAAAGAACACAAAAAAAAAATTAAATATGATTGAAATTACCAAGAGACATCTGAGAGGGACTCCCCCTAATATTTTTTTATCAATTTCACCACTTGAGCATCTTCATATCTCCATACACCATGAGAAACTAGCATACAAGCTTACTAGACTTCTCTCTTAAACTACCATAAAGACCATCAATAAAACTCCATGACACTCAAAAAAACCAAAAAAATCTCTCAATCAACCTACAAGAGCACTATTAAATTCTACTTGGATCAAAATTTATGACCCAAAAATTAGACACTAGTCTTTCCCTCATAAATTCAAATATTTAAATCCAAACGGTCATAATTAAACTTTGTACATGATGATTACATCTCATGTCCCCTAAGATTGAGAGAAATCATATACCATTGATATTATATAAACTTTAACACATAATATACCAAATCCAAACACTAAACATCTGACAGTTGATTTCATCTCACACAATCTAGAAACTTTGACTCAACACACTCTATCGATCTCTATAGGTCAATTAGGTATTTAACTAACAATGCTCACCCTTAAATCAATCTATAAAAACACAAATTCACCATTGGATCCTTATCATTTACCTTTGATTAGTCATTAAATATCTTTCCCTTCTTGCCATCTCATTTCTTCTTGTCAAATTGTAATGCACATGCTCTCTTGATCTTTTGTAAGATGCTCAATCTGTATTTTTGATAAATAGCTATCACATTGACCCATTTAACTCTATGCACACTATTATATCTATAATTTTTAACTCCTATGAACCATTGGATCTCCACTAGGTTTAGATCTTTAACATCATACAAATTGACTTTGTATGGGGACCAACTACAATATGCCTAGAAAGCCTACTTTGGACCTTAATAACTTTCATCAGATTTGATGCACTATCTAAAATTTGGACCACATGATAAAATTTCAAAGGATAATTCATCCATATAACAAACTGATCTTATAATATTTATGCATGAAATATATAATACCATTAAAATTCCTTCTTAAAATCTTCTATCATAGAGCCAACTATGCTTAGAATTTGTTTAGGAGACCAACTTTACTCTTGCATATCTTTGATTATGTTTAGGTGCATGACCTGAAATTTAGCACATAAAAACTAAGTAAAAATTTTTCATAACCATATGACCAACCCCACCTAACTCATCCACATGTGGAAATGGTGATGTCATCAAACTACCTACTCATATTTTTTGCCACTAGACCCAAACTATCTAAATGAAAACTATGGACTACTAGATGAATTTAACATGTACATGCAAGCTCTCCAATCATAGAAAAAATATTAAAATAACTTTTTCACATGATAAATACTCCATAATCATCACTAAACATCTCTATAAATGTCAACAATGATGATCAACCAAGCCTCTTTCAAGCATACTAGAACAAGAACATTCCACACTTTGTCATTATTACTTAGGATAAAATAAATTCATCTACTCACCAAGACACCTCCATGACATCACTATGACAACTATCCAATAATATCCCCCTTTGTAATTAATGTCAACAAACATAATTCAACTCACCTTCTTTTTCTTCAAGCACTCTCACACTAGTTCTCATATTAGGAACTTTCTCCCCCTTTGGAACAATGACAAATTAGGCACCAATTGATCTTGAGTACATGAAAATACCATCAATATGAAAGGGCCATCTTATAAATATGATAAAAAAAATCCCCCTTTCCTTGAGCCTCCCTCTTCTTACCTTGACACCTTCCTCTTGCTCCATGCCAACACTCTCTTCAACCAAGCACATCAACTAATGAAGAAAGAAAACAAAAAAAGAACTAAAATCTGATGGAACTTACCAAGATACATCTAAGAGGGACTCCCCATAATATTTATAAGCAATTACACCACTTGAGTATCTTCAAATCTCCATACATCATGAGGAACCAACGTACAAGATTACTAGCCTTGTCTCTCAAGATGCCATAAGGACCATCAATAGAACTCCATGCCACTCACCAAATAATAAAAATTCTCTCAATCAACCTAATAACTATCCATTAAATAAACATACTTTTATCTTTTAGAGTAATTGAGAGAAAAAAACTCTTCTTCATACTAGGCCTATCTTAGACTCCTTATATCCCTACCTAGAACTTACATAGCCCATACCTTTCAATAGACACAACTTCAAGAAATAAAACTTCATATCTATATCACTCTCATATCCACCCTTGAGAACACAAATTTCAAAAGCAAGATCATCCTCTGAAACATACTTCCAAAATGACACAACTCAAAACAATCTTCATAGGTTTTCCATATCATCTATCGGTGAATACGTCTTCATGAAACCTATAAGAGATATAAGGGCCTTATTGAAAGGTGTAGCTGCTTAAGGGTGACCCATAGATGCTATGGATAACCTATAAAGATTATTTTTATTTGTGTCTTGATGTGAAAGAAGCCTTAAGGGTTAAGGTAACTTGAATGGATGACCTAGAAGTTGATATTCATTATTGATATATATATATATATATATATATATATATATTGAAACTAAATGAGAGGGTTTCTAGAATTTTTTAGAGGCTTATAAGAGAGGAGTGAGGGTTGAAATGAAGAAGTGAGGAGGTTGAGTGTGCCCAATGGATGCATTGAGAAGAAGGGTAGATTAAGGACTATGTGTATGACTTGTTGGTCATGTTTCTAAGGTTAGAATAGTGACCTTATAGGTTAAGTATGAGAAAAGAGGTCTAGAGTGATCCAAAAGGATGGTTTGGATGCCTTGTGTGTGAGTGAAGGATGATTGATATTTGTTTGAGTTTATTGGTTAATCTAAATGGTAGATCAATGTGTGAACTCTTTTTATGACCATTTAGTTATTTTTTTGAAGCTATGATAGAGTTGTTACTATAAAGGATGCATTGAGTGTGTAGAGTTTAAGAGTGGGATTATTTGGGATATGTAATGTGTCCTAATTCATATTTATATGTTGGTCTAATTATGTAATGTGATTTGGTCAATAGGATGTGTTTAGTGAAGGTAGAGAGTGATAATTAGAGTTCCATAATCAAGTGTTGAAGACATAAATTCAAAGGTAGAGGTGTTAAAGGGTGTTATATAGGATTTGATCATACTAGGGGTAGTTAGCTCCTTGTGAGATAGGTGTTTCAATAAAGGTAGGTGTTATAAATGATTTCATCATCTTATGGGTAGGTAATCCTTATGGAATAGTTGTTTCACTAAATCTTGGTCAAGAGGACATGGTCAGTCTCTATTTTGTAATACCTTATAGAACAAGTAATCCAAGAGTTTGTAGGCTTGAGAGTGGGTTTTATTCCCCAAGAGGGTTTCCCATGTATCTCTTATGTTATGTGATTTATATTGTATTATCTCTCTTGTTCATTTCTATGAGTAAATGTGTATTCTTCATGAATGCTTGTGGTAATTGATTATGAGTAAGAAAGGATTGAAATTTAAGTTAGATTATTTGGGCTCAATGATTTACCCCCCTCTTAGTGATTGTACCTCTAATAGTTAGGGAAATTTGTACACTTAGGGATTTTTTGAAGGTTTTTTCAAAGCTTCAATTGTGGTAAAGGAGTTTGAGTTATGAGCTTTATCCCTTAGATTTTTATTGGATTACTTATTTATACCTTTCATGTCTATAAATCCATAAGATCTTTCATCTAAATTGTCTTGCTTATGTGGCATCATCCTATAAAACTATTCATTAATTTATAAAATTTGGCCATTTATCATTTTGGATAGGTGTCACCTTTTCATCCCATCTTGAGTCTTGATTAAATTTTCATCATTGATATTCTATGGGGCCTGCTAGCCTTGGATCCATTACAAACCATTGATCTTTAATTTATCTTCCTAAGAATGTGTCACATGGTATCTCCTCAGGTTATATGTGTTTATTTTAAAGACACTCCATTTCTTGATGATTTTGTCCCACGTGGTGGCCTCTCATTCCATCTGGACCCTTTGAAAAGTCATCTCTATCACTTGCCATAGATCTAGATAAGTTGAGTTCCATTGGTTGATATTTATTTCATTTATCATGGTTACAACATGTGTTGCTACCAAGTTCATTTTGGGATATTTGAAAAGTCCACTTTCATCTCACACTATTATAGCTCTTTTACATAGATTGATACACTCCATCACTATCAATCCAATTGATCTTGTCAGTCTAAATGTAGAACTTTTATTTTGGATTAGATCACTTAGATTATGCAACTTGGTACTCTTAGATTCTTCTGTAAAACCTTGAATTTTTTAATTTCCTCCATGTCATTGGATCTTTGTTTTATGCTTCAATTCACTCCATTGATTTCAATCTAGGGGGTCCAATGTGATTGATTGTTCTTTACTTCACTTAAATTATTGACTCTTTTCTCACTATAATATCTTATAGATACCTATGAGATGGTGACACTTGTCACTCTCATGTTTTATATGATTTATTTGAAATTTTAACTTGCATGGGCACCTATGTATCATTAATCTTTTACCTGAGCTTTGATATCTTTCCATGTGGCACCCTCACATTGATTAGCTCTTGTAGGTAATGAAAATAGACTAAGTTAGGGCTTGGGTAATAGAAACAACTTATTATAAATTTCTAGCCTAAGGTTATAGTTGTATTAATAAATATAATTAGGATTTTAGGATGAAACTTTAGACTAATTTTAAAATATAATAAAGTGGTCCTACATTTAATTAGTCTATGTGAGAAATGAAGTAGACTAGGTGGGGTCTCAGGACATAAAAGATATAGCATAAATTTTTAGACTAAGGTTTTGGTGGTGTTGATAAACACAACTAGAACCTTAAGATAAATAATTAAACAAAGTCTAGGAAATAAAAAAATGTTCCCACATAAAGTTGAATCTTATTTAAGAAGACCTAAGATAAAATATATTAGACCAAAGTTTTAACATGATTTAATCATAGATTCAATTAATCAATAAGAGACCACGAGTTAATTACAACAAAGTGTCAAATTAGAATTAATTTATAAAATATTGGATACTATTCACAGAATTGGGACTCCATTAAACCTATGACATGTATACACAAGTCAAACATTAACAACATTAGATGAAGTTAAAAGAAGATAATATGCTGACATGGTAATGAAATCTAAATAAAACATGATATTCAATAATGCAATTTTGATCAATTTGAATGCCAATTTATAACACAATTTGAAAACTTAAACAAGGGTCCTCATGTTTCAAAAAATGGAGGATATGTTGACCTCAATAGTTGGAAGGAATTTTCTTCATCTTATGATTATAAGGCCTCTATAGATTCAAGATGTATTTGATCCCCTTATATATTATGTAAAAATCAATAAACATAATTTTGGGCCTAAATGTTATAGGAAACAATATGGTCCTAATCAAAGTAGACTTAATGCTATCATAACCTTAAAGTATGTTCCTAGTGATAGAGTAATTAGTTTATCAATAGTCAAAATTTTGAATATCGATAAAGGGATTATGTGTACTATAATCATATCATTGACCAATTATATTTTGACATAATTTTTATAGATACAAACATTTAGGTACAAGAAATTATATCCTCTTCTATCCATGTTTGTGTTAGGAGTTAGGTAGCTAAGGTTAAATAAATATCCAACATCCTTAAAATATGTCTTGGGAGGGAATGTGTCTATATCTTTATGATTTATTTTTAATTATTTTAGTGGTGTAACACTATCAAAATGACAAAGATATAAGGTGTCAAGTAATTCAAAATTATGGGTAAGAAAATTATTTAAAACGTCTATGAATGAAATATAGCTAATAATGTTAATGAGATTACATGCAAAGTCATAATTCCCTATGGGTTTTGGATTGCCTTAAACTTTGGTTTCTAGGGCATTGGTGATATGAAGGATTTTTGGTTAAAACTATCTTATGAAAGTGATGATATTATCATCCTTTTTGGTTTATATCTCAATGACACTGATGAGTCTAATTTTTCCCTCAGGACCTAAGTAAGGTGCCACATCAAGATTTATCAATGTATAAGTTGAGGCTTTAATGTCAAGGGATATAAATAGCATGGGTAAATTATATGGGTTATTTTTGGAATGATTTTATTTTTATGTTGTTAGTGGTTAGATAATGGGTTTTAGTAAATGTAAAAGATTATGTTTTCAAGAATGAAAAGACCCATTAAGGAAGGTGCATAATCTAATATTGTACTTCCAAAAATAATGTCTAAAAATAGTTTTTGTTGGTCTTTAGGGAGTCTCTAATTAATTTTTTATAATCCCTATAATTAAAAGAATCATGACCTATTTTTTTAGGGAAAAATATATCGTAATTCATTAATAAAATGAGAATACATTTTGTAGATGTTGATAAAAGCATTTCATAAAAAGGTCCAAATAAAGAATGTATAACAACTCAAATGAGCCTAAACCAATTAGTGTGGTTAAAATATAACCACACTATATAGAAAACAAACCATAATAGAAATGCTCAAAATATCAAGAGAAAACATAAAACCAATACCACCAAAGTGACCAAACAAATTTAGA
Source organism: Torreya grandis (assembly GCA_037957365.1). Lineage (NCBI taxonomy): Eukaryota > Viridiplantae > Streptophyta > Pinopsida > Cupressales > Taxaceae > Torreya > Torreya grandis. The sequence continues at coordinate 609,235 of JARHVA010004179.1, read as the reverse complement.
AACAAGGTGTGTGTTCATAATCACCCATGTGACCATTAGGATGTTATAATAACAACCATCATCCAAGTATCAATTTCTTTTGATAATTCATCAACAATACTTTTATCTCTATATAGATATGTTAAAAGGTCAAATTAGTAAATAGAGATTTTATAGAGTTAATATCTTCTAAAATAGGCTAGAGTTGTATATTATCCATCCAAGACATGCCATTCACACAATTTATCACAAATTGGGAGTGACCAAACACTTGCATACATTTAACTCCACTCTTAGCAACAAGCTTTAGAGATAATTTTAGTGTCATAAGTTTTTAAAAGTTTTTTGTACCTTTCCCTAATCCTACTCTAAACTTTACCCAGTGATCCTCTTTAGAAAATATAATATCTCTAGCACCACATACCTGAGGTTCACCTTGTGTTTCCCCTTCAAAATAAAGCTAATCCCTAGTTTTATCGATGACCTCATCAACATTTTGTCTAGTATATTTGTATCCTTTTAGTTGAATTAAAAAAATTATGATGTTGAAACTTTGGGAAGCCAACTGGTAAGGAGAAATGATCTTATCTTTAAAAATGCAAGCATTTTTGGATAGCCAAACTCCACAGAGAATAAGGATAGGTAAAACTTTGAACTCCTTATAATCAAGATTCCCAATATAAATAAAGAGAGATTCATTTATATTATTACCATTCCATATAATTTGCTTACCAATAAATCCCCCAATCTCCCTCTAGAGATGACCTATATAATCACAAATGAGAAATAAGTGATTTACATTTTTATCACAAACCTTACATAAAAGGCATCTATTCAGACCAATTCATCCCCTCTTTTATAAGCTTTCCCAAGTTAGAATCTTATTATTGAGAACTAACCACAAGAATGAATGCTCTTTTAGAGGGCACCTCAGCTTCCAAAAAAAATTCCACCACCAAACCTATACAATTACTTGATCAACATTACATATAGATTTATACCCCAACTTTGGTGTGTATATGCCATTAGTTTGATTTTTTAACCAAATTAGTTCATCAAGAATTTTTTTTAATTTGACATGATATATTTATAGGCTTCTAATATAATCCACCCAAGCCTCTTTCTCAACATCTACCAGACCCAATAGCTCAGTTGATTTTCATTGTGGATTCCATATAGTAGTGAGATTTGTATCAGCTACCTAAAAAAGGTAGAATATGCCCTACCCTCTAAACCATTCAATAAGTGTGTTTGGAAGATCATAAGCCTCATCAAATCCAACCTAGGGGTCTTCCCCCACTCTAATTTTCTTTCCATCACCCATTTTTCATACTAATCACCTACCTATAATTTGGAAAGCAGAGATTGTAGCCTTCCAAATGATAGAGGCATTCTTATAGGACTTTTTTTATTATGAATCCAATTAATCAAAGTATCAAGTTTGATATATTTTTATAATATAGCCTCACACCAAATATCTCTTCTAGTAATGAACCTCTAGACATTTTCCCCTACCAAATCACTAGCAAACAAGTGTGGATTTTTTAATCCCTACCCCCCATTTTCCTTAGGTAAAGAAATATTTTCCCATTTCATAAGGGGTATGCCCTTCTTGTCCTTACTACCCAAACATAATAACCTATAACTAATTTGTCTAATATTCTCCAAAATCCCTTTAGGAATAAATCCCAAAGACATATAAAACACTGAAATAGCTTCCAAAATAGTTTTGACCAAAGTGAGTCTTCCACCTCTAGAGATCCACCTAAAATACCACATAGATAAATGCTTCTCAAATTTTTCAATGAGACAATGCTAATCCTTCTGACCATAATCATTAGGTTTAATAAAAATCCCAAGATACTTAAAACCACTTTGAAGATCCACCTATTAAAAGGAAGCAAGTTGTGATAAATATCTTTTATCCAACTCATTAATACCATAAAAAGATATAGTAGATTTGTCAGTGTTAATCTTCATCCCAGTAGTTAAGCAATAAAGATCTAAAATTTCCTTTAACTTACAAGCATCCATTCTTGATCCATCAAAAAATTTAAAAAATATCATAAAAAAATAATAAGTGAGTCAAAAATAAAGTGTCGCCCATCCTAATGCCCTTGAAACTACCAATATTTTTACCTTCAATAATATCCCTACTCAAACCTTCTACCACAAGAAGAAAGAGTAAAGGAGACAAAGGACAACCTTGCCTTAGTCCTCTACCAGGTCTTAAAGAAATTATATTATTCCCATTGATTAGTATTGATAAAGAAATAGTTATTAAATAATTTATCACCCAGTTGAAAAATTGTAAACAAAATTGAAGATGAAGATAAGCCAAAGATACAACCAACTCGCTCTGTCATAAGCCTTTGAGAGGTCAATTTTAACAACCATAGCAGGAATTCACTTAGATTTTATCAAGTGTAAATCTTCTTATGCCACCCCAATAACATAATGTATCTAGCATCTAGATAAGAAACAAAATTATTCATGTGATATGGTGTCTGACAAAAGTGACTTGATCCTTTTTGCAATAATATTCACAATAATTATATAGATATAATTACATAAGGAAATAGGTATATACTCCTTAAAGGTTTTGGGGTTAGCTAATTTAGGTATCAAAGTAATGAAGGTTGAATTGAAGATAGCAAGCATTCTTCCTTGAGATCTGGATTCTTTGATAACTTTTAGCAAATCTCCTTTCATAAGCTCATAAAAACTAATAAAATAACTCAATATGTAGTCCATCTCACCTAGGAATTTTATCCTTCTAAAAACTATGAATAACTTCATGTAGTTCCTCTTTAGATAATTCAACCATAATACTTTCATTAGCCCCTTCATTCATAAAACTAAGAAAGTAGTCATTTTTATCACCTCAACAATAATCACCCTACTCTCCTTGTTATATATTCCTCCAAAACGATCCTTACCTAAATTTCCAATGTTAGCAAAGTTTGATACTTCATTACCCTCATTGTTAGTCACACACCAAATAGTGTTGACATTTTTTTGGTGATTCACATATTGATGAAAAAAATTAATATTTTTATCCCCACAAGCTAACCAAATAGATCTACATTTTAACCTTCACTCAGCTTCTTTGGAATTTAAAAATTATTTTTCCTTTGTTCCATTTTAAAAACCTCAACCTTTTCCTCATAATTTTTAAAAACCAAAATTTTTTTTTGACTCAATTATTCTAATAAGAGTTCAATCTCCCTTAACTAGTTCTCATCATTTTTCCTTTTCTTAGTGGTCCAATAAGAAGCCAATTTTTTAATCATCTTCAAGTTAGTTTCAAATTGAATTTATATAGATAAGTTCAAATCCTCTTGATATATAATCTAGGTGTCATTGATACTAGAAAAAAAATATGCATCTTTCAACCATTTTGAGTTAATTTCGAAAGGACTATGTGGCTTTTTCTCCCTTGAAATCAACTCCAAAAAAATTGGGAAGTGATCAAAATCACCTCTAGTTCCAACCCATTGTATAATTTTTATCTATTCAAAGGAGAAGTTTTCATATATAAGAAATATATCTAATATCTTAGTAATCCTATCATCACCAACCCTCATGTTCTACCAAGTAGGAAAAATTTTAATAGGAAAAAATTAAATTAACCCCATCTATTCAAATATTTGAATAAAAAAATTACATAATGGATCAACCTAAGCATGTAGACCGCAAACTTTAAATTTTCCTAAAGTAAGATTTAAATCTCCACCTAATATAACTCTATTATATTTTAGCATATCCATAACAAAAAATATTTCCTAGTATGGAACTCTCTCAATATAAGGACCATAGATGTTCAAAATAGTCAGCTCTTTATCAATCTCTCTTCAAAAAATCTCAACACCTAAACCATAATTGAAAGCCCAATAGTTTGTACAAAAATAAATCCTAGCTTGTCACCCAGTGATTAGTCCCCCTTATCAATCCATAACATCTAGGTAGATGAATTCCCAACCACATAATGACTTTTTTAGTTTAGTACAAATCTTTCTCCTTTCACACATAGTCTCCTATAACAATAAGATATCAGGATTGTGAACTTGAATCAAAATTTTTAGGGCCAATTTTTTGGAGGGATATCCCAACCCTCTTATATTAAGATAAATGCAAATAATTTTCAAACTTATTTTGGGGTTGAATGTGCTCTAATAACCCCTTTAATGTGAGCTTGTTTCCCTTCAAATACTTCTATGGCAACCTTTTTCTTTCAAGAAATATATGAGACTTTCTTCCTTTCCCCTTTCGATATGTATCCCATTTGGGATTTGCACCTAGTCCCCTAATAGATTTTTCTCCAATAGTCACTTTAGTTACTCTTTTCCTTAATTTATAATGACCTTTTTCCATGCCTTCCATATTAATAATATCCAATTTATCAAGCAGATTCTCCCTTTTGATTATAGCAGGCAAATTTGTAGAGTTGTTCTTATATTCATCCTTATAATCAAAGGGTGAGTCATGAATAGTGTCTCCTACTTATCTTCTATAACTCATGTCCAAGATAGTAATATAACTATCTTCATCTAGATTTAACATCTCAATATCTCCCACCTTGGTATTAGCTTTCATACGATCATTTGATACCATAGATTGTCACATAACCTAATGTAGAGTTTACAAAAGCTTCCCTCAAAGAGCCAACATGTCCATTTATAATAATAGGTTTACCATCCTTTGTATTTTCACCCAATGGAGTAATGAAAGGTAACTCATTTATCATAGAATCATTCAATACTTTTTTTTATCTAAACATATTCTACAACCACCCATCTTTTAGTAACCTATGAAACCTTTTGAGCCTCAAATTTATCTTGCAAAATAAACACTTTTCATTGACAATACTTATTTTAGAAGGGGAAAGCTATATTCAGCCACCAAATGACCTTACTAATGGAATTTAAAACATCTAAAATGTATCCCTTGATAACCAAGCTAATGAACCCATAAATGACTTCCTTTATAAAGGGTAAATTCCCCTAACAAACCTTCACAAAGATCTATACCAATGAGTATTTTTAAACTATCATAAAACTAGATTCATTAAAACTTATATCAATGTACATGAATTTTCCAAGGTGTTCCCAATAACTTTGGATACACCCAAAGACCAAAAATCAATCAAGAGACTAAGTAATTTTACCTAGATAGGCATCAAGTCCAGCCTTTCTATTCTAGCATCAAAAAAGAGGACCAATGTTTGAGAAATAAAGGCATTAAATCCCATTTATAGGAGTGTTTTAAAATGTTTTCCACATCATCCACTACCTAAAAATAGAAACCAATCCATCCCCTTGATAACAAAAAAAGTGATGGTGAGTATCCAAGAAAGATTTCCTAATTTTTCAATATCCATTCTTGTAGGGTCCTCTCTCCCCTTCTTTAGCCATAAAATCTTCTAACAAAAGTTTTATTATCCATGGAAACCACCTTATTCATCTGAATATCCTCCTTCAACACAATTTTAACTAGATAAATATGAGATTTTACACATCTCTTTTTCAAATTCTTTATTGTGCTAAGGTCCTTCCCTGCATGGGTGGAATTTTCCCTTCCCTCATATTGGTATTTATTATTACTATCAATTTTCTGAGAGACATGTTCCATAATTTTTTCCTTACCTAGAGACTATTTATTACTAATATAATCCACAAAAAATAAATCTTCTCACTACCCCATATCTCCATCTATCCCAATATTGGCCACTTTAGTTTTATCTTTTGATACTTGAGGATCATCCACCTCATTCCCAACATAATTAAAATGAGATCTACTCAAAAATCCCCAAGTTTTATTGATATCCACCTCCACCCTATTTTTAACTCAATTTTATATCAGAACTATAGATATACAGGTGTCACCTAATTGTTTAAAAAATTTGTTAATTTAATTGACTTCCCCTCCACTCCTCTACAAATCAGACTAGATAGAATCTCCAACACCTATCTCTAAAAAACCATAATGTTGAACCTTCCAATACACATTCCATGGGTTGGTAAAAATAGTTGAACCCCATAGAGACCTCCCATTACTAACATTAGGATATTGTCCTTTTAGATCAACAACACCATTAGAAATATTATACTTTGTGTTCTAAATTTGAGCACCCTCATTATGGTCATCTTAATAGTCAACTTTATCAATATACATATTTGTGGTTCTAATAATGACCTTATTCTCTAACAAGATAAAAATAAATATCATAATCTATTTCTTTGAATGAGGCACCATAAAAAATTTCACTAAGAAAGTTTGAAAATGTTAGCAAAATGGATTCATTGGGCTACTTTACTGATTAAAACCCAAGAAAAGTAATATGTAAAACCCAATAACTAAAAATCCTAGACCAAACTAGAGTTATGAAGTCTTGTGACTTCATACATCAAAGTCAAGTAAATTAATTTTGAAAACCTAAAAGACTACATATGCTAAAACCAAATCAAGGTTACGAAGATGCTTTACTTCACAAGCCAAATCAAGAAAAGTAAAGTAGAAATCCCAAAGTATTCAAAAGCCAAGACCTGATCAGGGTTAATAAGAAATTTTACTTCACAAAACAAACCCAATAAAGTAATTTGAAAAGCCTGAGTGACAATCTATAAGATAACCTAAACTTTCAGCACACCATAACATAAACTAGAAGTTTCCTCCTTTCTAGATCAACCCATATTTATAGAGTAGCTTTAATTCACAAACCACCAAATACCAATTGTGTAACATGAAAAACCCATAGTCTTCACATCCAAGACCAAATCAGGTTTGCATTTTTACTTTACTTCACTTAACTTCTCAATACCACTAACGACCAATTGAGTAATTAGCAAAAAATGAAGTCTTCATACCCAAGACCAAATCTGGTTTTCAATGCTACTTTAATTCATAAAAAAAAACAAGTAAAGTAAATCAAAAATCCTAAAATCTTTACCAAAGTGGGGGTCCAAGGTAGCATTAATTTTCTGACCAAAAAGAAGCAGAGTAAGACAAAAAGCTCAAAGACATAAAACATCATTCCTGCAAACCTATTACAAGGATGAATCCCCTCATTACCACTAACTACAGTAATAGGCATACCCAAGGCTACCATGGTTCCATCATCCATAGCATTTGAGATTCCTTAGAATTAGGCATCAATGATTCTTACTAGTACTTCCCAAATGGCCTCCTTATAGTAGAAAATGGAAAAATCAATGCACTAGGTCACATCGATGATCTTTTTCCCTCCTATAACCAAACCTTAGAAATCCACCACTATAAAGATGCAATAGTAACCCCAAGCTTTATCGACACACACATCCATCTTTCTCAACTAGAAATAGATGCTTCCCATGGTGAACAACTACTTGAATGGCTAGAGAAATACATTTTTATAGTGGAATCGCACTTCCACACCACATGAAAAGATAGTTATCAGATCTTTGGATGAATATATCTTGAAATCAAATAGCCCAAAGAAGGTATAGTCAGAACAACAATAATCACCATTCATTGTTGAATAAAGCTATGGATATGATGACATTTTTTGGGATGGATTAACATCAATCCATATGTGTGATTTGAATGAGAGTTTGGAAAGCATTCCAGGGCTCAAACTATTGATGCCTATTAACATCACCACTAAAACCCATTTTATAGAATGAAACCAAGGGCATTCAACTCATTTCCATCTCTTGCATCCTACCACATATCTTCTTACCTCCTTATACCAATTTATATGTCAAAGAATCATGACTTATTATCCTATTAATAAATTTATTACATATTAGGATCATAATCCCTTGGCGTTTAATTATTATTTTGCTAATCAAACCTTTGTTAATTATTTTTTGGATAAAAATTTTAATTTATAATTTGTGAATTTTCATTCTAATTAGTATTTTGATACTAGTTCTATCTTTGGTTCTCATGAGGAGATAGATTGTTAAAATCCATCGTGTGAATCGTAGGTGAATATATTGGATTTCTTATACCCCAATTATTTTTGTTTTTATTTTTTTACATTTTATTTTTTATTATTATTCACAATATTGGACTTTTTTGGTTTGTTTTTCATGTCATGTTAAGTAGAAATATGATTACACTTTTAGTACCTTAGTCCATTAGTTACTTTAGATGTCATAGTTAATGTTATGTTAAACCCCACTATTTTTATTGGGAATAATGATTCATCCATTTAATTTTAGGTTCTATGGTAACTATTTATGGAAACTTGGTCAATTATAAGTGAAATATTTAGTGCTTATTCATATGATAAATAATGTAATATTCTATTTGTATTCAATATATTCTATGTAAATATAGTTGAGTAAAATATCACACAACTCTATTTATCCATGTGTGGGGCATTCAAAGTGGAATAGAGTACTCTCTACCAAATTGAAATAATTTGGGTAGTAAACTCATCAAATACCTTTTAAATATGTATAAATTAACATATGCCAATATGAATAAACTTGATAATATAAAATTCTTTTAAAAATTAAACCATAAGTTATATAAAGAATGAATGAAAGCCTAGTTTGCATCAATAGTCATATCAGTTGTCTTGCAATGATTTCTCCACATTGGAAGGAATGTTTTAATGTATTTTTTGGGATGATCTTGATTATTTTTATGAATGGAAGAATTATCATTTTTCATTTGGTTCTTGGAAGGTATTTCCTTACATTTTCTTGCTTCCCCATGTTCTCCCTGCATAGTACAGTCTCAAAACTCCACCTACAGGAGCATGTTGATATCATTAATTAAATATGGAAGTTGTGATATGGTAATTAAATATTTTAAAACTTCTTGAATGCATTGAAGTGTTTTTGGATGACATATATGTCAAACTAGAATATTTAGAATGTGGTCTCAATCCTACCTATGTTTAGAGATCAAGCATCTATAACTAGTATTAAAAGATACAAATATACCTTAAAGAGGTATTTTGGAAATTAACCATCTAATTTAGAGTTACCTTATTATTATATAGGTCTAAATAGACCCCTTTATGTTGATATATTGACAAGAAAATTTCAAATCAGTTGGATGGAGAGTGAGACTATATTCAAGCCCTTATGCTTCAAATTAACCAAAATAAAGGCCTTAGGGGTTTTGACAAGCATTTTATATTGCATTTCTAAAATGTTTTGAACCCTATAAATGAATAATCATGTGGCCCATATATCAAGTAAAATATATACCAAGTTTTTAGGAGAAATAATTAAGAGAGACCTAGGTTTAAGAGGATCAAAATCATCCAAAAACACACTCAAGTAAGTTAATGAAGTCTATAGGGTTTTGAAGGAGTTTTCACCTTGTGACACCTATGGAAAAGTCCTAAGACATACCAAGGGAGGGGAAACATTGAATTTTTTTCCATAAGGTACCCCTAATAAAATTATCCATGAAAGAAGATATATCTAGGTGTAATGACATACTAGGCTTGTACCTAGTCCATAAATAGGGTAAAGTTGCACCTATAGCTAGGTCATTTAAACAGTGGTCATCCTTTCACGTGTTGACACTATTTTGGAGCCTTAAAGATGAATAAAATGGAATGGTTAGTAATTATTTTAATTTGGACAAGATATTAAATCCTCAAGGTAGTGTCAATAATTCCATGGAGAACTACAACCCTTTATAGATTTAGATAGAGGGCATAAGAAATCTATGAACTGAGTTAAAAGTCATAGAAAATCTACAGACTAAGCTAAGACTATAATGGTTTTAACCAATAGGGTGGATTTAAGATTACCACTAGGTTTATATCTTAAATAATAAGCTTAGGAAGGTTCCATCTACCCTATGGCCCTAATCAAATCAAAAGAATGACCTACAACCAAGCAAAGGAGATTGTGGTAGGTAGTGGGTGGTGATGAGCCTTAGAAGTGATAGTGGGGTCTAGGAGCCAAAGGAAATGGTTTAAAATTGACCATGATAGATATTTTATAATATATATAGTTTACTTGACATCTTGATAAGAGGCATATAGTAAAATATATATAGGAAGGCAACCCTATTCACTGTCACTTACAGGCACGGTCCTAGTTTGTGAGGGCAAAGTATGAGTTTGACTTCATAGGAAGGAAAGGAAGATTTAAAATATTTTAATATGACTCCCTATAATAAAAAATACTTCATTATATTCCTAATACTCTCCCAAGCTACGAAAATACCTCTCTTTCTTGACAAAATGGACTCAGTCTGTATAGGTAGGTTAAGAGAACCCTTGGCCCAAGGGTAAACATAAAGTTTCATTAAAAAAAGGGTTTTATTTGATTAAAATGTTTAAATAAGAATTAAATTATAATTTATATATATCTTATATTGTTTAATGAGGTTTGGGAGAAGCATCTATAAGGAGGCTTGGTCAAACGTATGCAAAAAATTAGTTTTTTACTCCCTTTTTTGAAGAGATTGAGATGGTTAGACCCCTTAACCATGGAATTTGAAAAAAAAAAGTAAATTTGGTTATTAAAACCACATGTATCTCAAAAAATATTCATTTTTATTAAAAAAATAGGGTAATATGCCTCTATTTTGCCTCAGAGGTAGGTTATTTCCTTCATGCACAAGAATGGCAATTTTTGGGAAAGTTGATGAATGGTGAACCAGATGTCATTATGATAAATAAATAAAGTTTTAATAGCTTGGGGAAAAATTTAGGAACATAAAAAACCAGCATTTAATGTTTTAATTCATTCAATGTGGTCTATCCAAGGAGGTCTACAAGCAGATCGAGTAAGTAAACTGAAAATCTAACCCTAAAAGCAACATCATTCCAAGTTATGACCATTTCAAGGAATCATAATGTTTTTTATAATGTTTATGGGATTAATTATTATGTTTTAATGCTGTGATAATTCATATAAAGTTCAAATAATGGCCTTTTATTTCAAAAAGTCCAAATAGGCTTGTTGGCAAGGTATATGTCTTGTCCCAAAATAGGGGTCACCTCAATTTTTATATCTTGGTGAGATACCCAAGGGTTTTTAAAATTATTATAGGCTAGATAAATATATTATAGAACATTTTTTTTCAAGGATACTCCATAAAAAACCATTTTTAAATTCAAATATGCTCAAACCCTCACAGGAAGCATGGAAACAACTCAAAAGGTCAACTTTGATCACTCATATCTTTCATGAATGTTTGCATGGGAGCCTAAGGGATTTGGATAAGTTATATAAAGTCATTTAGGATCCCTTAAGGAATTTATATGGAATCTAAACATCAGACCCTTATTAATAAAGGTTAAGAGTCCAAATGACTCAAAACCCTCATAAACCCTTTATAGAGACCTGATTAAGGAGATGAATCATTTAGAGCATATATAAGGTATGTAATGGATATTAAACCACTTGGATGATTTATATGACACTCTAATTATTATATAAATGTGAGGGATATGTATACAATTGTAGTAAAAGCATGCAAGATATGGTTTTCTTCACCATATTTTGTATTTTTTAGGGTATGTATTGTTCCAGAAGGTGAAATCAAGTTTGGTGGAAAAAATATAATAAATCTTTCTGGTAATTTTATCCTATTATGAAGTTTATAAGTGTTCAAAAAATGTCATCACTTTCAGACATTCAAGACTAACACCAAGCATGCAAGAGTGAAAAGTGTAAAAACCTCCATGGGATGTCGTTTTAAGGTGGAATTGAAGCATCTAGAGTCATGTATAAGATTTAAAATTGTCATTCATCCCTTTACATATATTTTCATGTTAAATTGAATATTTTTCAAGGCCAAGTGTTGAAGGTGACAAAAAATAGGGAATTTCAAGACTACATGCAGTGATTCCTCTTCTCCAAGAGTTTTTAAATGATTAAGATCAAAACCAATGCATGGGATTACATGTATAAAGGCATTACCTATTATACCAATAATATACCTATCCCTAGTTAAGATAAGGCCATTCAAATAGAAGAAAATTATGAAGGTAGTTTCCTATGCCAATGCTAAAGGTTTAATGCCACTTTTATCCATATTTATGACTTGATTTGGACAAGTAGATCTCCTGACATGGAACGGCTCACCCCACCCATATTATACATGTAATTTTAACTTATTTCCTTAGGTTTAAACATGTCCAAGTGACCTTTGGACTCCCCTTCCTTGACTCTCCTCTCAAGGCTATAAATATGCTTTGTCTTGGATTTTTTGGGTAGCCTCCATTGGTTAATGGGGAAACTCTAGCCAAATTTGTAGTTTAAAGACTCTTGAATAAATATACAAGTTATTTTTACACACATATTTTTCTATTGAGTATATATTTGAATGTTTTTGATAATGTCTAATCAAAGAGTTGTTTTTCTAGCATGTCAATCTTGGTCATCTACCAATGTGCAAAAAGGGATGTTATTGTAGGTCATTGTTAGTATTCTTTCCTAAGTTTATAAGTATCTTAGAAGTGTTTTATGTTTTTATTCCATTTATGGAATCATTCATCACCCTCATAAGTGTCAAATACCTTCTTGGATCTAACTTATGAAATAATGATGTGACAATACATTTTATGTTGTGAGTTTGTGTGAAATAGTCTTGTTTGCCTTTAAGTAGTGGATTTTCAATCAAGAAAGAGGATAATACATACTCATGCATCACCATATTTGGTTTTATTATTTGTTTTCCTATTCCCTTTTCATCTACAAGTTAATATACAAATAATATCTTTAAAGAGTGCATTAAGGGGAACTAGCCCCTCATATAGATATTCATTTCTCAATATTATCACCCATAGAAAGAGAAATATCTCAATGGTACCACTTGGATGAGGAGAATTAGGCATCTCCTAAGGGTTAAAAATCCAAGTATCAATATTTTTTGGTATGCTTGATAGTACTTCTAAGTCCTAGAATATTGTTCAAGATTGGTGTTGGTCTTGGCATAGTTTTAACTACAAGAGCATCTACATTCAATCCCTAGTGACTCTAATGAAGATTTTAAGTCTTTCTATGATGACAAATTCCTAATTTCAATTCCAAAGGTAAAGCCTAGGTCTATAATAAGGGTGTACCTTTTGATTTTGTGAAACTACCTCCATATTCTACCAAAAGGTTCAGGTTTGTGAATAGCCATCCATATTATAGAGAATTGGTGTGTAAGAAGTTTAATTTTTAGTTACATTCAACTCCCAACATATATAAATATATTTAAAAGATGCATATGAATCAACCTTTTGTATATTTCACCAGATCATCCCCTTTGAATCTTGTCTAATATGATTAAATTCTAGGAACAACCCTTAAGAGTGTTCCATCTTTTATTGGGGATGGTCCTATTACTACCATTGAACATCTTAGAAACATAAAAAAAAATTAATATCCACAAAATTACCCAAGATAATTTGGATATTATATTTTTGTCTTTATCATTTAAGGGTAATGTTTTGGATTGGTATAGTTCTTTACCTCAAAACTCCATTGGCACAAGGGATGAATTGGGAGATCTATTGACTAAGATGTTTGGGGAGAAGAGTGACCAATTCTCTTTAGCTAAGAAATTGGCTACTATTAAGAGGACACCACATGAGTTTATACAATATTTTAAGACATTATTTCAAAAAACATGGGATAGGATCCCAGCCCTTGTGAGACCTACTCCAAATTATTCATTTTTGTACTACCTAAAATCATTGAATCATGATGTGTCTATGATTATTTAGTCTATGGGTGGGAATACACTCTATAATACATATAATATAGCCATAAATGTTGATAATTTCCTTATCCAAGTAAGTAAAATTTATCCTAGGCCTCCCATGCCAGTGTTCTCTAATTTGTATCCCCTTAGTCAGTTTGTATCACCTACATTGGCTCATTTTCCTAATAATGAGAAATATACTATTATTCCTTCCAATGAGATTCATGAAGTCAAAATATTGTTAAAAAGTGTTACTATTTAGTTTGTTTCCCTTAAGAGATAACAATCCCAAGGCTATAGACCATACCAATCCTATAATCAATTTGGACAAATTAATAAACCACTTTTCTAAGGTAATTCTCAAGGAAAAGGTCAAATCAACCAAGCTAGGCTTTATCAAATATATAATCATAGTGCTCCCTCATCTTTTAAATCCCTTTTTCCCACTCAAAATAACCCTGTCCAAGAATAACCATGCTATCCATATTTTGAGCAAAACTAAGAACAAGTTACTTATGCAAATGAGATGCAAAACCAAACCATGAAAATGCAAAGAAACCAAATACCAAAATTTCCAAATATTGAGATGTAAATGCAACATGGGATGGGAAATGACTAATTTTATTCTGATTATACTATCATCAATCCCTTGGAGAGAGAGTTTTGTGCCATAAATCATTTTGAAAATCCAAGCAACATCAATTCTAGAGTATCTTCCAACACTAGATCCAAAAGAAATGCTATTAAAGAAACTCAAGGGGCCAATAGATGACCTATTTTAATCCTTGAATAATCTCCAATGGTGATTATATGTAATATATCTCATAATGTACAAAAAATTCCAAAGATTAAGTTAGCTCCTACACCTCCACCTCTACAAGCTACATCATAAAGTGTTAGTGCTCCCAAAGAGTTTCCTAAGGTAAGTAATCCTTCCATTAATGTGGTGGAACATATGAAGAAGCTTCACAGGAATATCTATTTTTGGGACTCTTTTACAATACTAGGGAAGAAAGATATACTCCAAAAGGAATCACATGGATTGGGTAAACAAGCTGGCCCACCTAGAAGTGACAATGTTATTCCAGTTAATGGAGCTCAATCTATTGATGGTCAAGTAAAATGGAATAAGAAATCTCCTCCTTTCTATCTATATCTAATAATTTTTGATTTTTTTGTTCACAATTGTATCATATATATTGGGGTTATTACTTTAATCATGCCCAAATGTATTGTGGATAAACTAGGCCTCAAATATGAGCAAATGACGAAGGGAGTCCTGTAATTGGATGGATCACCAACCAAGACTCTGGGGATAGTGAAATACTTGAATTTAATCCTTCATTATTATCCCACTTTTTTTATTCCTCATTATGTGGTGGTGTTAGATTTACCTCTATAATTTTACCTTTACTTGTGAAAATATATTACAACTATAATAGGTAGGTATTTGGTAGCTAGTTGGTCATACATGGTGTTTAGGACAAAGTATGGAACTAAGGTGAAGATTGAGGTAGAACATACTAATAAAAATAACCTAGATCCTTACTCACCTAAGGTGGAAAATTTTAACTATGCCATCATTTATGAAGATGAACTTCACATTGACCAATCCCCATCATCTTCCCTTGAAGGAGTTTCTAATTTGTTCCTAGATGAATGGGTAAATAAACATTATGAGCATGAAATTTAAAATTTTATTGAATATTATAGTCTTGTGGTGTACTATATGAATTATAAGGACTCTTTCATACCTAATACATTAAATATAAGTGAGGAAGTGAATGGGTTATGGCATCTCTTTTTTGATGGGTCTAGAAGCAATATTAGAGTAGGTGGTAGAGAAATGTTGGTTTCACCCTCTAAATAAATGTACTATTGAACCTTTAGATTATAATTCTCATGAAATTGAAATGTGTCATAATATTAGGTCCATATTCATGGCCTTGAATGGGTTAGGAAAAGAGGATTTAAGGAACTTCAAGTATATGGAGATAGTGAACTTGTTGTGAATCAAGTTATAAGGAAAATTTTGACCAAGAACTCTTTGTTCAAGTCCTATGAGCATAGAGTTTGGGATCTTGTGGAGGATTTCCAAGAATTAAAAATCACAACCATCCTAAGGGAGGGAAATAATCATGTTGATAGGTTGGCATCTATTGGAGCTCTGTTTGATGTTCTAAGAGGTATAAAGGAAGACAAAAACCAATCTCATCTAAAGGTGATTATTAGGCTTTCCATACCAGATAATGTCACAAATTGGTAGGTATTTGAGGGTGACCAAAAAATAACCCTTTTTATATAATAGTAGGTTTATTTATTTAAAAAAATTAGTGCAAGCTTCAACAACAATATGGAGGGTAGATTATCCAATTGAAGTCTAACAAGCTTCCCAAAGGCCTGGTGACTCTTAAAATCATATTTGAATAGGATGACCAAGTAAAGAAGGAAAAGGTAAGCATGTCCACAAATAAAGAGAACTATGAAAGGGTATAAATCTTCAAATATAAGCTACTTACTTGGAAAGGTATGCACTAGTCAAGAGAAGCATGATTTCATTGAGCTATAGAAGGAGTTTAGTGATGTTTTTACATGGTAGTATAGTGACTTGAAGGGTTTTGATCCAAACCTAACCCAAAACACCATAGAGATAGATGAAAATTCAAAGCCTATCAAACAAATAAAAATTCCAATAAATCCTAAGTTTGAACCCTTCATGAAAAAAGAACTCACCAAGTTAACTGAGTCTAAAATCATCTTTCCTATCAAACATTCTTCTTGGTTGGCCAACATAGTCCTTGTTAGAAAGAAGAATGGGAAAATAAGGTTGTGTGTGGAATTTATGGAATTTAATAGAGTCTATTTGAATTATAATTATCCCCTCCATTCTATATAATAAATTCTATAATTTTTGGTAGGTAGTGAGAGGTTTTCTCTCCTAGATGGGTATTCTAGGTACAATCAAATTTTGATGAAAGAAAGTGTCCAATACAAGATAGCCTTCACTAAAAAATGGGGTTAATATTCCTATATGAATATTCCATTTAGATTTTCAAATACTAGGAATAATTTTCAATGTGTAATGTATATGGCTTTTTAAGAACTAATCAATGACATTATTTTGGTATATCTTGATGATGTTACAGTTTTTTCCAAGGATACAAATGATCACTTAAAGCACCTAAGGAAAATTTTTAAGAGGTGTAGAGAGTTTGGGATATATATAAACCTAAATAAGTGTGTGTTTTCTATCCATGAAGGTAAAATCCTAGGACATATTGACTCCAAGAAAGGCTTATCCATTGATCCTGAAAGGGTGAATGTTATCTTGGCATTGTCTTTGCCTAAACATAAGAAAGGTTTAAAAAGTTTATTTGGTAAATTAAATTTCATAAGGATATTTATTCAAAACTTTTATAACCCAGTCAAACCTCTAACCTCCATGTTAAATAATGATGAATTGTTCACTTGGACAAGAAGGAGAAAGGAAAATTTTGAAGAGATCAAATTAGCCATTACCCAAGATCCTACTCTTACAAGTCTAAAATTTTCCAATTATTTCACTTTGTATACTATTGGGAATGAAGATATAATCTATGCCATGCTCACTCAAGCAAATGATGAGAATTTATAATAACATATTACCTTCTTTAGTCAATGTCTAGAAGGCTATGAGGTAAGATATACTTATATTAAGAAACAAGTGCTTTTAGTTGTTAGAAGCCTAAAAAAGTTTTGGCATATGCTATCAAATAAAAAGATTCACATTATTTTTCCCTACCCTAGTGTCAAATATTTTATATTAAGTAGGGATGTGAATGAGAAAAGGGTAGGTTGGATAACCAAGGTGATGGAGTATGATGCAGAAATAAAGACAACCAAGCTAGTGAAGGTAAAAGGGTTATATGAACACCTTGCTTGATATTTAAAGGAGAAAAAGGAGGTTTTTTTTATCACTTCATGATGACCCTATGGTAGTTTTACCTTAATATAATGAAATATAGACACAAGACATGATTCATTTCCTTTAAACCACTGAGTGTCCACAAGGTCTTGATAGGGATAAAAGAAGGTACTTTAGGTTGAAATCCATTCCTTATGTACTTATTGATGGAGTGTTATTTAGGAAGGAATTTTTAGGTGTGATATTGAGGTGTCTTGATTTGGATCAGATTGATAAATTATTAGTTGAAATCCATGATGGACCAGTTGGTGGTCACTTTGCTCCAAGAACTATAGCTTCTAAGATTATGAGGGATGGTTACTTTTGGCCTAGCTTGTTTAAGGACAATAATCCTTGGGTAAGTAAATGTCAAAAGTGTGCTCTTATTTGTGGAGAATAAAATATATCTACCTTGCCTCTTCATCGAATCCAAGTTGAGCAACCCGTCATTCAATACGGTTGGGATTTCATAGGCCTAATAAATCCACCTTCTAGTGTTGGTCACAAATGAGTGTTGACTACTACTAATTAATTTACCAGATGAGTGGAAGCTATAGCTCTTAATGAGGAAAATGAAAACTCAATCCTAAAATTCTATGAATGGATAGTAACTAGGTTTTGATCTCCTTCAACAATCATTTTAAATAATGCATTAGCTTTTCTAGGGGCAAAGACAAGTGAATGGGATTTGAAGCATGGCATATATCTTAACACCTCCTCCAACTACTACCCCAAATGGAATGTACTAGATGAGTCCACAAAAAAGAATCTAATCAAGATCATAAAGAGGATAATGGAGGAGAATCAAAGGAATTGGCATTCCAAGTTGAAAATAGCCCTTTGTGTTGATATGATCACCCTAAAGAGAGTAACTAAAAAATCACCGTACACACTTGTTTATGGAAGGCAGGTTAGACTACCTATCTAACTTGAGTTACCCATGTTATACCTCACCTATCAATTGTAATTGATGGAGACTAAGACTATGGAGGTTAGGTTATGTGAATTAATGGAGCTTGAGAAGACAAGAGATCAAGCTATGCACACTATGACTACTCACCAAGAGAAAACAAAGAAGTATTTTGATAATAAATCCATGCCAAGGAGATTTAACTAAGGATACATTGTCATAAAATGGGATGAAGATAGGGCCAAGCTTGGAAAACACACAAAAGTTTGATGCTTTGTGGAGTGGCCCATATGTGATCACTCAATGTAAGCCACATAATGCTTCACAACTTTAAAGGTTAGATGGGGAAGAGATTCATATCCCAGTAAATGGGATACACATCAAAAATTGCTACTAAGGTTCTCCTTTTCCCTTGTACATAATTTCTTATTTTTCCTTGTGTTCCCTAAGTGCTTATGCATAAGTGTGAGTTTATCCTTGTCTTGTTTTATGTTGTCTTTGCTTGGTCTTATTTTTTTTATTGTGTGGTGTGTTTTATTTATGTTTTTATTTGTTATTTCCTTGTTATTCATCTTTAAGAATCAATTCTCTCCATTGGCCCTTGGTTGGATAAGGTTATTAGTCTCTAACATAGGCAAGCATGTTACCCCTAAGAGTTGCCAAAAGTGTTGACCAAATTTAAGCTTTGGTCAAATTTGAGTCAACACCTACATTTCTAAATTTTTTAAAAGTTTATTCATGTCCTATAAGGGGTTTCATATTGTTCTATATGCTTACTTATCCCTAGCCTAATCTTAGTTCAAGTCTAGCCCCCTTCTACTAGTCAAGTCAATGAAAGTCAACCCTAGTAGAATAGGGTCAAACCTAGTAAAAGAAGTAAATTATGATAGATGGGTTGTAATATCATTTTCAATATGATTTAATATCTTTCTAATTCATTTAATTGTCCTTTTCATGTTCTATATATCAAAATTGCCTTGTGGGGCAACCTTTTAGCTAGAAAAGAGGACTTATACGAATGGGTTAAAGAGATCAACTTGTAGTCAGGATATGGTTAGCATGGGAGAGGTTAGAGAATTTTATAATCATGAAATATTATATTCCAAGAAGAAGTTATCATCAGTAAGTAACATTTTCTCCTTGATTTTAGGGGGTTTTGGGAACTTGTACAAATTTTTTGAATCCATCATCAGCTAAAACATGAGTGAAGTGTCTCTTCCCCTCCCCTCACCCATTTCAATGCTTATAATTTGTAAATTTTAATATAAGGTTCATATGCAACTCATTTTTCATACCTTTTGTCTTGGTAAGTAAAAAAGGGTCAACTTGTGATGCTTAGCATGGACCATTTAGGTGATATTTGGGGAAGTGATTCTATAGGTGGATATTAATCTTATTCTAGTTCACTTTCATGGTAGGAGTGCTTAGATTGGTGCCTCCTCCTTTATTAATAATTTTTAACACTCCAAATATCCTTTTATGGACTTATAACCATGAGGGGGTCTCTATGTGACCCTATTTTAGGTTTTCTTGATTTGGTTTGATGGTTTTATGTGTTTTAGGTGTTTCCATATGATTTTCAAGAGATAATCATGGTTCTTATTTTAGAAATATCAAATACTAAGAGATCCCTTCTAGGCTTGTACATGCTTGCCAAAATGCCTAATTTACATCCACAATCATCTCAATTACCTTGTAATGATATCTCCAAATTATAAGGAATGTTTTGATGTTATTTTAGGTATGATACTAATATTTGTTATGAATTTAAGAATTTACATTTGTCTTCTAGTGTTTGAAAGGTCTTTCCTTTCATTTTATTGCTTCCCCATGTTTTCCCTACATAATACAGTCTCAAAACTCCACCTATAAGAGCATCCTGACATCACTAATGAAATGTGGATGTTCTAATATGGTAATTAAATGTTTTGGGACTTATTAAATGCATTGAAGTGTTTTGGGATGACATATATGTCAAACTATCATATTTGGAATGTGGTCTCAGTCTTACCTGTGTTTAAAGAGCAAGCATCCATAACTGGTGTTACAGGATATAAATATACCTTGAAGAGGTGTTTTGGAAATTGACCATCTCATTTTGAGTTTCCTTGTTATTATATAGTTCCAAAAAACCCCCTTGATGGTACTATATTGACAAGAAAGTTTTAAATCAGTTGGATGGAGAGTGAGACTGTATTTAGGCCCTTATGCTCCAAATTGACCAAAATAGAGGCCTTAGGGGTTTTGACATCCCTTTTAGATTATATTTTAAAATTTTTTTGAACCCTAAAATTGAATAATAATGTGGCCCCTCTATCAAGAAAAGGTTATTCCAATTTTTTAATAGAAATAATGAAGGGAGACCTAGGTTCAAGAGGATAGAAATCATCCAAAAACATACTGAAGCAAGTTAGTGAAGTCTATAGGTTTTTGAAAGAGTTTTTATTTTGCAACACCTATGGATAAGTCCTAAGCTATTCTAAGGGAGGGGAAATATTTCCAAATATTCCAAAAGGTACCCCTAAGAAAATTATCTATGAAATAAGATATATCTAGGTGTAATGGCATACTAGGCCTATACCTAGTCTGTACAATAGGGTAAAGTTGCACTTACAACTGGGTCATTTAAATAGTGGTCATCCTTTCAAGTTTTAACACTTTTTTTGAGCCTTCAATATGAATTAAATGGAATGGTTAGCAAATTTTTTGACTTTTAAAAGAGATTCAATCCTCAAGGTAGTGTCAATAATTCCATGGAGACCTAGAACCCTCTACGAATTGAGATAAAGGTCATAAGAAATATATGAACTACAACAAAGGTCATAAGAAATCTATAGAATAATATAGTACCATAATGGTTTTAACCTTATAGGGTGGATTAAAGATGATCATTAGGTTGAGAGCTTAAATAATAACTTTATTAATGTTCTATCTACAATATGTCCCTAATCAAATCAAAAGAGTGACTTATAGCCAAGCAAAAGAGATTGTGGCAAGTAGTAGGTGGTGATAGGTCTTAGAAGTGATACTGGGGTCTAGGAGCGAAAGGAAATGATATAAAATTTACCATGATAGGGAGTGTATAATCTATATAAACTCCTTGAAATCTCGATAAGAGTCATAAAGGAAAATATCTATAGGAAGGCACCCATGTTCACTATCACCTATAGGTAGGGTCCTAGTTTGTGAGGGCAAAGTATAAGAATTTGACTTCCTAGGAAGGAAATTAGGATTAAAAAAAAATTTAAATGACTCCATATAATCAAATATATGTAATTATATTTTAAATACTCTCCCAAGCTACCCAATGACCTCTATCTCTTGACAAAATGGACTCAGTCTGTATAGGGAGGTTAAGAGAACCCTTGGCCCAAGGGGTAAACATATAATTTCATTAATAAGAAGGGTTTTAGTTTATTTAAAGGGTTAAATAATAATTAAATGATCATGTATATAATTTATAAACATATTATAGGATTGAATGAGGTTTGGGAGAAGCATCTATAAGTAGATTTGGTCAAAAGTATGCAAAAAATAAGGTTTTCCCCACCTTTTTTGAAGAGATTGAGATGGTTAGACCCCTCAAACATGGAATTTTAATAAACCACTAAATAAAATTGGTCATTAGTACCTTATTTATCTAAAAAAAAATTATTTTACTTATATAAAAAGGGAAATATGCCTCTATTTTATCTCAGAGGTAGGTTGCTTCCTTCATGCATAAGAATAACAATTTTTGTGAAAGTTGATGGATGGTGAAATACAAGTCATTTTTATCAATAAAGAAAGTTTTAATATATATGGGACACATTGAGGATTATAAAAAACCAGCCTATAGTTTTGGAATGCAAGAAAGGTGGTCTGGCCAAGGAGGTCTACAGGTAGACCTAGTAAGTAAACATGAAAATCTAACCCCAAAAACAAGATCATTCCAAGTTATAACCATTAAAAATAATAATAATGTTTTATATAATGTTTATGGGAGTAATTATGATTTTTTAATTCCTTTATAATTCATATAAAGTTCAAATAATGGCCTTTTAGTTTAAAAAGTGCAAATAGGCTTGTTGGCAAGGTATAGGTCTTATCCCAAAACAGGGGTCACCTCCATTTTTGGCTCTTGGTGATCCACCTAAGGGTTTTAAAAATGATTATAGGTTATATATAGAGATGATAAAACATTTTTATGCAAGTAAACTCCATATAAAATCATTTCTAACCTCAGATATGCTCAAACCCTCATAAGAAGCATGGAAACAACTCAAAGGTTAACTTTAATCACTTATATCTTTCATGAATGTTTGCATGGGACCCTAAGTAATTTGGATAAGTTATATAAGGTTATTTAGGAGACCTAAATTTAATTTATAATTAATATAAATGTCAAACTTGTACAAACAAAGGTTAAGACTCCAAAGCACTCAGATCCCTTACAAACCCTCTATAGAGACCTGATTGAGGAGATGAAGCATTTTGAGAATCTAAAAGGTAGGTAATGGAAATGAAACCAATTTTATGATGTATAAGATATGTAGGTATTTGATAAATGTGAGGGATATGTATAATTTTTTAGGAAAATCATGCATAATAGGTTTTTCTTCATCATTTTTTAATTTTGCAAGGTATATGTGGTTCTAGAAGGTGAAATAAAGTTTTGTGGAAATTTAAAAATCTATAATAACTCCCTATGGTAATTTAATCCTATTTAGAATTTTCTAAGTGTTCAAAATAAGGTATCTATTTCAGCCAGTAAAGACTGACATCATGCATACAAGAGTGAAAAGTGTGAAGACATCTATGGGATATCCTTTTAAGGTGGAATTAAATCTTCTAGAGTTGTGGATAAGATTTATAGTTTTCATTCATCACGTCCCATGTATTTTCATGGGAAACTAAATATTTTTCA
Organism: Torreya grandis; assembly: GCA_037957365.1. NCBI lineage: Eukaryota > Viridiplantae > Streptophyta > Pinopsida > Cupressales > Taxaceae > Torreya > Torreya grandis. The sequence continues at coordinate 585,841 of JARHVA010004179.1, read as the reverse complement.
AGTCCAAGTGTTGAAGGTGACTAAAAACATAGAGTTTTAAGACTATAGGTAGTGATTCCTCTTCTCTAGGAGTTTCTAAATGATTAGGATCAGAACCAATGCATGGGATTACATGTATAAAAGCCTTCCATATCATCCCAATCACCATACCTATCCCTATTCTGGATAAGGTTTTTACAATAGAGGAAAGTTATGGAGGTAGTTTCTTATGCCAATTTTAAAGGTTTTATGCCCATTTTCACCATTTTTATGACTTGATTTGGATAAGTAGACCTCCTAAAATGTTATGGCTAACTCCACCCCTATTCCACATGAAATTTTAACTAGTTTTATTATGTTTACACATGTAAAAGTGACCTTTGGACTCCTCTTGCTTGAATATCCTCTTAAATCTATAAATATGCTTTCTCTTGGCTCTTTTGGGTAGCATCAATTGGTTAATGGGGAAAATCTAGCCAAATTTGTATTTTAAATACTCTTTAATAAATATAAAATTGATATTTCCACTCACATATTGTGATATTGAGTATATATTTGAATCTTGTTGATAATGTCTAGTGAAAAAGTTGCTTTTCTAGCATGTCAATCTTGGTCATCTACCAATGTGTAAAATGGGATGTTATTTCAAGTCTTAGTTGGTATTATTTCCCAAGTGTATAAGTGTCTTAGCAGTGGATTATATTTGTATTCCCTTCATTGAATCATTCATCACCCTCCTACATTTCAAGTACCTTCTTGGATCTAACTTATGAAATACTGATGTGATAATACATTATATGTTGTGAGTTTGTGTGAAATATTCTTTTTTACCTTTAAGTAGTGGATTTTTAGTCAAGCAAGAGGATAATACATATTGGTGCATCACCATATTTAGTTTTCTTAGTTTTTCTCCTAATCCCTTTTCATCTACAAGTTAATAGACAAAGAAGAGATTCAAAGAGTGCATCAAGGGGAGATATCCCCTCATCTAGAGAGTCATATCTCAATATTATCACCCACAGAAAGAGAAATGTCTCCATGGTGCCACTTGTATGAGGAGAATTAGGCATCTCCTCAAGGGTGCAAATCCAAGTGGCAACAAGTTATACTACAACATTTATATCTAATGTTGTGTTAGGGTAGTCTTAAAATTATTATAATATGAGGTATATTTAGTTAAGAGAAGTTTTATATATTCACGATCATAGAAGATTTAGATCACCATGTTGACATATATTTTATAATTTAAAAAATAGTGAATAAATGTGTGATATATCACGCTAATAGTTATGATGTTATTCTAAATCATCTTAGCAATGTTGTACTTAATTAGTAAGTGAAACTTTAAGAATTTTTTTTATTAATAAATTTTTTTATGTTTCACTAAAAATGGAAGTTAATTTTTATTGGCTTTAGATCTAGTATTTATTTTTTATTTGAGGAAGAGTATTTTTATTAGCATTGGTGAGTTCCATATTACAATCTAAGTTTTTTTGTTTTGAATAAAAATAGAATCCTTTGAGAAAATTTAGTTCCATTGACATATTATAATTTAGTAATAAGAGTATAGCCTTTAGGTTTTATAAATGAAAAAATTATTTGGAAATTAAGGCACACTTAACAAATTGATAATTTTAAGAATCTAGGGAAACAAAAATATGAATATAACACAATTACTAGTAGATTAAAATACATGTTGAGTTCACCATAATCTATGTAATCCTAAAATAGTATTTAACATAAGGATCCTTTAAAATATAAAAAAGGTATAAGACTATTATAAATTCAATATACAATAAATTATTTTGGTCACAAAAATATTTGGGACTATAAACAAGGTTTGTTTACTAATGAGGTTGCAAAGGATATAAATGGGAATCTACACATAGTGTCTTATGAGTTATAAGGGAAATAACTTAACTAGATCCAAGGTGAAATTAAATATTGAATAAATATCAGTAGGTAAAATAAAATTCCTATAATAAATAATCAAGAGCTATAGGAAACTAAGTTATGATTAGATTATAAATAAAGATATTTTATTAATTTAAATGTGTTGTTAGTTAATGAATTAGTAGGTATATGTAATTTAAAGGTTAAACAAGTAAAACAAAAATTCCATTATAAAAATGATTAAGAATGATCATGAACACAAAGGTGTAATTATACATTGAAGCTGGAGATTTAACTAATTTAAAGTTTATAAAGTAAATTAAAGGTGGCACAAGGAAATATGCAAGAGATATGAATGATAAATATGTATAAAATAATAATTAACTAACATGTTTATGTCAATTTATACTATATCATACATTAAATAAACAAGTATCTATATAAATTAAACTATGTTATTCAAATTTTTTGAATGTCAATATTAATGTACATATTTTTGTTCAAAACATGCACCCATGGATGGTTTATTGCACTGTAGATTTGTAATAAGGAGAAGAAAACAAATGCCTTATGAAAAATGAAAAGTGTTAATTTATAGGCATGGAAATGTTATCTCTCATCTGTGTGAGCATTTATTGTCTCATCACAATGATGATAACATCCCAAAGGTGTGGGGCCCTTTCACTCCTTGAGACAAGCCTCTAGAGTAGGTTAATTTCTAATATTCTAAGTGCATCTGGTTTAGGACCAATACATAGACCAAAAGTGTATAAAGGTAAATCTAATGCTAATTTAAACATAATATTTTTGAGGAAAAATGGATGAAGGAGGTAATAAATTTCCTAAAAATAAAAATGGTGATACACTAAGAATAAAGCAAATGCTCTTATTGCCATGAATACACTCCAAATACTTGAGAATAAAACATTATCACATACTCCACCAAGGTGATCTAAATGAATAAGTGTTTTGAATAGAGGAATGGGAATGTATTAAAATAATGAGAGTGATGACAAATAATCCACAAATAATATCTACATAGACTCAAATATGCATAGGATGTGACCTGCAAGTAATTCCTAAGTTCTACATAGAGGAGTTGGGAATGGAAAATGATGAGAGGGGAAAACATTACCCATAAAAAAGGATAAACAAATATAAATAACACATATAGTAGAAGAATAAATGAGAGAGTTGAACTTAATTCTCATTAATGTGAAAGGTTTAACCAATAAAAATTCTCTTAGAAGGAAAATTTGGTAGTGTCAGGTTGCCTAAAAAATGTTGACTCATATTACAATGAAGAATAGTATTTTATAATACATCAATACCTTTTATAATGAATACACTGATTGGGGTGGAAAATACAATATTTTAATTCTATTATGGTGTTGTGCCCATGCTTTTTGAATTCTAGATGGTGATTTAGATCTCAGAGTTGGTGGCAGGATTATTTTTGGATCTATGTGTGTGTTTGAGAGTGGAATATTCTTTGAAAAGCTAGAGGGGTGGTGTGTAATTATGTTCTAATGTGTGATATCCATTTCTAAATTTACTTATTCTAAAAAGGCCTCAAATGATACTCAAATACTTTTCCAAATACCTCTATATACCTTGATTCCACTTGTAAATCATTTCATGGGTCTCCCTTGAAGTACCATGTCATTATTACACAAAATATATCATAGTGTATGATGTATGAGATCGTAGAAATGAAACATTATGATTTTATGTGGGAATTATTAACTTATACCTTTCAGGGACATCTACACATTAAAGGCTGAGTAGTTAGACTACATAACGGGATATGAGTAAGTGAAGGGTACTAATGTAGAATTTTTTTGTAAGATTACATGAATATTAAACCTTTAGATTCAAATCCCTTCTTTCGGTTCTCACAAGTCTTCATTCTAAGTTTGGGCACTTGTATTAGTCTACAAATTAGCATGTGTGTAACATAGATCATAATATATGATGTATGAGAGTGAATAAGTGAAATTCTATGATTTTGTGCAAAAATTCATCATGGAGGTGTAGGGCCTAATTTTTATAAACATGTATAGGAAGATGGAAGATCCTAGGTGCATTTATTAAAATTCATAACTGGTTCTTACACACCTCTACCTACACTATCTATAAACTAGGGATTTACATCCTTGAACTTGCACTAATTACTTTAGGACTGAGCATGGATGGGAGGAATTTACACATGTCTTGGTTTTAAATTTATACTTCATAGGTGAAAAAATATTCTATAAGATCCTTGTGATCTCTATGCAAGTTTTGGGTGACTTAGAAACTCAGCACTTATAGCAACCTCTGTGAGCTACTTACCTATTAAGTGGGAATCTAATATCTTATAGGGTAATACATTGGGCTTGGAGTATTTTAAGTTGTGACCTTCTTGAAATATTCTTGAATAAATTTAATTGATTATTTCCCTCAAAAAATCAAAGGGAGAAGAACAAATAACTGATATGTGAGATGCACTTATAGGAAAACTAAACTAAATTAAGACTATATAATGTGCCCACAAGGACTTAGGTAAATATAATTCAAACTAATCTAATATACTATGTATAGCTTAAAAACATGATATTTCATCCTCTTGGGTCAAAACATAAACCTCTTAGATCCTTTGCATTGTGTTTCATCATATTATTGATATGTGATGGGTGGAGGTGAGTGAGAAACTATTTACTATGAAGGAGGCATGCCCTAGTTACTTTTCAAGAGTGATTCATGAATCTAGTTTGCACATACTCCTTTTAAATGAATTAATCCATCAATTTTTACATAATATTTCATCCCAAATGGTTGATGTATTCAAATATAAGACAATTTCTACTATATTTATGAGCACCTAGCTGTGCTTTTTCTTGGTCAAAACCTTTAATAGCTTGGGAGGCCTATGCTTGATGCTTAAGAAGTGTATGAACTTATCAAACTGCCCCCACTCATATTTAATATATTTATCTAATTCAAATATGCATTTTTAAAACACACATATGACATGCCTAGGTACACAAGGGTTGATAGCATTCATCACCACAACTTCCTCTACATTTTCATGTTGGTTCTTGGGCTTGACCGACTGGTATTTCTCCCTTAGTTTAAATGAGCCTTTCAATGATTTTTTCATGCCTAAATGTACACCTAAACATTTTCAAACTTCTCCCATCTACAAGGTTATAACCTCTTCTGCATGTGTACTGTACCTTTTTGTGGTATGCAATTGAGAATGGTAGTTGGTATAGAATTGGTCACGAGTCTACTCTTGAGGGGATGCCAGTTTATCTTCCAAGATTAAGAATAATTACTATAGATCATCCCAAAAGAGTCATCCTTGCTTATAATTATGCATATAAGCTAACCTTGAGGTTATAAAATTCATTTTATTTAGTCATGTGCTCCTCTTGAAGGTTTGATTATTCTTCGAGATCCTCTTCCATAACATCAAATGGTCACTCATTTACCCAAGAGAAGTCTAGGCCATCATTTTAGATGCATTATGGAGTGGTGTATATTAACCCTTCCTCCTTAATATCCTCCCTTCCTACCACCATTTTATTTATTTGTTCTCCAACCTAATGCACCATTTTATTATATCTATCTTCTTCTTATAGTAGGGTTGATATTTTTGATGTGGTGGTGTAAAGGGGACTATCAATGATTATTTCCTCTTTTTTCTTGAAAAGGGAAATGGTGGGAGGGAAGTAGGTCTTAATTATAATATTAAGAGTGGTATTGATTAAGGCAAGTATCCTATGTTACAGTGTTAGGTCCAATAAGGATGCAATGATTATATTTAAGGCTCTTAAGGAAGGATAATTTCTTAAATTGACATGGGTGAATGCTCTTGTAAAGGAGGGGGACATTTGAATTTTATTACTTTGAAGTTAGAGGGCTTATTGTACTTGAATCTAAGGAATTTGGGTGTAGAAGCTACTTGTCTCATATGATGGTTTCAATTCAATTCCTTGCATCTATGAAATCAACTAGCATGCATGTTCTTCTTTGGCTACAATTTGCATAGCCAAGCATTCCTCTTCATATATATGTTACTCCATCACCTCCCCTTGAAATGTATAAGCTTAATGTATAAGTTCCTCATGTTTCCTACTATACCCTTTCTCTCTATCAATATCCCTCAACTATCTTTATAAATCTATAGATATATCATTGATGCTCTTTTGGGGATGACTAAGAGGGTAATAATGCATATTAATATAAACATAGTTTGTTTACATTTTTTTAGAAGTAGAAGTAGGTTGTCACATGGTCTAAATTAGGGTATAAGTGAGATAGAAATCATGAAAAAGGTGATATCTTGTTAGTCTTAGCCAATTTTTAGTGAAATCAAAAGTATTGCTAGCCTAATATGGGAAATGAGGATGCATAGAGTAGTATTTTCATGAAATGAAGGGTGAAAATACATATTTTTAGGTACTCAAACTGATAAAAATAGTATATTTTATCTTTAGAGTTACCATGGTGTTGAAGAAGCTTCCCTAGATGTTAAGAAGCATTGAATAACACACCAAAATCCTTTAATGGATGATGTAAATCTCATCAATATGAACCCCACCATACATTGTATAAACTATTGTCATTTAAAATGTGCACCCATGGATGGTCAATTACATAAGAGGTTTCTAGTAAGGCACAAAGTGTGAATGCCTTGTATAGGTCATAGAGTTTTTAGTACTGGGCATGGAAGTGTTATAACTTAGCTAAACATGTAGAGCATTGGTTTACTCATCACAATTATGAGAACATACCCAAGTAATGGGAACTTTGTGCTACTTGGAATAAGCCTCTAGAGTAGGTCAGATTCATTCTATTCTAAATGCACTTAGTTTAAGACAAGCGTGTAGACATAAAGAGTAGAAAGGTAAATCTACCACTAATATAAACCTAATATTTTTGAGTGAAATTTGAGGGAGAATGTAAGAAATTTATTAAAAATTAAAAGGGTGATACACCAAGAATAGAGTGAGTACTCTTACTACCATGAACACACTACAAATACTTGAGAACAAGACATTATCATATAAACTCCATAAAGGATAATCTAAATACACATGTATTTCACATAGAGGTACAATAATGTAGTGAAACATTAGGAGGGATGACAAACAATCCACAAATAATATCTACATAGACCCAAATGCACATAAGATGCAACCTAAAAGTGAGTCCCAAGTTCCATACATAGGTGTTGGGAATGGAAAATGATGAGAGGGGCAAGAATTACCCATAGAAAAGGATAAAAAATCAAATAATGCATAAAGTGTAAAAATAATAGAGGGAGGTGAACTTAATTCTCATTAACATGAAAGGTTCAACCAATAGAAGTGCTCTTTGATGGAAAATGTTTGTAGCATGAGGTTGCCTACAAAAAATCAACTCATATTATAATGAATAAAAAGGATTTTATAATAGATCAAGCCATTTTAAACTTAATACACCACTTTGGGTGGTAGATGTAATATTTTAATTCTATTATGGTGCCATTCCCATGATTCTTGAATTCTTGTTGGTGATTCAGATATGGGAGTTGGTGGTAGGATTTTTTTTGGATCCATGTGTGTTTGAGAGTGTAAAATTATTGTAAATATTATAGGGGTGGAATGTACTTGTGTTTCTATGTATAATATCCATTTTTGCATTTACTTATTCTTATAAATATTTGAACACTACTTAGTTTCTTTTTCATCTACCTCTTTATAGCTTGCTACCACTTTTCAATCACTACATGGGTTTCCCTTGAATTTCCATGTCATTATTATGTAGGATAGATCATAGTTTGAAATTTATGAGACTATATAAGTGAAACTCTATGATTTTTTGTGGGAATCATTACTTTATACCTTTCAAGGAGATCTGTGCATTAAGAGCTAAGTAGTTAGACTACACAATAGACTTCAAGTAGGTGAAGGGTAATAATGTAGAATTTTTCTACATGATTTCATGAATATTAAAACTTTAGCATAAAATCCATTATAATGGTTCTCACAAGTCTACGTCCTAAATTTGGGCACTTGTATTGGTCTGTGAAGTAGCATGAGTGTATCATAGATCATAGTCTATGATATATGAGAGTGCAAAAGAAAAATTCTATGATTTTATGTGATATTTCATTATATAGGTTTAGGGCACCTTTTTAATAGGAAAATGTAGGAATATGGGATATAATGGGTGCATTTCTTACAATTTTTAACTAATTCATGTGTACCTCTACTTGGGTTATCTAAAAACTAGGGCTTTACATCCTTGAACCAACACTAATTACATTGGGTGAGGGCATGGATGGGAGACATCTGTACATGGATTGATTTAAAGAAATAAACACTTCATAGGTTTGAAAAACTTATATAATATCCTTGTGATCTCTACACAAGTTGGGGGGACTAGGAATTTAACACTACCTTCACCTTATATTACTTTTATGTTGTTTAATGTTTTATTTTAGATTTAGCAATAAAATATTAAAAAACATTGAATGATTTCAATATAATTTTGAAATATATAATACACATAATTTAAATGTGAAATAAATAATTTTAAATGATATATAAATACTAAATTGAAAAAATAGATATGAAAACCTACTTAATACTAAATTTATCCTGACTATGAAACCTAGTTATTGATGGAAACTAACTATAATGAGCTCAGATTGTGTCATATCCAAAATATATTTTTTTAAATGTGTTGATATAATGCTTCATTAAGAGTATATGGTAACATCATAAAAATTTATTTTTACTGAGTCCATGTCTTGGTTGACTATGTGATTAATTTTTTTATACAAGAACCCATGGTGTCAAAGAGGGTTTATTGATTAGTTACATGTTTTAATATGCCACATAGAAGATATTCAAAATCCAAATCCTAGTTCTTGCATAATAAAATAATGGAGATAAAATACCAATGGGGAATTGGGAAATGGGCATAGCCAAACTATCCTTATAAAGCCCTTCATAATATGAGTGATGCCTACATATCCCTAAAGGGCCTCAAACTAATGTAGTTTTCCCTCCTAGGATGAGGTGTGAATCTTGATCTTTGATATATGAATGCAACTAGATGGATTAAATTTAATTATTTATAATTATTGATATTTAACTATAATAAAATGAATTTATAATTTTTATATGACTGTTCGAATAAATTAAAATTAAAATTGGAATGATTAGTGTTTGTTTGCTCAATGTGTAGTATAATTACCAAATGATAGCTAGATGTGTTTGGAGAGGCCATGATATGTTTATATAGAATAATATTTGTATTATTTATGTTAAATAAATTTTATAAAATTTTGGGAGGGATAATATGAAATGTCTCATATTTTAAACTGATCATCGAGGTGTGGGGGACAAGGTTGCACTTGTGGGTAAGGTGTAGTGTGCCCATATCTAACTAGTGAAGTTTTGTCCCATAAGGGCATAGACTATTGGGATTTGAATTAAAAAAACATATAAGGACAATATGAATGATTAAATTATATTTTTAGTGATTTAAAGGTAGTAAACTTAATAGTGAATGTCACCATAGAGATTCCAAATTAATGTAATGCTTAATATGTGAAGCTAAGGTAAGGATGTCAATATTTAAACATTGTCAAACACTTAATGATTAATTTAGAGATTTTCCATTTTCATCCAATTTATTATAGTGATGTAATGAATTTAAATTATTAGAGTGAATGAGATGTGAACCTAAGTGTGTATACACACTTTTTTTAATTCTGATTTGAATCACGATTGGACAAGATGCCTCAATGTAAAACCTATAACAATGACATTGAAATTAGTTATTTTTCATATTTAAAAATTAAAAATATCAAGATTGAAATTATAAATTTTAAAATACATCAAGGAAATAATACACCTAAAAGAGTATTCAATGTAACTAATCTAAAACTTGAAAAATATATAAGTGCATTCCACCATGTTGAGTCATTTGGAGAAATGTTGAATCTATAATGAATTAAGAGTGATCAAGTCTCAATTTGAAAACATTTAAAAGATCTTGAGTTATAAATTTTATATGATCCAACACTCATGGATAATATTTTATAATAATTTAAAGGGTGAAAACACCAAATATGTCTCATTAAAGTGAAGTCATAGATATTGAGTGTCACTAAAATCTAACATGGCCCACTTGAGAAATGAGACAAATCACATTGCTACAAATGAATTGAGATTTTGTTTGAAAATTTTGAACCTTTAAACCTTGAATAAGTGAAATATTAAATTTTAATGTAGAAACATCAATATGAATTAATATGATGCCCATTTATTTTCACTAAATTGATATATAATTCAAATTGAACTTGTAAGTGCTTAAAACTTATAATTTGTGACTATAAGAATGAGTGTGCATACATGTCACATGCCTACATAATATACAAATTATGAACCATGTTATAAATCTTAAACTTGTATATTGTCACAAATTTTAATTCTTTTTTCTCATGATAATTTTAATTCTCAAGACAATCCCATTGTGATTCCTCTATTTTGAGATGAGAGATCTTGCTTACAAATCACTAATCTCAAAAGTGAATAATAAAATATGTGAAAGATGTAATCATCAATATCATATGAACATTTGAATTTTTTTGCACCATATTATTTAATATTTCATTAAATTGATAAATGACATGCATTAGATAGATATATCATTAAATCACATATGAAGAATATGCATGGTATGTGTCATGAAACTAGAGTAAAAATAAAAATAATGCTTGATATGAATCATAAAATCATGTTCAAAATCAATGAAAATATAATTAATTTCACATAATTTCATGTAATTTATATAAAATTTCATGCATAAGGCCCAAAATCCACATACAAGGGACATGTGAATGTCTCATAAGCACTCAATGGTAAGGGCCGCATGAAAATGGCATGATGATTCCATAAAATTAATAACATGTATATATTACACATTGAAGTCTAAGGGCCACATAGAACAAGTAAGGAAGTCATAAATTATCATGGAGTAAATTAAGAATGAATTATAGAGGGAATCATAATATTTTATATGAACCATATGTATCATTATAATTGTTAGCAAGTAGCATATTAATGTTACACATTGTAAAGTATGAGTGATTAGTGTTTTATTATTATTATATATAGATCATTATGATAGAGAGGTCATGGATAGATATAAACTATTTAAATTTTCATGGAGAATGAAGATTTACCCCTAACTTATAAAAAAAATTGGGTAAAAGGGAAGCTTAACTTTGAAAAACCATGTAATACGTCTTGTAACACACTCACATACCTCATGAAAATCATTTTATATTGAAAATATAAACAGCATATCTATTTAAAAATAATTAAATATCATATGAAAATAAGTAATATAGAATCATAAATAAATTATTGTAGGTCTTGATTGTGAAAATATTTTGATTTTTAAAATTTTTTTAACATTTATGATTTTTTTTGGAAATTTTGAAATATATGTTTTATTTTTTATTTTTGAAATATTTGCATGTTTTTGAATTTTTAAATTATTTTAAAATTAAAATTTTTAAATATAGAAATAAATAAGTATTTAAAAATAAAATTAAGTGGAGGGATTAAAAAAAATCACAAGTTGTTAAGTTATAGTGTGGAAAGAAAGAATGCAAGGAAATGCCTCAAATGTTAGAGGATTTGAATCATAATCATGTACATAAGGTTTTTATATCCCCCCATGGAAGATAATATATGTGTGCCCATGGATAATATATGAGTAGATATATGTAATAATGTAAGTGAAATGAAATCCATAAAATGATAAACATTTTATAGTAATCAAGTGTATTTCCATAAATAATGAGCATTGAAAACATTTTATGATAGATTTTTTGGAATGTTCAAATTGGTTTAGAAAATAAGAGAGGAAGTTCTCAAGGTGAAGATAAATATAATGGGTAGAATAATTCTTGGATAATGGATAAGATAAATAAAAATGAATTAAAAATAAATAAGCTATTTGAAAAATAAATGTATGAGTAGTTATTCAAGAGATTTGGCCCAATAAATGGATTGGGAGGAAGTATGAGGTTTTTTTCAACCAAAGATATCATCAAGAGGATGAACACATGTATACCCAACTACATTATATTAAGGAGTGAATTCATTTGAAGAGGAAGTGCCAAATATAGATGCCCATGAATCTAATAGGATAGATTTCATATAGAATGCAAATGAAATTTTATTTCATGATTCAATTTTGAAAGAGAGAAACATTACAAAATAAAAGCCATAATGGTTGTTGACTTAACATTCAAAATGTGACTCATATTATTCATATAGGAATGGAGAAATAAATTATTAGAAAAAGATAAAAGATATACACCTAAGATTAACAACTATATATAATATGGTTACATCCCCCATTAATATATAGGGGTCCTTGTAAGACCAAGCATTCCTCTAATATTTTCATTTTTTTCTCATCCAAGCACTTTTGTTAGGCTGTATATTGGTTTCTCTACTATAGATCAAACTTACAACTTAACACTACCATTTTTGACATAGTGTTAAATCAAATGAAATTGAGTATTGATATGCTTCGTTTAGTCATGAAAGACTAGATTATTTACCATATAGATTACATAGGTGTTTTCAAACATGAGAGGTGTTGATGAAACCTGTTACTCCTATAATTATAAATGGTCATCTTTGCATGATAAAACATATATTTGAGCTAATTTAGTCAAAGATCAGTGTCCATCATTTCATAAGTAATTATTTACAAAATAAGTTTAGTGTACATGTCATGTGTTGTCCTTTGTGGGAATTAATGTGTTACACCATACTTCAAGTAGGAGTCTTAGTTCTCAAGCTAGAATTACCTAGAATTAGGACTAGATCTCATTCAGAAACTAGGGAACCTCTACTTGAGCTTGAGACACATCGATGGGATAGAAAGGATAAAGGAAGGAATAGACATTAAAAATCTTTGCCATATTCACCCCTACAAGGAGTCTTTGCATTCAACCTTTGACCAGATATGGCTTGGCTTAGAAGTTCTCCTATCAATGTTCCAGGTATAGTTCTTGATTTGCCATGAAATATTGAGAAACATTTGCCTATTTTTCATCCAACTAGTATGGTCATTACTGAGGAACATGTTAAGTCCTTTAAAACTACTTTAACGCTCTTAAATGTCATTCATGAGGATGTAGCTTATAGTTTATTCCATTTTACCTTCAAAGATGTTGCCTATGAGTGGTTCTTAAACCTACTTAATGACTGTATCAGTTCATAGAATAACTTTAACACCATCTTTATAGATCAATTTGGGAATATCATTAACCCCTATGTCATATATCATCAATTTACTACCACTAAGAGAGATGCAAGCGAGCTTATTAGTTCTTTTAATGTCAAATTTAAAAATATGTTCTATAGAACCATAGATCCTTATAAGACTAATGAACCTTTGGCCTTAGAAATATAAAAATATGTTGTGGATCCCATGACTTCTATGTTGTTGAAGAGAACCCTTCAAATTATTTCCACATTAGCTCAAGCTTATTCAGAAGTAGTGGTCATTAGTGACCAAATGTAGCCTTAAGATAAAATGGCTTACTCAATTTCAAATATCAACCCACATATGCTAGCCTTGAACCTTTTCCCATCTAATAATCAAAATTTTTTAGTTCTAAATCAAATACCAGCTCTAACTATCTTACCTACTAGTCATGTTCCTCCCAATCAGAACTCAGGTTTCATAGGTCAGAAGACTACTAATGGATCTCAAAAAAATGGTCAAAAGGCTCTAATAATAGTGAACACTACTAACAATAGTTAGTCACAAGATGTTGAGACTCGTAAGAATGAAAATGAGTCCATACTCAAGATGGTCCAAAATCTTAGTACAGACTTCTTGCAATTGAAAAAATAAGTTGGTAATGCTAACAATAGATTTGGAAGGAACTTTACCTTCCAAAAGTTTAATATACCTAGAAATAAATTATAGAATGATAGATTCTTTAATAACAACAAAGTCAATGAGCCTTTTTATTTTGGCAAGAAGATTATGGACATCAATCTCATAGATATTACATTACCTAATTATTGTAGAGTGCATGCCACTTATAAGCATGGTGAGATAGATTATATTAAATTCTATAAATATTTTGAATCCTTCCAAGAAGAGCTTGACACCTTTGAGGTTATCCTAGATAAAGACAATACTTCTAGTACTTCCAAATCTATAACACAAGATCAAGTACACATGGTGGAGACCTTCTGATTTCCTTTCTAAGAAGATAATGATATTAATAATATTCTTGAAGAAATCCAAGCATTTCAACAGTTCCTAAAGACTTAAACTCTAAATAATAAGTTATAAAAATAGCCCTTGACTACTACTCCTCTCAATAATTATGGGATTCCTCTAGATAATTCTTCAATAAATGATCCTGAGCCACCCAAAGGTAGTTATTCTAAGCTTTTGGTTGAACCTTTGAATAAGAATACATACAATATTATTGAGGACATGAATAAAATTAAAGTAAATATAACTCTACATGAACTAACATAGATAACTAAGAAAAGAGACCTTCTCTTGGAATCCTTGTCTAAGAAGCCTGGAAATCCATCAAAAAGTGATACTGCCAATGTAATTATACAAGTGTTAAAAGTAGAGTCTCCACCCTTTTTTCTCATAGTCAGAGTGTTTGGTAAGAATGTCCATAATTGTCTACTAGATTTAGGAGCTTATCATGCCTTCTAGAATTTTTGAATAACTTGGCCTAGACCCAATCAAGTTAGACTAAGTAGTCACACAACTAGATAAATCAAAATTCAAAGTCACTGGAGAGTTGCTTAATGTTCATATTCAAATGGAAAGTGAACCTAGGGTTCAATAGTTTATTGAAATTCAAGTAGTATACATCCCTAGTGTATAATTATGAGGTATGTTTAAGCAAAGAGTGGACAAAAGCTTTGAATGGGTACATGTCTACTAATTGTTCTCATTTTTGGTTGCCATGGAAGGGTGTTCCTAATTAAATAAGATTTGAGAGGGAGCCAAGGATGAAGCATATGATAACTAAGTATAATGTATTTAATGAAAGGGTAAACTTCTTTGATTCTGATATTAAAATATTCACCTTAAAAATTACACAAAATTTGGATTCTAAAAGACCTCCTCTAATGCCTAGATTATGGAAATTACATGTTGGTGGAGCCAGATGCAAATTAGGATCAAAAGTTAACATTGTGTTAGTAGACCCTACAAAAAAACACTACCATGCATTTTATAGTTTGAAATTTCCTTTAACTAATAACATAGCTAAGTACAAATCTCTTATTATTGGACTACAGCTTGCCATCAAACACAAATTCAAAGAGCTTCTAGTATATGGAGACTCTAAACTTATGTTTAACCAAGTGAAGAGTAAATACCAATGTAAGTTGTCTTAATTGAAGCGATATAAGTTTAGGTTATGGGATTTGATTGAATCTTTTGATTCCTTCAACATCTTAGCTATTCCAAGGGAAGAAAACAAGGTTGTCAATGAGCTTGTTTCCACTATAACCAACCTCATGCCAAATTGAGATTCTTCTAAATTCAGAATTTAGTTGGTACCTTGCCCATCAGTCCCTGATAACATCAATCACTTCTAGTTTTTCAATAATGATCAATAGATCATTTATTTATTGACCAACTATGGTGATTTTGAGGTCCATATCATTGATGAAGTGGATGAAAGCTCTCCTAAACAAGAACCTATTGGTAAGATCATTCAACTTAGTGATAAAAAGATACCTAAAGGGATGATCTCTTCAGAGAGGTTATTTGATCATGATAAGCTTACAGAGGTACCTAAAGTGAATGGAAAAGACTACCAACTAATATATCTTAGTCTACAAGACCAACTTTGACCTGTCAACATAGGGAAAACATGCATCAAAATGGAGAATAAGAAAGTAAGAGAGTTTCTCATAACGTAAAAAGATGTCATTACTTGGTCCTATGAAGACCTAAGGATATTAGACCTAAGGGTCATAATTCATACAATAACTCTCTAAGAAAAGTGTAAGCCTTTCAAACAAAAGCAAAGGCTAGTTAATCCTATCTTAGAGCCTATGATCTATAAAGATGTCAAGAAAATATTGGATGCAAGGATTTTCTTTCCTATCAGGCACTCCACTTGGGTTGTAAACTTTGTCCCATTAATAAATAAGAATGGGGAGATAGATTATGTATTGAATTTAGGAACTTGAATAAAACTTCTGAAAAGGACAACTATCCTCTACCTTCTTCAAACCAAGTCATACAAGTTATTTTAAGGTTAGCTATGATGTCTTTCTTAGATGGATTCTTAGGGTATAACCAAGTGCTAGTTGACAAAGAGGATAAGATGAAGACAAATTTCATGACCAAGTGGGGAACCTATGCCTATAAGAGGATTCCCTTTAGGCTTATCAATATAGGAGTAACATTTCAGAGGGCCATGGACCATGCTTTCCAGACTACCATGGACCATGCTTTCCAAGGTCTGGTAGGCAAATGTGTCATCATATATATGGATGATTTGATAGTTCTCTCCAAGAATAGAGAGGATCACTTCATGCACTTGCAACAAAATTTTGAAAGATGAAAAAGATAAAACATTTGCCTCAATCAAAAGAAGAGTATATTTTATCTCATAGAGGGGAAACTACTAGGCCATATTATCACCAAGTAAGGGATCTCCATAGATCCTGATAGAGTGGAGGCCATATCTAAAATTGAATTGTTTAATAGCAAAAAAGAGCTTAAGTCATTCTTTGGGAAAATTAACTTTGTAATAAAGTTCATCTGAGGTTTTGTTGAAATTGTCAAGCCTTTGAATGACATGTTGAAGAAGGATGCCAATATATCTTAGAATGATGAATCCAAGAAAGCTTTTGCTGATATTAAGAAGGCAATCACTGAATCTCCAGTCCTCATAAGTCCTAATTTATCAAAGGATTTCTATCTGTATTCATTTTATTCTAAGCATACTATGACATCAATACTAACTCAAAAAGTTGATGGGAATGATCATCCCATAGATTTCATGAGCACCAAATTCAACAATGTAGAGGTAAATTATTATATTATTGACAAGCAATCTTATGCATTGGTGAAAGTAGTTAAGAAATTTAGGCATTACATCCTTTGGAACAAGGTGCATATTATCTTGTTAGACATAGATACAAAACTCATGATGAGTCAAAATGAGCTTGAAGAAAGGAAAGGCAAATGGATGTCAGTTATGCAAGAGTATGACATCAAAATGAATAATTACAAGTTGCTAAGGTGCCAAGGCTTAGTTTAAATTATATATAATATAAACCCCAAGCTCTACATCATGCAAGTTGACTAACAAAGCTTCCATATAAATGAGTGGTATGATTCTATCATCCACTTCCTTATAAATTGTGTTTGTCTCCTAAGACTTATAAGAGAGCAAATGAGAGACTTAAGGCTCAAATAAGCTCATTACCTCATCAATAATGGAGTCTTGTATAGAAGGAAATTTTAGGGAATTTATTTAAGGTGTGTATTCAAAGAAGAAGCAAGTCAGATCATAACTACCTTACATGAGAAGCTAGGAAGTAGACACCCTTCAGGAATAACCACAACTCACAAGATCCTTAGAGATAGGTATTATTAGCCTTCCCTCTTCAAATATGCTCACAATTATGTGAGGGAGTTCCATGCATGACAAATATTCAACACAAAAGAGATAAAGGTAGCCATGCCTTTGTAACCTATGATAGTTGACAAACCCTTTGCATAATGAGGGTTGGACTTTGTAGGGGTGATCAACCCCAATATTTTGATGGATATAAGTTTGTCCTTAATAATATTAACTATTGTATAATTTGGAGTGAAGCTATTTCCACCAAACATTATAGAATAGAAGAGGTAAATAACTTTAGTGAAGAAAACATTTTCACAAGATTTAGAACCTTAGTATCTTTGGTCAATGATAATGGATCTGCCTTCACTTATATTGAGATGAGTGAATGGGCGTATGACAATGGAATCACTATAAATTTTTCAAATAATAATTATCCCTAAGGGACTAGAGTCTATGGATCTATAAATAAGAATTTGATGAAGGCTATCAAGAAGTCTATGGAAGATAAACCAAGAACATGGCATAAGTTCCTCAAGTTTTCATTATGGGTGAATAAATTCAAAATAAAATAGGCTCTTAAGGCTTCACCATTATTATTGGTGTGTATCCAAGATCCTATATTTTCTATCACCTTCAAGTTTCCCACATTTACCTTCATGTTGGAGTATATATAATAAATCCAAGACCTTGCAAGCTCAAGGCTACTAGACATTATTTAGATGGAAAATACCATAGACAAAGCATTTCTTGACTTTAGTAGGCATCAAATAATAGTGAAAAGGTGGTTTGATAAAGGATCCAAAATCAAAGTTTTTAGGTAAGGAGTCTTAGTCCTCCTCTGGGACAAAGCTTTAGAGCCAAAAGGGAAGCATGGTAAATTCACACCTTTGTGGATTGGGCCTTATCAAATTTCAGAGACATATGGAAATAACGCCTTTAAGCTAAAAGACCTCAATGGAGCAGAGTTCACCTTTCCCACCAATGGGTAATATCTCAAGCATTACTTTTTTGTTTCTCCACCAAGAGTCTTCATGGAATGAAAACTATAATATATTTAGATTATAGTAGGTAGACTAGTTAGTTTCTTTTCTTGCTTTTCTTTCTTTCTTTGCTTGTATAAGTTTGTTTTCTTCTTGTTTGTGATTTCTATTATGTGTTTGCTTTGTGTTTTGCTTTATTTTTCTTGGTTTTTCTCTTTTGTTTCCAATAATTTTTGTAGATAATAATTACTCAAGTTTTCATGATATTGATTAAAATTCTAGTGCTTTAAAGTAGGGATAAGAATATTGCAATGATAAGCATAGGTTGTCACAAAGCACCATGATGAAACTCAAAGGTAATGGTGTAGATTGATATATAAGTTAATTATCATGACAATTCTTAAGCATAATCTTAAATCAAGGTTTGGTTGAAATAAGAATCATATGTGTTTGAATAAAACTTAGGTTGTTGAGGCACATTTCATTCTAGCACTTAAAACACATCCTTATCTAGGATAGAGGTTACAATGAAAAGTGATTACCCCAAGAATCAAACACTTGACCAAATCCTTAAAACTAGGATATATTTGTTCCTAACCTTTGAAAAAAGACCTAGAAAATATTTAAAAAAAAGAAAATTATTGAAAAATCTACGGACAAGAAGCAAATGTTACTCTAGTAACCTCCATTAGGTCTATGGATGCCTAGATAATAGTGGAACAAGGACTTGAGTGGGACCGAAGGTATGTATGTCAGGGCTATGGAGGCCTGGATGGTAGTAGAGTAATGCCCAAGCCTTCCTTGAACTAAGATAAAATATTGCCAATGAATATCCAAAATGCTCCAAGTTAGGTATTATGACCAAAGGTATGACTTGGATGTTGTCTTCCAAAGTTCCATGATAATTAATAATTGGAATCAAGGCACACACTATGTGTCTATGTTTAAACATTTTTATTTTAAATTTTATACATGTGAGGTTTGTATGAATGAAGGTTTGATTTCGATAATGTTATGGACCCAATGGATGAAAGACTTATGTATTGGTCTAAACTAGAGCCTTAGGTTCTGACATATTGATATGTTTCCTCTATGAGTCACCTTTTGTTGGATCAACATACCCCCCCCCCCATTTTTTTTAATCTATAATTTGGGGACCCTTATTAATGTGTAAAAACATCTGAACCTTGAAACCTCTCCTGAAGAGGTTATGTTTTTTAGAATTTGAAGATCGTCCAATTAAAAGGGATATGCTTTATACATGATTAATGATCGTGATTATGTTTTTAGACTAACTTTGCTAATGGTTTGCCTTTGAATATTGAATTTAATGTTACATAAAGAAGGCTAGGTTTCCCTTGCATAAAACCCTTACTTTTGAATTCAAAATTTGGAGGGAAGGCTTGTTCGGGTTTCTTAACCCCTCATATTTTTGGTGTCTTCTTTATCAATCTAGTCAGACATTGCAAATCAAATGCAAGAAAATAGGACCACCTAAACCCAAAAATACCCTTTGAAATCCTAACTTTGAGGCACTTTCTTTAACTATCCTTTGGAATTTCTTGAAGTGTCCCTTCGAGAAAGTTGTCTCGGTCCACTTTGGCAGAAAGTTCCCTTTAGAGTTTTTTTAAGTGTCCCTTCAAGAAAGTTGTCTCATCCCACTTTAGCAGAAAGTTCCCTTCAGATAAATTATTTTAGGTAATATTTCTTGTGGAGATTTTATCTGAAACAAATCAACTCTTTGGGTTTTTTGGAACCTACCCTTCAGAAGAATTGGTTAAGACACTTTCCCAAGAAAGTGACCCTTAAGAAAATGTTTAAGGGTAACTATGTGAAGTCTTTCTAGGTTCATTGTTTTATTCCAAAGCCTAATATTTAATCTTTGTAGGGACCAAACATTGATGAGTACATGTATCATAATTAATGGCCCATACTTTCTCATAGATCCAATATGATAGTGCAAAATCATCAAAGACTTTTCAATGCAATATAACCTTGAGGCCTAGCAAAGAGACATATTTTTTTAACCTTAGAAGAAACCCTTGTGTTTTCTTAAAAATAAATAGACTTAAGAAGTAAAATTTTAACCTAAGTCATATCAGATCTTAGAGTTCATTAAGTCATGTGCATCTTTGTAGATCTGACGGTCTATGCTTCATTGCAATATTTGATCCAATGGTGTGAATTGTCCAAAGGCTTTCAACCTAATCAAAGTTTAAGAAATCAATCAAAAAAGACTAAAATAATCTTAGAGCTCAGATATTTGGTCACATGGCCTGAAGATCATATTTTTAGCTTAAATAAAAATGTGTTTTTCAACACAACATGACCAAAAGGCTTAAGTTTAAGTCCTTTAAGTACATTAGATGAGCTTAAATTTGATAGCCTCACACCCATCATTCAATGTTCATGAGAATTTTTTTGACATTCATGAGGATTTAAAATTTAAGATAGTCTAAGTACATTAGACAAGCATAAATTTAACATCCTCGTGCCCATCATTCAATGTCCATGAGAACATTTTTTAAATTCATGAAGATGTAAAATTTAACATAGTCTAAACTTTCAAACCTAGTGAAGGGATGTATCTATCAACCCTTTGAAAGGCCCCTTTTTTAACATTAAAACTTAGTATAATGTCTTTTAACATAAGTTTTTATTAAG
Organism: Torreya grandis; assembly: GCA_037957365.1. Taxonomy (NCBI): domain Eukaryota; kingdom Viridiplantae; phylum Streptophyta; class Pinopsida; order Cupressales; family Taxaceae; genus Torreya; species Torreya grandis. The sequence goes on along the minus strand of JARHVA010004179.1, from coordinate 564,676 downwards.
CTCCAATCTTGTTAACTCATGTGCATCTTTACAAATCTAATGGTCCACGCTTCATTATAGTATTTGATCCAATGGTGCAAAATGGCCAAAAAAAATTCAATGAGGATAAAGCATAATGAAGGTGACCATTCAAAAAAGACTTCATGGATTGAGATCAATGGACCACACTCATTCCCAAATCTAGTCCAATGGTGAAAAATGAAGGAAACTTTCAAAGATTAATGACTAGATTTTGAAAGGACTTTCAAGGGAGTAACATGAGCAAATTTATGAATTTGCCACCTCTGCCACTAAAGAAGGAAAAAACCTAGATCACCAATGTCAAACCCTATTTCATATTTAATTGAGACAAAATTAACATTCCAAAGAACTAAAATCACCTTGAAAAGAGATAAAAATAATTATCAAAATCCCACAGTGAAAGAGCAATCAAATGAGTTGAGGAATTATGGATATATAAAGACAATAATGATGAGATGAGACAAAGGTGTACTTATCAATTGACAATGAAGTAATACATTACAAAGACATTGAACTGGATGTAGGAGCCTTGAATAATGGTTTGAAAAATTGGTCTAAAATATTCTCTATGATCGACCTTCTACAACCATTAGCTCTAGTGAGCAATGAATTTCTATAGTTCAGAGGAGGCATGAACATCTCATTGAAATCTAGATTTCTAGACTTCACCTCATAACTATGAAACCATAGGTACTAAATTATATCGATATACTAACTCGTATTTTCATTGATTATAGAGTAGATTTAAGGAGGGTACATCAAAGAGGGTTGCTTATATAGCTATAGTAGATTTTAAAGGCTACTATAAGATTATTAGGACTCACATAGACATCTATACAATCAAGGAATGGATCACTAAGAATGACTTAGGTAATATCTTAAGACCATGGCTAGATGGAGGAACTCATGTAATGAGAAACCATGATGGTAAAATCCTAATTATAAAATTTAGGGAAGGGATTAAAATTATCATTAATATGTTGAATAGGGATTCTGGAGTAGCAATCACATAATATTTTGACCCTAGGTGGGTCTCCTATGTCTATTTCATGATAGAAGAGAAGCTGACTCCACCTATTAGAGAAATGATAAGTATCCACTTGGGAAGGTAGTTTTATGGAATTAGAAGGAAACCAAATTAGATATTCACAATGATATCTTACTTGTTGGATGCCTTCATGGCCTCATCCTACTTCCTTGCCATTAGGAATTGGTCCCCTCATATCAAGATTACCATTTATCACCATTACTCTAAATTTCACATATTCAAGTATAGAGACCACATATAATTCATTTGTGATTGCATATATCCCACTCTAGTTGGGATAATTATTGGAATTCAAATGTCTAGGGTTCACCCCCTCATTAGGTAATTTATAAATCCCATTGGTAATGTATGGATCTATCTTGATTGTATAATCATCAAAATTAAAGGTTACCAAACCCAGTAATTTAGAATACTAGTGTGTGTCCTAATCAAGTTGGTTGAGTAGGAGATAACTCATAAAATCCTTCATAGTATAGACCATGTATGCATAGAGAAGAAGAAAGGAATATTAAATATCTTCCTATATCTAATTAGGAAGATAATGATTCATGGATGGGAGGAACTAGAGATTTTAGCAAGGAATAGAGAGACATTATAATTCTAATTGGATGCTCTCAAGACATGGGATCAAAATGGAAATGTGCTCTCCCATATACAATGCAAAAAACTACATAAGGTACATCATGAACATCAATTGGGTCCATATGACCACTTATACATAAAGGCAACCAACTTTGAGGAAGTACTAGCTAGGTTTAAGTGGTGTGGATTCAAACTAGAACATAGATTGTGGAGGGAAGAAAAACCATTAAGAGAAAAATGGAAAATGAATCCCTTGAAATACCACCTATTACCATCCACTTCAATTCCACCACAAGTGCCTCAATTTCCACCTCAATAACAAAAACTACCTCAGCAACAAGTGCCCAAAATTGAAGGACCTAGTGAAAAAAATATGGAACATAGGCCAAGAGAGGGACCCTCTACCTCAACTCTACCTAAAAGACCCACTTCCCCTATGGAATACCTTGATATGGTTGCCTTGGAACCTTATGAAAAGTGGATGAGTTATTCAAGGAACTTGTAGATACATATGGGTCAAAAAAGGAAGGGGATGAAGAAGGAGAAGCCATAAATGAGGTCACATTAATTAAATATCCTCAAGCTAAAGAGATAGACAAAGGCAAAGGAATTGTCTTAGATTTGGTCCCTATGACCAAAAAATAGAGAGAGATAGATATGGATTTGGTGCTTAGAGCCTTCAAGAAACCTAAGTGGATTCACCTAAAAATTGAGGTGAGCTTGTTTAGTGATGAATTTCCCATACATGGACCTATCATCCCTGACTGGTTCATCTATGGGAAGTTCCAAAAGATACCCTCTTAGATGAATTTATGGGCTTTGAATAGAACTGCCAATGTTGAAGTCAATGATGAAGTCTAGCCCTAGATTTTAGAACTCATGAAGGAACAAAAAGAGAGGATAATGATTGAGGTTTCTAAAGTGAGCAATAATAAAATAAAGAAATAAAGGAAATCAACAAGGGACAGCCTCAAAAATATATAAGCTTAAAATCTTTCAAAAGAACATCCCAAGGTTTAATTTAACACTGATACATTGACACTTGAGAAAGTTACTACTAAGAAAGTAACTATTGGAACTAAAGAAGTCACTCTCCAAAGAGTAAAACAATTTATAGGACTCACTCTAGTCTAAGTTTAGGTAATAATGGATCACCCCATTCATCAAGAAGATATTGTAAGTTTGGTATAAGCCTAGAATGAAGTAAAGGATCTTGAACTTGGAGAAAGAGAAGAAAGACCTAGAGGCACAAATATCACTATGAAATCTATAAGACCTAGTGATGATGTTAAATAAGTACTTGATAGATGCATTTCAAGGATTAAAATCCATCAAAGTCAGGCCTAATACCTTATAAATTTAAGCCAAGAAGACACAAACATTGATATAATAGTGGTAAAAAACTAAAGACCAGGTGATAGAATTTATTAAAATACAGGTCACCAAGTAGCCCTTAGATTTCAAGATCATTAAAGACAATTTAATGACATTCAAGGGATCTTAGTGGAATAAATATAGGAATTAGTTTCATGGTAAAAAAAGTCCAATGACTTCATGGAAGAAGATAAGGACTTGGTGAACAAAATTGAGAAGTTACTAAGAACCTTGTTGGTGCCCCCTTTTCAACATACTACCACTGTCCTGATGCATGACATGGAATTCCAATAGGGAGTCCAAACTTTCATCCAAGTAATTAAGATGAAAACCAAGGCCAATCCAGGAAGGATAATTCAAAGTTCATTAATGTCATCTTTACTATAGGAGAGAAGGTATTAGAAGCAAGGTGCTACAAGAGGTCACTGTCAAAAGTGACAAATAATATGATACATTGGTTGAATATGAAGAAGAGATTATAATGAATCTTTTAGTGGATTTTGAGTCAATCAAATAATAATACACCAGGGTGAAAGACTTCCTTAATCCTAAGTGATCAATGGGGGCCACCAACCTAAGAGCAAAGTCAAGATTATTCTTTTGTAAACTATATATGCTATTTTGTTAGAATATATTAGTATTTTGATCTAATAGGTACCTAATGGCCATATATATGTACTATATAGTCCTTGTAAAAGGAGAAATGTCCTTGCCTCTTGTAAAAGTTGAAAATAAAGATGACTGGTACACTACCTATGTCTTTTATAAATAGGCAGGTGTTACCATTTGTAAAGTGAGTGATTTTGAGAAATTTTATACTAGAGTAATTAATATAATTAGAATTCTAGAAAGATTGTCTAGTTTTGTGTTATATTTTTTCTACTTTCTCTTAATTATAGGTGGATGTCTTATATTTGAATGGTTCTTGGATAGATGAGCTATATTTCATGTTCATGAGGTTTCTAAATTCTGATGTGTTAGATTAGTTGATGGATTCTAAGTTTACTTCATTTTATTTGCTCTATATTTGAATGTTCTTATGAAATTTAGATTATCATAGAAAAATCTTTAAGTAATCTTGAATTTTACTCATGATATTTATATTTTACTTTGAATCTTTCCTGAATTTTTATGAAACATGGGCTTATGCTATGTTTCATCATTGATTGGTTAAATGTATGCTCAAATTGAATAGAACTTTGTCATTATGTTTGACACTAATGTTGTAATCACATTTATTCTCTACCTTACCCTACCTTTTTCTCCTTTTTTTATCAATGCTCACTTTAGCTTAATATCATTGTAAATATACACTTAGATTAGCTTAGAGTTAGAAATATGGACTAGGAAGATTATGAGACTACAAATATTGAGACCATGGTGGCTCCAAACCACCACATAAAACAAATTTTGTGGGCAACTCTCATACTTTTTTGACTATTCCACCACATACACACTACTTGCCACAAAATACAACTCATGCTTTGGATTCTTGTAATTCTAAAATGAGAAGTGTTCATCAACACTAAGGAACACTCTATGGAGCAATTAGAAGCATCAACAATACCATGGGGAATAAATTATTGTAGGTTTATCTATGTGTGAAATAAATTTATATATGAATTTAGTTTTGACTATATCACTAACTTCTAATGAAAATTAAACCAACCAGTCACCAATGATTTATCCTTTGATGGACTTCTAATTTAGATAGGTTAAGTTGAACTCTATGAAAAGTGTAATAAATCATTTTGTGATAAGGATGTTTGGTTTGAGAATGTACAAATGGATTTATACCTCATAATTATTCTCATTTATTTATTATTCATGTAATGACTCAATCATTTACTTTCAAACACTATGGTGAGACACTCTTTTTATACTTGGACAATCTCATTTTGTAATTTATATGAGTACAAATAATGAAATAGATTGAACTTTATTTTATATCATCATCCTCTTGGGCTATAATTTATGTGATATAAACCTCAACTGACTTAAAATAAAGTATGAGGGGATAATTATAATTAAGTTCCATGAGAGTCAAGGAATATAATAAAGTGTTATACTGACTCAAATGGGCCTTGGAAATTTTGAGTCCAAATGATACCACTCTTATTCTACATTAGATTATTAATATTATATAAAATGTATATAAGGTTAGGGTTTAACCCTTGAATTTCCCCCAACTTCTCAAATAATAATCTTGTTTGTGTTTATTTAGTATGAGGTCAACTCTAAAATATCACATATCTTTGTAGGATCCATGTCAATATAATGCATAAAGATAATGAAAATTAAAAATTCCACACTAGTAACTCTAAACACACACTTATTTGGGTTAATTTTTGCATCATATTTGATTATGTAAGTATAGTGAGTATAACCTCAATGTCATCGACTTTATAATAAGATTTTCCTAGAATATCATTGACTTATAACTTCACTACTTTATGAATTATATCATGAAATAAGTGGGTCATATCCCTAAGTTAATTTTCATATAAATTATTTATGTTAAAAATTCATGAAAGTGTAACATAAAATTCCCCATAAATTATGAAGGGGGTATTATTTTTGTCTTTCTCTAAAATATGAATTTGAATATATTCCAGAAAACCATCCATGAGGGATAATAGATCATATATAGGTGTCGTGTCCATGATGAGATCAATATATGGTAGGAAAAAATTCATGAAGTCAATAAAGTCATATAAGTCATACTCCTTAGGACACTAGCTCATGAATGACCTCAATAATGTCCTTAAGAGGGATAGTCATTCATGAAGTCAACTAATTAGTTATTCTACATAGGTATAACCTATATGGAAACAAATTTATACTCCTTATTTAATTCATGAATGATATTATTGTATAGATGGATATTTTCAACCATTTTTTGTAAATTTCATACACGTAATTAGTGACTAATTTTGATTCACGTTGTATCTTGATGTTATAAACACCTAACCTTATATCAATGGGAATTTATAATAATAAGGCTTCATATTTTTCACTATTATTGGGGCATTATATTTCAACTCTAAACCTAAAATTCATCATCCTCAATTTAATGTAAATGAGGATAACTCCCATCCCTATCCCTAAATGAAACTTCACTCCATCATAATGGAGTATCCTTTGATCACTTGAAAGGGACACATCATCATGATGGTGAGGGAATATATCTTCATTTTTAGAAATCTCAACCATAAAAATCTATGGTATCATGGCTATCCCATCATGAATCTCTACATCTTGATATTTGTAAAGGTTATATGTCCCAACCTCACATAGGTCAAAATGGATTGTAATGAGTTTATCCTTCTATAGGATATTATTTATTTCTTATGTTATATTTATTGAGATGATTGGTATCATTTTAATCTTTTCTTTGTTCACCTTATAAATAATTACTATGCATTTTGCATTATGTTTTCCATTTAGTAATCCCTTAAAACCTTTAGATATTGATTTTAGAACACATGTCATAGTTGTAAAGGGTTATTTTTCCTTGAAAAGTGGAGATGAATTTATTATTCTATTATGGGTAAATTTATAATCAATATGAAGTCCTAGATTTATATGGAGGTATTCTTGATGGACATCAGATGGTTTTCAATCACCTTGGGCAATGAAAACCTTTACCAATTACAAGAACTTAATTTATTGGAAAATATTGGAAATGATTGCCTTCATCATGTGGATCTAAGGCCTCCATAGAATAATGACGTAATTTATGCCCTTATATATTATGTAAAAATCAATAAGAACTATTTTGGTCTTAAACATTATAAGAAACACTATCTTCCTAATTAAAATAGACTAGAAGCTATCATAACCTTGAAGTGTGTTCCTAGTCATGGAGTAATTGGTTTATCCATAGTCAAGATTTTGAAGATCAATGAAGTGATTATGTGTACTACAACCCCATAATCAACCAATTATATTTTAAAATGATTATTATAGATCAAAAAATGTAGTTACAAGAAAATATATCCTCTTGTATCCATGTCTATGTTAGGAATTAGGCATCTAAGGTAAAATAAGTATCTAACATTCATAAAATATTACCTAGGAGGGTATGTGTCTAGATCTATATGGTTTATTTTGGATTATTGAAGTGGTGTAACACTAGACAAATGAAAAATATATAAGGTGTCAATTAATTAAAAATTATGGGTAATAAAATTATTTATCATTTCCAGGAATGAAATATAGATAATCGTCCTCATGAGATCATAGACAAGGTCATAGTTCCCTATGGGTTTTGGATTACCTTAAACTTTGGTTTCTATGAAATTGGTGAGATGAAGGATTTGTAATTAAAACTATCTGGTGAAAGTGATGATATTATCATCCTCTTAATTTTATATCTCAATGACACCAATTAGTCTATTTTTTCCCTAAGGGCCTATGTAAGGGGCCACATCAATATTTATCAATATAGATGTCATGGCTTCAATGTCAAGAGTTATAACTAACATGGTTTGGTTGGCTAGGTTATTTTTGCTATGTTTTTATTTTTTTTGTTGTTAGTGATTAAAGAATGGGTTTTGGTACATGAAAAATTATGTTTTAAAGCACCATGAGACCCATCAAGGAAGGTGCATAGTTTGGGTTCACACTTCCAAAAATAATGTCTACAAACATTTTGTTGGTCCTTAGGGAATCACTAGATGAATTTTTTATAATCCCTACAAGAACAAGATCCTGACTAATTATCTTATGAAAAAATAAATAAATACTGGGATTATAAGCCCTCGATTTTGATTCTTATTTTTCTAATTGAACCTTTATTGAATTATTTTGGATAAAAACATTTGTTTTTAAATTGGTAATTTTCATTCTACTTAGTATTTTGATATTGGTTCTAGTATTGGTTTTCATGAAGAGTAAGAGTGTTAAAATTTATAGTGTGAATGGTAGGTAGATATATTAGATTTATTGTAACCCCATTATTTTTATTTTTATATTTTTACATTTTAGTTATGATTATTATTCATGAAATTAGACATTTTGGGTTGGTTTGTCATTTTGTGTTAAATAGAATTATGAATAAAATTTTAGGACCTTATCCCATTAGTTAATTTGGATGTCATAATTAATATTCTAATAAATCCCCACTATTTTTATTTGGAGTGATGATTCATCTATTTAATTTTAGGTTATATGGTCACTTGGTCAATTCTAAGTACAATCTTTAGTGCTTACTCATATGATCAATAAAGGAATATCTATATGTCTTCCCTATATTCCTTATAAATATAATTAAGTAAAATACTAAAAAACTCTATTTGATCCATGTATGGGGCATTATAAGTGGAACAGAGTACTCTCTACCACCTTAAAATAAATTAGGTAGTAGGATCATTGGATTCTTGTTTAATGTGTATAAATTAACATATGTCAGTTTGAAGCAACTTGAAAATATTAAATTCTTTTAAAAATTATGCCATAAGTTTATATAAATAATGGATGGAAGATTTGGGGAGGAAATAATACCAATCCAATGGGATTAACTCAAGAGATTTACGTAAAATCTTGGCCATTACTCCATCCTTGGTAAATAACTCTCTAATGACTATATAATAGGCCTTAACATATGAAATTAGGTCCACTTACCCTTTCTATTTGAGGAGATTTAACAATGGGTATGGAAAAATGGCCTCTTTAATTTTGTGATCATAGATTCATTTATATATTCAATATATGTCCGCAAGAGTGTTTGGATAAGATTTGGGAAGAGGTGTTGAATAAGAAGTAGGCATAAAACCACTAATGATGAAATTTTTCACCTGAATGGGTAGAGTATAATACACCATACTTGTTTTTTGTGTTAATATGGATAACATGGAATAATATGGCTATAGAGAGTTTCAAAAAGTGTGTTAATTAGAATTTTTATAGGTGAAGTATACATGGGTTGTTTACTAACAGGTACATAGTTTTGGAGAACAATGGGTAGTGGTGTGTTGGTTGTCAAATTATTTAGAGTACCATTTGAGAAAGGAACATCAATGGTAATGTGAGTGGAAGGTTGTGAATGAGGACACATTTTTTATGCATGATTATTGATGCCAAAAATAATAAGGTACCATATATTTTATTTTGGTGTAAATATAATTAAAATATAAGTGGGTTGGTATTAAAATGGTTGATAATATATCACTAGAGTAATAACAAGTGAGGAATGTATTTGATTATTGAATATTTCATTAATTCCTTGGTTAGAAGGAATAATTTTAAGAGATGAATTGTTTCTCTCCAAATAAATAATTTGTCCCACTAAGATTTAAATGATATCATTTTTAGTGTAAATATTAGTGGACTTGAGGGGCTCTCTTACAAGAGGTTGTGATGGATGAGGATGATAACCTAAGTTGAAATGATTTGTGTTTTATGTCTCTAGAAGAGTCATCATGAGTTGTTTAAGCTATTTGAAATATATTCATAAACATTACAAGGTAGTTGGGGTGGATATATCCTATTTAACCCATATTATTAAATACAAATTCTCTGATCATATGAATAAAATCTAATCATAACTTTAGTATCATGAATTTGTAATCTGATCTGGGGTTTAGTTATAACATGGGTATATAATCAACCTCCTGCTATTAGGGTCATACCATTGTAGTCCTTATAGTTACTAGAATGATCTAATGGATCTTACAACTCTTGACTCACCACATGAGACTTTGTTTATCATATGAAGTTAGAATAATTGTAATATGGAAACTAGGTCTCATTATTTTGATTTGGCATGTATTTACAACTAGATAAAAAGGGTTAATATTTAGGTTGAAAAATTATTCTATAAGCCTCAAGTGTAAAATTACTATCAAATTTATCACCAAAAATATTCAAGGAGTATATAAAAACATGCAAAATAAATGGAAGAGGATACAATATGGAAGAAAGAGTAATGAAAAAGATAAATACAAAAGGAATAGCCTTTCATGTTAGGCTCATTAGATTTATTTGAGAAAAAAGTGACATGCTAAACTTGTGCACTAAACCTTACAAGGTAAATTTAGGATGAATAAAGAGGAATGATAGGATATATGGGCTAATGATTTGGTTTTTTAAGTGGAGGTTTTTGAAGTGGTTGAATAGGCTAAGATAAAAGGTTAATTTATTTAGTTAAGTTATTCACACAAATTTTTTGGCAATGGGTGGTAACGAATGCTTTTGTATAAATGAAAATAATTCATTTTCATGAAAGTGATCATTAATGACAATGAGATATGGTATGATAATATCCCAAGAATATATGGATTATAAAAGAGCTAGGTATTATAAATATTAGTCTATAATACATTATTTAATTGGGTTAAAATGAGGCTAGAATATTATGGGTACTAGGTTGGCTGTATTATAATGGGATTTAAAAATAACATTTCATTCAAAAAGTGAATGAGATTATACGAGGTTAGACCCAAAGATAAAGGAAGAAGTCAAAATTTTAGGTTTTGATGTTGGTAGGCTAAGAGGTGATTTTTTTGGGTAAATGTGTTTTAGACAACCTAGTTTTTTCATCTAGAGAATTTAGCTAACTAGCGATAAGGTTGGGTAAAGGTTTGGAGTGAAATTATTTTAGCTAAATCTTATAATTTATGTCACTCTAGATATTCTATGTTAGGATGGGGGTTAGTACTTGAATGAACATTGCTTCTCTATGTAGATGCATTTGGTTAAGAAGCATCCTTGAAGGGAAAGGAAAACATTTATTTTAGTTTATGATGTGTTGAGTTTATTTTCTTTTTAAAATAATTTTATGTATTTTATGTTATTTTCAAAAGTATGTGTTTTTTTAATTTTATTTGTCTAAATCATATAATATCTGGCTAAATTAGAAGTTTTTTATTAGGAAACATATGTTTTGATAAATATTAAAGAAAATAAAATTGTTTGTGAAAATAAAGGCATTGAAAATAAATAAATCAAACTTTTTATGGATTTTATTCCTAGGATATAATATGCAAATGTTAATGAATTCAAAATTGAAACCAAGTTATATGAATATCGATTTTTACTAATTTTATGGATTTTTAAAAGTACATAAATTTAATTATAATTTATTAAATTAAATTATTTTAATTATTTATTCAAATGAATGAAAATAAATATGAATGAATACTCTAGATTCATATGAATGAATGAAAACCAACCTACAGTTTTAGATTTGGATGTACGAAATTACACGCATAAATTGTAAATAAAATAAAATAAAATGTAAATTTTATATTTTTTTAGTTTGATGTTATTTATATTAATATTAAAATATAAAAATTATTATCTTACTTTGTTTATTATTGCATTTTTTCATAATTGTGAAATAATAGGAAGCAGTTTCATGGATGCAATTCACTTCTTTTAATTTTCCTTGGATTTATATGTAAGTGGGTGAGAAGATTGTTATTGATTTTTATACATGTGTATTATGTGGTGTATTTGTTTTAAAAATATGGATAAAAATATTTAAATTGGTATAAATGAAATTAATATTTGATTAATTAATTTTAAAATTAACATGCAATAATATTATACTTTTAGAGTTCCTATGTACAACTAATTACTCTAAGAATAATGAATAATTGTCAATGCAAAAAGGTATGAAAATTATTTATTTTTGTTTTATTATCTTATGTGAAATTAAATATAATTAAAAATATTTAATATAATGAGGAATAAAAATTTAAAAAATAAATCAAAATATAATCCACCAACTTAACCAAAGCAGAGGACATTTAGAGAAGAACTTGATTATTATTGGAATTATTTTGATCCTAAAAATAACATATCCTTCTTTATTTCTTAGTGATGACCTAATTATTATCCAAAAAAAATAACACAAGATTAAATGGAAATAAAATCACAAAGTGAATAGAAGAGGCAATGGGATTGTGGTTGGTTCTCACAACTAGAAAAGTGTTTTCCTAAAAGTTTATCAGTTTCTTCTAATTTGTTATGGTGAATATAAGGTTGATATGGTATTTTGGATGATTTATCAAGTAATTTAAAAAAGGTATACTATAACTCTCTCAAAAATTGTATACTCAATTTTTCATATAATTTTTGGATATGATTTCATGATAAAATGAGCTATTTTTGTGAAAAATAGGATGTTGCATGTGGGAATCTTGATAAGAGTTAGATAGGATATTATTATAATTCATTTAGAGATATAAAAAATTGTCTTGGACCTCATATTGAGTGAACTATAACATTGCATAGTCAATTAAATAAAAATAGGAAGTAAAATTAAGATTCAAATAAGAAAAATGTGTCAAAAAAATGTCCTATGAATATATTTGAAAGAGCATGCAATGGTGGAAAAATTTTCATTATATGTAAGTTGGGGTTATGCTAAAACCATAGTGGTTATTTAAAACTAGTGTGGTGTTTATGCCATTCACCTTAAAAATCCTGATCTAGGAAGGTTTAGACTCATTTTTTTAAAGTTTGGCACTTAGGTTAGGCTTAAAGAGAGGCACAAGAGGGAAAAAAAATAAAAGACTAGGTATAAGAATGTGAATTCATTTTATCATAATTTATTATCTTTAAATGTTACATCATCAAAAAAATGGGCTAAAAAATCACTCATTATAGTTGGGTTCACCCTACCCTCTTGTCTATTTTTCCATAAAGTAAAGAATGGTGATCTCTCTCATGTGGAATTAAACTCAACCCATGGTGTTACCTTTAGATTTAAGGACTATTGATTATAATAATATATATGTTTCATTAATATAATTTTATCTAATTGCTTGATATAACTTAATAATATTCAACCATGATAATCATAAGTTATATTGTAACATTTACATCTATATTTTTATTAGGGTAGTCTTATATGTATTCTCATATGAGTTATATTTAGTTAAGATAATTTTTATATATCCATGATCATAAAATATTTACATCACAATGTTTATACACATTTTATAAGTAAAAATATTAGTGAAAAAATGTGTGATATATAAATCTAATAGTTAAGATGTCATACTAAATCATCTTAGCAATGTTGTACTTAATTAGTAATTGAAACTTAAAGGATTTTTATATTCATAAGTTTTTGTGTTTCACTAAAGATGGAAGTTAATTTTTATTGGCTTTAGATCTAATATTGATTTTTTTGATATGAGTACGAGTGTTTTTATTAGCATTGGTGAGAGCCATGTTATAATCTAAGTTGTTTTGTTCTAAATAAAAATAAAATCCTTGAGAAAAATTAGTTCTATTAATGTATTATACTTTAGGAATAAGATTATAGCCTTTGGGGTTGATAAATAAATTGATATTTGGAAATTAAGGCATGATTAACAAATTAATAATGATAAGAATCTAGGAAAATAAAAATATGAATATAACACAATTATTAGTGGGTTAAGATTCATGTTTAGTTCACCAAAATATATTTAAACCTAAAATATTATTTAAAATGAGGATCCTTTAAAATATCAAAATGTATAAGACTATTATAAATTCAATATACAAGAAAGTATTTTGTTTAGAAAAATATCTAGGGCTATGAACAAGGTTTGTGTACTAATGAGGTTGCAAGGGATATAAAATGGGAATTTATACATAATCTCTTGGGAGTTATCAAGGGGAAGAAATTAACTAGATCCAAGGTATATTTAAATATTGATAAATAGAATAAAAATTCTTATAGGAAATAATCAAGAGCTATAGGAAATCAATATATCATTAGATTATGAAGAAAGAGCTCTTATTAATTTAAAGGTGTCATTAGTTGTTGAAGTAATAGATGCATGTAATTTAAAGGTTAAAAAAGTAAAATAAATATTCCATTATAAATACATAGAAATAATTAAGAAAGATCATGAATCTAAAGGTGTCATTATAAATTTAATACAAATATTTAACTAATTTAAAGGTTATAAAGTAAAGTAAAGGTGGTACTAGGCAATATGTAAGAGCTATGAATAATAAATATGTCAAAATAACAATTAAATAACATAATTATGTTAATTTATACTATATAATACATTGAATAAACAAGTATATATAAAAATTAAAATATGGTATTAAACACTTGGGAATGTCAGTATTGATGTACCTTCACCGTACATTACTTTTATGTTATTTAATGTTTTATTTTATATTTATCAATGAAATATTTAAAAATAATAATAATTAATATTTGATTTAGAAATAACTAATACATATTATAAGTTTAAAGTGCCACCAATCTCTATTGAAATTAAAGCCACCATAGATAGAGGGAACTGAGGTATTCTACTAGCAACTTTCCTTGATGAACTACTGTAGTTGTTAGCCAAATGTATTTCTCAATAGTTCTATTAAATTACAAAGGCCATGACCAATGCTATAAATGGTGTGGTTGACACAATGCATCCAATGATTTGTGGTGGAGAAGAGTTTAGTTATCTATAATTCTTTCTTACAAAATTGTAATATAATATTTCTAAAATCTTGGGTACCACAAAGAATACCTTCCAATACCAATTTTTGATATTTATTCTCATATTCACTCAATGGAAATCATTGGTCATAGAATTTCACCCTAACACTAATTATTGGCTTGATGAAGTCACTTCTACAAATTGCTATTAGGATCAAGTTCCTTTATTTGATAACTAGGAAAATGAGCTACTTCAGATTGCCACTATGCACCCACATATCCCCTTAGATGTTATGAAATTATTGGGTCAACATGTTTTAGTTTCATCCCTTCTATATGCAACCTCTATATGGATTCAAGAGCTCCCACCAATGACTACCATGCCATTGGGATTCTTCATAGACGTGTCTACTACATAGCAAGAAGTAGCATTACAAAAATCTCAGGCTACATAGTGGGATACCCATCTTCAGGTTGTCCCTCTTGAATTAGTAACTCCAATTTCATCCACTACACTTATAGAGATACCCAAATGCAAAAAAATTAAATGGATAATTAACCATAGAAAACCTTCCCTTCCATGACAAAAATGAGGAACTAGGATTTATGGTACAATGATCCTCATGTTTTAAAGATCACATCTCAGTGCTATTGGCCTGAGTTTTAGACTGATGTAACTGAAGTATACCACCTAATGATACAAGACATGGTGGGTGACTTATACAAGGATGAGAATGAAAAGTAATTTTTATTTTGGAAGGTTGTGTGGACTATGTAAATCTGTAACAAGTTACCATTAGAGTTATGGGTTTCCCTTCTATATTTCCATCATCTATCATGGTTGACCCATTAGATGAAGAAATAAAGGTTATATAAACTTAGATGGACCTTGTGCTTATTATTTTATTTAGAATCACACCTTTGCCCTAACCCCTAAATGTTTTACTAGAAAGTTTACTTGAATCTACACTAAGGCACAAGTGATCAACCTATAGGTTTTAATTAGTAAAGGAGGACCCTAAAGACTCTAAAATTACTAAAATTGATGCTCTTAGGTCCACCATAGCCACTTCCCAACCTTTAATACCATCTAGTGCTTGGATTAAGATGGCATTTCCATAAATGGCTCCATAAGATGTTTCCCAAGGTCAATTGAGGAAGCACTTAGTTTTTCACTCATAGATTTAGATGGTTACATGATCCTCTTTAGTTTTTCACTCTAATAAACCCCCTTATGATACTATGGAAGACATTCTTGAGTCTCTAACTATAGAAGAAAAACAAGTTACTTGAGAAGAAGTTGATGATGTTATTGCTTGATGATGCTGCTAAGAGGAGAAGAAAAAGGTGAAGGCTAAAGTGGTACACAATATGTAGGATGTGAAAGCATGGGATCAAGTTTATACCACTCAAAATTAGATATATTCAACTACCATGATGCAAGCTACCCTTTCTTCTAATGAACAAGTTCTGGATGGGGAACCCCTTCAACAAGCTACTATGGAGATAACATTGTAGTGAAACACTGAAACTGATTAGGAAGCTCAATGCCCATAGATGGAAGATATCATAATTATACATATATAAGTTAAAGGTATTAATGTTTATTCTATTATTCATCCCAACCCATAACCTTCTCAACCATATATTTTGTCTATGGAGTAACCACATTTGACTACTAGTGAGAATCCATTTTTCCCTATCATAGAGTTACCTTCTATTCAAATGTCTTTGGATCCTTTGACCAACAATCCAACATAGTTTATAACATATCCCCCATATATTTAAACCAATTTTTCCTTAATGTCAATGCTATATGTACATGTCCAACTAATGTGAATAATGATGGTTTTATTGCCACTTTCTCCTCTTCAAAATGCATTAGCCATTTGTTTGGCCACTTCTTTAGATAACACACTAGCTTTATCAGATCTTTCTCTAGATGTTACTTAGTTGTGACTAAATGCCTTGCTCATCACATGATATGTAGTTATTGATCAATTGGTAGGGTGGAAAACTCAAGTGAAGCACAATGCCTTTGTTGTAGTTCAACCAAATAGATATGTGGATTGTATTTCTTTAATTTTTGGTGATATTGATGATAAATCTATGATCACCAAGGATATTATTGCTTCATGTGATGATGCTAATTTACAACATTTGTTTTATGGTTAAGCTCCCCTATGGTTAATGATATATTTACCTTTAGTAAACTCTTGATGGTTCTACAGTAAATGAATATGGCCTCCACTTCAGTGACATAATCTTCCACTATTCCTCTTCCATCCCCTACTTAGCCTTAGTTGTTCTAAAGGTTAAGTTATCTGGCCTCTTTTATTTCCTCTATTTTTTGGTTCATAGATATTATATTGGATAAAAACCCAAAAGGTTATCCATTTTATCTCATTAACTTACTAAAAACTTGAAAGGGTAGTAGGCTACCTTTACGATTTTATTTGTTGAGGATAGGTGATGTTTCATTTTGATATTTTCCACTTAATTTTTCTTTTGCATTGTCTTGAGATGAGATAAATCATTATGTTTGGGAAAGTATTAGTAGGTTAATGTGCATATAAGGTGCATTTTTAACATAATGACATATCAATAGTCTATAAGGTGCCATTGTAGCATAATTTCATGTCAGACATCTACTTGGTCAACATATATAAGATACTTAATCAATAACTATATTCCATTTTGAATAGATTACATGTATTTGGGTTTTTCTAACTAGGGAATCCTATATTAAGGTTAGATTTTTTGTATATTTTAAATGCAGTCTATTGTAGCCATGTGCCTAAGATATAAGTATTAAAGTATGTATTTATGTAAGTTGTAAAGAATGGGAAGAGATTAGGCATTGATGAATTAATTTTGGACCATATAAAAAGAGACTTTTATGTAAGTGATAGATAATGAGTTGATCTCTATGTAATAATTATCCATTTCCATGATTGTGTTGTAAAACTTGTTTTGGAATAATTTCATAGACTTTGGTATTATCTATGATTAAATTACACAATATATATATAGATTTTCTAGATATGTGGCTATTCAAATTAGGTAACAATGGATGAATCTATATTGTTCATTATAAAGGAATTCATTTAAAAATCACACTAGTCAGAATATCTATGGTTATGGTAATTCTATTCTAGGTCTTTGTAAATCTATGTTTCTACTAGTTAAAAGTTGTTACCTCTCCCTCAATTATCCCTATAATTATCAAGTTTTTGGAAACCAAGAACCTCTGCTAACAACCATACTAGAAATGTTCAAAATGAAAAGTAGGTTAGTTGAAAAATTTATTAGTAATACTCCTAATTTTATTCTTAAAAATTCCTAGCCTAAATTGTTAAGCAAGGATAATTTAATTTAATATGAAATGATGATAATCTATTGACCATATCACCCAAATATAACATGTATTTTATGTATGAATATATTTAATACAATTCATATGTATGGAAATATATATTTTTTGAATGAACATTATTACCCAAACATAAATAATTCAAAATTTGAACCAGAGGTAGTTGAACCCTAATGTGTATCCTTAAATTTATACACTCATTAAAATTTTCAAATTATTATTCTTGTTCAATCGTAATAAAGATTTTAATCCTTAATAATAATTATAAGTATATAATATTATATAAATAGAGAATAAAAATCTTATAAGAGATATTATATCAACAAAACATTTACAAAGAGATAAAAATACATGATACACAATAAGTGAGACAAAAAAGCTTCTAGAAAGGATAAAACAAAGGGCATGTCCCAAGACTATACTAGGTGAGAGAAAAACTATAAAATCCAAAACCATGGATAAAATTAGATGGGATCTTTAATATAGTAAATCAAAATTATATAAAAGGACTCATCCTCCTCCACATCAATAATAAATTCCCTAATAAGACCCACATCCAATTTTCTAGGCACTACCACCTTAACATATTCAATAAAAACATCACATATAATTAATGTCACTAGAGTCTCCCTAGATAAATCTACCACCTAAACATCAATAGATTCCCTTGCCACTACTCTAAAGATATGGATACCATGAGATTTAATATAAAATAATTATTACATAAAATGAGGGAATTTTAAGGACAAAGAGGATCACTATGTGAACCATGTCCACTTTTCAATTTGTGACCCTAGCCACACATTAAGAATTCTCAATTATTTAATAGTTCATTCTATTAGTTATATTAGGCATAAGACCATGCCTATTACCCCTACCATGAAAACCTAAAATAAATCCTAAAATGTTGGATTCATCCATCTCTTTTTTAAATCTAGGAAAATAAGAAAGAAACCTTATTACAATGACCACTTCCAACCCCTTATGCTACTAAAATTAAAAGTATAAGGAAATTATAGGGTATTTGAGACCATCTAAATTTAGTGAAGGAAAGAATGGTGAAATAGAGGGTAAAATTGATAAAATGAGAAGACACCCACCATATGCCACATATTACTTAGTATAATTAATATTAATCATTATAAATAATCATGTCACAATTAAATTGTAATAAGATAATCATGTCATAATTGTAATCATTATAGATAATATATAATCCCATAAATAAAATATTATGTTGGATAAATAATTGGATAATTATGTCATAATTAATTTGTAATCATTATAAATAATATATTAATCCACATAAATAATTAGATATTCATGTGAAAATTAAATTGTAATCATTATACATTTTTAGCATTACAATTTGAGTGAAGGATCTCCTTTAACTTTTGATAATATTAAATTTAAAAAAAATATGGCATTGAAACCATCCTCTTTAATCATTATATGCATGAATTTAAAATATTTAAATTAGATGTTTAACTTGAAATTACTTTTAATTCTCTTAAATCCTATATCATATTGTTGAATTACATGTTAATAAATTTATTTGATTCAATTGAGGATGGGGTGTCCACCTATAACTATTGTTTACTGAGATAGAAGTAACTATTAAATTGAATGAAGTAAAAACATAGAAATACATTCATTCATGGATATTTCTATGGCACAAAGTCAAGTTAAATTATATTTATACTAATTTTTGGAGGATATATAAAATTTTATTCATTTATGTACAATGGAACTTGAAATAACATAAATTAACATGACTCATAGGGCGTTCTTAAAAATACTTGAGTTTATTTTGTTTCCAAAATTTCATCCTGCTATTTCAAAAGGGGCAATACATGAAAGTCTCAAATGACCAATATCAGCTAGAAGAAGTTCATAAAGGTTTTAACATAAAAATTAATGAGATAATTCATTTTAGTTCAAATTTTAATACAATTTTTTAAAATATAAAAGAATAATAGTCTTCAATCAACTTCAATTTGAATTATCACTTATGTTGGAGTTCTAGTTGCATGCAAACTAGACTGTGTTTACATATTAGGAGCTGGTTAATCCCTAGAATTTTATTGTTGACTAGAGGTTACTTGTTGAGGTAGTGTTGAGAACTAGTAATTATGTGTCTACATGAACTATATTCATTATTAATATTATAAATAGATATAATTAGTAGTATAATTAAGGTCCTCATGTGCTTTATCAATGTTACATGAACTACCATTTGAACTTATATAATTTTATATAATTAAGACACTCTTTCAATGTTTTATTTTATATAAGATACCACTTAAACAACCTTTTGGTTGTCTCCATCATTACATTAAAAAATAGTTATGTTTGAAATATAATATACATTAGCCCAAATGTGCAATAAACATTACATGCAAAATAATCTTCCCATATTATAATTCATTAAATAACTATATAATATTATATTTCTTTGATTTATTTTATCCTCCTACATTGACCATTTATTTATCCTAAACTAATAATGAATCTCTCATCATAATCATAAAAATTTGGGCTAAGCCTACATCTTCAATTAACATGATGTTTAAATTTGGACACAAATATTATTTAGTCCCTTGGTCAAAGCCCTCAACCTAGCCTTGAATTAAATAATTGTCTTAAAGTATGTATTAGTTTTATGTATCAAGGGATCAAATTTTATTCTATCATCAAATATATCTACCAAAAAATTAAAATGTGACCTCAACGCTTAATCTACCTTCTCTACAAGTCCTTGAGGGATAAATGCTTTGGTCTAAGTTTTGCATTTCCTAAGTTACTACTCCATTCCCTTCACTATACTTGTGTATATACAAAAATATGGTTTATATAACATCTCAATCTTGTATTCTCAATCTTTTATACTTAAAAAATACCTATTAGGACTCTACCTATCAATTTTAGACCTTCTTGATTCCAAAGGACTCACATTCACCATCTCATTATGACTAAATATTTATATTATGGCCTAAACCTATCATTTTTGATTACTTAGATCTCATGCACTATGAAAAAATATTAAAAACTTATATATAATTCATTATATCCTCAACAGATTCCTAGCCTACCAAACACTTGTGTCCCACATAGGGACACTTCTATCGATGTAAGTGTTTAAATTATTATCAAGCATCTAGACCTCCAAACTCATATAATTTTAAAATATTTTTAATCCTATGGGTTGGCCCATTTATCTTATTGAACCCTAGCATGAGTTACTTTCAAAATGTGTGGTATAAATATAAATCTAAGCCTACTCATTATTTATATAGAAAATACCAAGCAAACACCTAGTTAATCTCAATCAATCAATTACAAAACTAAGTTATACTACCATATTCTTATTTATTTTCATATCAATCATAGGATAAACAATATTACATGTATCAAACACTCAAATAACATCCCATGATTATCATTTGTCAAGTTAGAATCTATATCATTACATACCCTTACATATACTATATTTCATCTTTGTTCACACATAAGCCGCAACATAAGGGGAACTACATATGTATGAGGCCCTCATTAGAGTATTGGTTATGTAGGAATCACTCATTCAAATAGGGTTACTTAAGGTCATATTTTCACCATGATGCCATTAACCAATTTTTTCTAAGGTATTGTATGCACATAAATAATGCATGCTAAATTATGCACTCAACTTTCTGAGGTCATACTGAGATAACTAATGTAATGAATGGGTGATGGGTATAACTATGGATTGGGATAAATATTGGGTGTAAATAGATTTGATATGATGAGAGTAAATTGATTATTTTGATGAAATTATAAGACCTATATAATGTCATATTGCTCATTAAGATCATTTAATTTAGTGAAAGCAAAGATAAGGTCCTTCAGTGTTTCAGTTAACAAAGCAGTGAAAACACTAATCAATAATATGACTAGTAAAATGTGGATGGTTAGGTTTAATTAATTAATGGATGAGATAAAATCCATAAAGTTAAATATGCTCAGTCAATGTCATACATGAAGGTGAATAATATATGATGAGGCTAGACCTAAGGAAAAGAAAAGGGGGTGAAGGTCAAGATCTAGGCTTGAATCATAGTGTATTAATGACCTTAGTTTTGTATGAGTAAAATAGTTGGTAGATCAATAAATTTATCTTTTTCCTCCAGGTAACTAAGATCATTGACAATGAGGTGAGGAATGTTTATATCAATGGAGAACCACAAGTCTTAATTTGACAGTAATGTATGATTGTGTGTTTACTATGGGATAAAACACTTCGACCCTAGGTAAAATACCTTATTTGACAAGACCAAGTATCTAAAAAATTGTCATCCAAAGGAGATAATGAAAAGTATAAGTGGATGATCTTATCTTAGAACTATTTTATTAAAGGACTTTTTTAATATTTAAGTGATGTTTTAAAATAATTATGTTTGATTTTATAGGACTTTGGAAATTTGATTATTTTGGGGAATATTTACCCTAAATGAAAGCTAGTTGCTGACTAAAAATAAATAAATGATAGTAAATAATAATAAATAACTGAATTTAAAATGAAATAATTCTTTTTTTTGGTATTTTCTACTCAATTTTTAAATGCATTCAAAAAAGGGAAACAAAATCTACTTTATTAATGGAAGCATTGATTTTACTTTTTATAGATGAAAGGTAAATGCAATTATTTTTATGAATTTTCGAATGATATATAGATGAATCTATTACTACAAATATGCTTTAAATAACATGAAAGTAACACAAAATAATATCTGTATCTTAAATATAAACTAATACTAAACATCTAATATTTATTTTGCATGTGTAATCTAAAAAAAGTTTTAGTGTTTCTAAATGAGTGCACACTAATTTAAATGACTTATTTTTAATGAAAGTGAGTACTTGGATTCAAATTTCCTTAATTATTAAGATAAAAATAACATTTCTAATTTGTGTAAAAAAAGAGAACCATAAGCAATGAAACCCATATTGATTATCTAGGATTTTTTTCTTTGTTTGGTATGAGTTCGTGGAAAAAAAAGAAATTGTTTTCTAACTAAAAATAAAAAATGGTTACATCTAAAAGTGTTTTATTTATTTTGAAAATATTTTCCTAGGGTTTAAAATCAAATAATTTATATTAGAGAGAAATATATTGAATGGATGCAATAAAATGAAAAAATATAACTAATATCTTGTAAAAAAGATGGGAGATAGAAGAATTATTTTTTATATCAAAATTTCATTTAAAAAAAAAAAAATTAAACTAATGAAAAAAATGAAAATAATCTAATATAGTCTATTAATAAAATAAATAAATCTAAATTAGAAACACATAACCTGATCAAGGTGTAGATTAGCTGAAAGAAAAAGAAGAATATGTTGTGTGGTCCTTGGAATTATATATCCTTTAATAAAAAATAATTGAAGGAAATATATAGCAAATAGGATGATAAAAATATAGTATAAAAATGGAGAGATAGAGAGAAACACAACTCCAAATAAAGAACAACTAATTGTGGCTAGTTAATAACACCATTTAAAAAGATCTGGTTGTAAAATAAATGACTTTCATTACTTTCAATTACATAGTTTATTAAAAATGATAAAACAAAATATTTAAAGTAATGATAACTAGATTATGGATATATAAAGATTCAAATAGATTATATTTGTTGAAAATTTTAGGATCCAAAGTCAAGCTAAAATTGGCTTACTTTTAAAAGAGACACAGAGGCTGTATGGAGTTCAATTGAGTTAAACTGGGAGTAGAACTTAGGAGAGACTCAAAATATTTAAAAAAATAAGATTAAATGAGTTGGGACAACATGAAATTGAACACATGTTATAAATATTAGGAAAATGTGACAATAAGCATGCAAAACACATCAAAATTAGAGTCCCATAAGCTACATTTGGAAGACAGGGAGAAGGTGGTAGAACTGTCCCTTTATTTAGGGGAAGTTATATAAGAATAAACTCTTGTGATGGAACCACCCTAGGAAGTTATAAAATCACCATATAGTAATGTGGAACCACCCTATAAAGAATGGTTCTGTCAGGATAATTTATGAAAATGCCATGGTAATTTTGTAACCCATGTAATAGTTCCATAATGATTCCATTATGGAGAAGGGTGGTGTAGCCCTTTTAGAAAGGTTTTTTATAAAAATAAAAAGGAGTTAAAAACACCAAAAAATGTGGATTTTGGGTGTCTTAGGATAGATAAAGGGAGATAAAATGGAGAGGATATTAAAGAGAACCAATTTCGAGAATATGTTAGGATATCAATGAATCATGCTTAGACATCAAACCATAATGTCATAATGTGAAAATATTGGGTGCATATATATTTCCCCATAAATAAGATGAATTTTCATGAATTAAAGAGGGTGTGGTCCTGAGCAGTGACATGCATAATTGTAAATATGGGGTTAAAAATACCCACCTTACTTACCTTAGTTGCACAATGAAGTCAACCAAGACTATGTGAAACCTATAGAAAAAATATGAGAATAATATGGAATTCAAATGAAAGATAAGAAAACATACAATTTAATAAAAACATAGATGATATTATGTAGCATACATGTGGGGAATATCATACTACTTAAACCATCCCATCGAGGGATTGAATCTAATACCAAGTTATTGTGTACCTACAAAACCACAAAACATGATACAAAGGATAGAAATTCCACTAAAACATTTATTTTGAAACATAAATGACAAAATATTTAAATAAAATGACTTGTGAACATGAAAATATGTATTAAATGCAAAATATTCCAAAATTAGAAAGTTTTCAAACTGAAATGGCTAGTTTGATACTTATTATATTAAAAAAACTTACTAAAAACAAATTCATTTATGCCAATTGATTTGATATATTTTTTATCTCTAGATTGTCTATGATAGATTTGAGAAAACAAGTAGTTGATGGGATTAATAAGATTAAAGCATGGTTAATCTATCAGTGGGATGTGGATCTAGGTAAGGACAAATAGGTTCTTTTGCATTTTTCTATTTTCCCCCAATTTTGTAAGTTTGTTCAAATCATACTATCTAGTGAAATTTGAATTTTTTAGTGTCAAAATGTTTTTGGAGAGGGGATTATGTATATGTTAAAATTTAGGTAGTTTAGGTGATTTATTGAAAAATAATTGGGTATTTTAATAAAATGTGACTACCAAATAGAACCTCATATTAGGAATAAAATTGCCAGTCTTCGCAGACCAATGATTATGTAATTAATACAATAGAATGAAAACCACTCCAATGTGCAAGCTGTGAATGTGAAACCATTCCCTAATGGTGGTTTCATATTCATCAATGGTGTTTATGCAACCACCTAAGGTGGTTATGTAACTTCCCTAAATTAGTTGTATACCCACCTTGGGGTGGATATGTAACCTCTCTTCCTATATATAGGGATTTTTATTTTTTGGAGAAAAATAAGTGTTTTGAGAAGACTTGGGATATTTTATCACTTCAAAATTCTTATATAAACTAGAGTAGAGATTAGGAGTAGGATTGGATCCTTTGAATTATGGATATTTTGATGAAAAATGAGTTACCATTATTTATCAACTGACATTCTATGAGTGGCATAGGTGGGTATCATCCTTACTTAAATTAGGTTATTATGCAAACTACTCACCTACTAGGACCCTAACTAGAACAATTTCATACTATCTCAGAACCTCAAAAACTGGACCATAACTCTTTTAGATGTATACAAAATCATAGGTATAATAATGATAAATCAATTGGTGTCCATCTAGGTGGCCATGAGTATATTTATTAGGCTGGGGTAGCCACTTTAGATATTTGGACACACCTAACATGGGTGTGAAGTGTGGAGTGAGGATTTTCATTATTTTTAGGATCATATATCCCGAATATTTAAAAGTTGATAGTAGGTATCCTTTCCTTCTATTTGGTGGGGAAAAGTGTACAAAAAAGTTTTTATACTATTGGCACCTAATTTTTTGGTGGATATATGAGAGGTGATATTAAATTTCTTAGAGCCAAGAGATCTTGGATTAGACCTATATGTATTTGTACCATGTGGAAAGACTTGGAGAGCTCTCAATCAGTCAACCCATGTTATTCATGAGTTGAGTTTATAAGAGGATGTTGCATTATCATATGAGAGTATCTATCATGGATGTAGTGGCTATTAAGGCCTTAAGATGGATAGATATATCACCTTTTCATGTTTTTCCTTGAGCCATTAGTATTATTACAACAATAGATTTGATATCCTTACTCTACTAGGTCTTGATTGAATAGTGGGATGGGGAGCCTACTTATCTCATGGTGGTTGCTAGGACCACCTAGATATGAGATAAGATACTACAGGTTGAGGTACATCTAGTGGATAGGGTGACTCAATAGTTAGGAATGCCATATATGGGGAAAATTTCCATATTAGTGGTTGTATATACAGGCATGTGAGAGGCATAATTAGGGATATTGGGGTGGATATCATAATACTCATTTATATGACGGGTGACTATTACCCTCGTGATTTTGGTATGAGTTACATAGAGGGGAAAATCCTTAATAGGGTAGCATTAGGTAACCCCAATGCTACCACCATTGTAGCATAACCCTAGTGAGCAAGATCTAACATAGTAATGATAGTTGTAGGTGGGTAGAGATGATAAGGCCCTTATGAATATTTTTTGATATTAAGAACTCAATGTGGAAGATGAAAAGGATGTAGATAATGAATCTAATCTTTATTGGCATGAGGATGACCTAGGTAAATAATTAACTTATGAATTTTATATAATTACTTGGCATTTGTATTTGAGGATTGATTACTTAGAAAATTTACTACTTTGATCTTTATATAAATATAGTTATTACATTGATATTCTACTTTAATATTGAAAATACCTTGTTTATATGGAGTACCATGATTAGGTATACCCTAATCAATAATTTTTAGTAGGGGTAGATGTGACCAAATATGAGCTACTAGAAAATCTTGAATTGCCTACTAGGATAGTCTAGCATACTATGTCTTTGTCATATCCTACCATACATTGGTGATGTTTACTAGGTTAAGAGTATAAAACAACAATTATGGGGTGATATCTAAGATAGAAGAGACCTTGGTAGACATGATGGTATATGATGGAGGTTGATCTTCTTATAGCTAATTAATATTAGGCACGACCTCACATGGAGGCACTAACAATAGGAGAGATATAATCCCTAGGGCTAGAGAGAGTTTCCAAAGGTGATAATAGTAAGAAATGTAATAAGGTATATATATGTTATCACTCTTATACATCAATACCCTCATAGAGAAAGAGGCTGGTATCTTGAGTTATTTTACCTATTGATGTATTTTTTTAATTTGATGAGGTAAAATATAGGTTTTAAAGGGACCTAGAACCACTAACATGCAATACAAAAGTTTTAATAGGCTGAGGAGCCAAAAAGCAAAAAAGTTATAGTATTTAAAATGAGAGAAAAAAATAGGAAACTAGAATATAATTAGGAGGAAAGTACCTCTTTAAGGTCTTTAACTTATTAAGTTTCTATTGGAATGGTCTATTTTTCCATAGAAACTTTTGCTCAAGTGCAGTTCTCAGGCCCTTCAACAGCTTCACTAGGGTAGATCATTCAATGGTGCTTTTAACCTTTAACCTACATGGGTGAATAATTAGGGGGACCCTCTTGGGGGAGCCCTAAGGGGGCATTTTAAAACCTTTGGTATGTGAAAGGTAGGGGACTAAATGGGATGGGTAGATTGGACAAAACCCTAAACTGTGACTTAAACCTATCTATGTAAGGAATTCTAGTCCTAAATGAGTCTAACCAGACCCAACCCTACTTTTTATTTTTTGTTTTTGAGACATTGAGTCACATTATAATTCTATAGAGGTGATTTTATTGGAGATTTATATTGTTCAAACTTGATATTTATTATGATATATAGACATATTTTGGTTTAACTTATAGTGACTCATCATTATATGTTATGGGAGTTCAATTTCCTTTTTTGCTTCTCATTTTATACACTTTAGATGACTAGGCATGTGATGATATATGAGGTATATCTATGATTTTGATAAAATTATACGGATAATTTGTATATATGTGAAACAAAATGTATGTAGATCATGTAATGTGATGAACATGTATGAATCTATGAATGCACTAATATTTATTTTTTAGGCAATGACCTAATCATTAACCAAATTTGAATTTTAGTCAAAATGGATCAACCCCTACATATATTAAATTTTTCAATGTTTTTATATGTCTAATAGGGTCTCATGTTAGTCTAAATATCTTTCCTATCCTTCCTCTAGCCTTGGTCTAACCCCATCTCCCTTGTACTTGCCTAGTCAACCAAAGTCAACTCTAGTCAACCTTTGTAAAACATTGTAAAAGGATAAAATTTTGTTTAAAATTTCATATTGTGGTCATTTATATGTTTTAAGGTGTCTTCAATTAATTATTTTATCTTTTACCATGTTTCATATGTCATATATGCCTTTTGGCCATATTTTTAGTAGAATAAATGACTTGTACAGATGTTTTAATAACAAAATCTGTCACCAAGGTTTATTTAAATGTGGAGGAGGTCAGAATATGTCAGGAAAAGTCATATGTTAGTCTCATAATCAATTATATGTATAAGAATGTAGTTTTCCGTTGATTTTAGGCCGTTGTTGGCACTTGTATGGACTTAGGAAGTCCACTTTCAAATAAAAATATGGGAAAAGTTTCTCTTCATATCCATATGGTATTTTTCATGATTTTTGTGCAATTTTTACATCATAAAGTTCATTATTTACTTTTATTTCTTCCTCCTTTTCTTTGCAAGCCAATAAAGGTCAATTTAGAATGTTTGGTGTGAGTCGTATAGGTGGAGTCAAGAGGAATAATCTTGGGGGTTTAAAGAGGTTTGAGTTTATTTAAAATACATGATATGAAGTTTGGATTCCATGGATTCTCCTTTATTAACCATCACTTAGACCCCAAGTAACTTTTTATGAACTTACATTCATGAGGGGTCTATGTTTTGAGATAGTTTCAGATTTCTTTGATTTGGTTTATTGTTTTGATTTATTTTAGGTGTTCTTAAAGGAACCTTAAAAGGTTTATTTTTTGTTATCTTGGATTTATAAGTTATTAAATTCCCCAAAAACCATCTCTTAGGATTGTCCTTATTTATTTATTACTCTCACTATCATATAACCCAAAATTTGCACTTGTAGGACCATAGATGATGTCATGATGATGTTGGGAGAGATATACTTATGATAAAATTACTTAACATGGTCTAATATGAATAAAACACCTAAGAAATATTGTCCATGACTTTTTTTGGTCTTATACCACCTTCACTATCATGCATACAGCTAGTATACACCTACATGTGCTATTTGTAGATTTTAGAGATGTATAGAGAGATGGTGAACTAGTTTGGTCTTCATGAAGAATTTGAGGTTGTATGTTATCACCTAACCATGTTAAAATCCCATTTATAATCTCACTACATGTTGGATAAGCATCCTAACTAACACTTTTGAGTTTTCAGACCTATTGTCCCAAAAAGGCTAGAATAGAGAACCTATTCTTTTTGTGAGTGAAATATACCATGGTTTAAAAATCCATTTAATGATCCTAATTGGTTATATTTGTAGTCTCTATCATCAAAAAAAACTATGAAAAATTTTGGATAGTGGAAGGCAAATGAAAAGTGATGTTTTAAAGGTCCAAAGGTACTCCTAAAAGCACTAAATTTTCTCAATGACATTTGTAGTTTTAAGACCAAAAGGGGAGATCTATTCAAGAAGGTTGTAAATTCAAAAAAAATTCCAAGATTAAGCATTATAATTGGTTGAGTAACACATAATATGACTTTAGAGACCATTCTAGTATCATTATATGCTTTACCTCAACCCATGCTCACTTTTCTCAATCTGTACACTATGTAAAGATCCACTTACAATAGGTAGGGTACACAAACATTTGAATTGGTATGAAACCTTGATGAAATATTCCAAGTATTTTAAAATTACCAAGAATATCTAAAATTTTATTGATTTCATGGTATTTAAGGTGATCTAATCCATGTCATTAACCTGAGAGGAGGCAAAAGCAACATATAGGTAGGTTTTGGTATAGTACTCCAAGTAAATTAGTGATCACAAAATCCATGAAAGAAGATGATTTCAAGGCTCATAATAATTAATATTGTTTTTATATATAGTATATATACATAATATAAGTTCAAATTAGTCCCTATATTATAAACAATCTTAGATTTGTCCATATCCAAACTTACAGGTCAAAAAACATAGGTCTCTCAGTCATATGAGATAAGACCTAGTCCAAGGTTTTCAAAGTGTATAAAGAGTAAGGGTGAAGTTTAAATGGTGATGAAAACTAAAAAAATATCTATTAATAAGATATTTACCTCCATTATCTCTAAAACATTCAACCAAAACCCCATTTTCACCTATAGGTAGCCTTTTGAAAAGAAAACTTAGTCGGGGTTTGATATAAAATTAGGTTGAGGTAGGGGTATATGAATTGTTTTAAAGGATGAGTGAATGGTATAACATTTTAATTAAATATATAATAAACTCATGAGGATAACATGATGCATATTAAGGGAAAATATCTCCTAATTTCATCATATAGAGTCCTCATACCTTGCCAACATATATAGTCTACCTAAGAAAACTCAATCTTGAGATTTGTTTATTTTGAAGTGTCAAAACATAGACTTAGAGGCTAAATTTTTTTAAATATTACCCTTATAACTATTTTAAAAACCTCAAATGTTTTTTTATGGGATAAATAGGAAAATATGCCTATTTTTTTATCTTAGAGGTAGTGTACTTTCTTCATGCCTAAACCCTACAGATTAGAGAAAAATGATGATAAGATGGACCAAAACAAGAAAATACCATATAATAAGATTATTTAAGATGTGAGACACAAAATAAAATAGGTTAAAACAATCTAAGAGGTTTGAAGGCAAATAGAGTGATCTAGGCTATGAGGGTTGTAGTTAAACCCAATAGACAAGGTTAAAATCAAGCAGTGAAATAGGAGGTCATTTCCATTTATAGTATTTGAAAAACATTAAAATGCCTTGATTAATGTTTTTTATAGGTAAAATAGATGTTTCCAAACTATTTATATGTAAGGAAAACATAAAAGGGTCATTTTAAATCCTAGGTTGTAGACAAACTTGTGAAAACAAGGTCTAGGCCTAAGTCAAATGGTGAGTCATTTACATTTGTATAATGAGATGACCTTTCTAATGGTTGGGGACATGTTTTTTAGATCATAATAGAGGTGTTGGAGCCCTTTATTTGTAGACAAACTCAACAAGAAGCCATATTTGGCTTAGAATGAACTCAGACCCTCATAAAATGTAGGAATAAAGTTTAAAGGCTCAATTTGAGATGATTATATCTCTCATAATACTTTCCATGGGAAGCTAAGGTGATTGGAGATGTTAGGTAGGATCCCTAAGAATCCATTAACGGAATTGAGAGATATTTTAAAATGTTCCAACTCTATGAAATAATGCTAAGACCAAAAATGGCATAAACCCCTCCATAAGGACCTGATTGGAGAGATGAAGAGATTGAGTATACAGATGTGGTGGAAATGCCATAAAACATTTGAAAATTATAGAAGACTATCCCAGGTTCCATCCAATGCTAATTTATTGTATGACCCTATATGAATGGAGCTATAACAAGGATTTATTTGACATTTTATGTGGTTTTTAGGTGTGAAAGTGTTTTAGATGATAAAATCACTTTTGAAAGGTAGATTGAGACTTTTTATAAGTCTCCATTGCCATTCTATAAGGTATCTAAACTCCTAAGTGATCTTATTACCTCTCTCATTTTAGCCAATCTAGTGGATAGATAGTGAACACTTAGGAAAAGTGGTGAAACTCCATTTGGGAAGCCTTTTAAGGCTTGTTTCTTGGACTTGATGACTTGAAATCTCTTTAAAAGTGTCATCCAACTTTTTACATGGATCAAATTGTAGAATTGGGAAGGTTTTGGGTGCCAAGTGTGAGATGTGCATGAAAAAGAGTCATTTAGAACTATCAAGGATGATTATCAATGGCTAAAATAATATGGATGATTATAAACTGATCTAATGCATGTGAGGGAATTTTTAAACCCCTCCTACTTAGGTCCATCATTAGACCTAACCCTATATAGTGATGAGGCAATTTTGTGAAGGCAAATGATGAAGGCAGTTTCTTATGCAAGCACAAAACCATCTACACCACATGTGGAGGTGTTGAATAATATTGATAGACATTTTTCCTTTATTCTCTTTAGGACCTATCTCATAATATATTTTATGATTTTTGTAACTCCTCATTTCTTGACAATTGTCTCTATGACTCTTTAGCTTCTCTTTCTCTCTCCTTTGATAATTTCTATAAATTCTAGCCTTTTGGTTATTATAGGAATCTCTCCACCTAGTTATGGCAAAGCCCGACAAAATTTTTGCCTTGAGATAATAAAGATAATTATTTTTACGTCATTGAATATTTCACTAAGTGTATATAATGGTTGATGGTCTTGTGCAAGTATATTTTGGCTTACCTTCATGTGTTAATCTTCCTAGTGCCTTATGTGTTTTAGAATTTCTCTTTTACAGGTCAATAATAAGTGTCTAATTGGATTGAAGATATAGTGACTAGTCTATTAAATAGTGTTTCTAAGAATTCATATTGTTTAAGTCCTCTTAACCTAGGATCTCTTTAAGACCCCATGCTTGAAACGTTGATGTTAAAGGGAAGCTTGTCATTAGATGAAGTGTATGTGCAAACTTCTTGGTTCTAGGTGCATGTTAGATGGTGTGAGTAGACAAATTATTTGGTGTATCACCTCCCCTAGATTAGTTTTACTTTTAGCTATTCTTATCTATTTTCATCCCCCCAAGTGTTAGTATTAGGATTGATCAAAGTGTTACATTAAGGGAAACTAGCCTCAAATCTAGAGATCAACCTCAAAGTCAAGTCACCCACAGCCTTGAGGTGGTTCCATTGTGCCACTTGAATGAAGAGAGACTTATCATCTTCTCAAGGGGTACAAGTTCAAGTGACAATAGGTTTTGGCATGCTCAGTGGAACTCTTGTTCCTAAAGCTTAAAGACTTTTGGTGTTCTCCTCAAGATATCATCCTTTAGAGTTAATTTCACTAAGCACCAATGGAGACTCAAAACATAAATCTACTAGTTAATTAGTCTAGGTGATATAACTGAAGGTTTTTTATTTTTATATGGTCTTCTCATGAGTGATTCATGGATAATTATTATGCTGAATTTATCTTAACATAAGTTGGGGAGAAATATTCATCTTTGCCTTTTCCCTCACAATATGAACAAGTCCTTATCCAAGATTGTTATGATCCCTATTAATCCTATGTTACAAATAATCAACCATATCAAGCTTGTGCTTCACGTATCCCACCTAATTCCTCTCCAAGTCATTATATTAAAAGTTTTAAGAAGACTTTAATTAGCTAAAAAGACTACATTTTAGACCTTGATACTAGAAATGGTTGTGGTCAAGTCATCCCTAATGATTATGTCAAAAGTGTGAGAAATTCTTTGGATAAAGTCAAGGAAGAATGGATGCCTATAGAGAGAGATAATTGGCAAGGCCTTACTAGTGAAATGATTGATTTTTATGGTTTGAATTTTCCACCTAGAGGAGAGGTTAAGATCTCATGAACTATCTCAGTCATGGTAGCCTCAATACATCCCACATCAACCTTCAATTGTGTCAAATTTATCCACTCAAGATGCTAGTCCAAACATGTTTCAAAATACACCGTGTCCTTCATGCATTCCAAAATTTTTCCCTTGTTATAAGTCTATCCAAGAGAGCAGCCAAAGGAGAGAGGACATCACTATTGATTAGGTTGATTTATTTGGATAGGATTTTGAAAAAGGAAGATTGAGTTTTGAGACTCATCTTGACAAGGAGATTGAATTAGCCAATCAGATTTGAAGGAAATCCATCTTGGTAGTAGAAAATGAACTCTCTAAGCTTAATTTTCCAATTTGGAATAAAGATGCCAAGCCCAAGGAAAACCTAAGTTTACTAAACCTATAATTCACCTCTTAATTTGTATCTTATCCTCATGAATAATCCTCTAAGCATAACTTCCCAAGATGGAATGAGGTAGTGGAAGCTTGTGAAGAGAAGAACAAGATATGTTTAAGTGGAGAAGCTTGAAGTGGAGAGAAAATTAAACCTACTCAACTCCCTCCCAACCCTCCTTAATAATCCATTGAACCCATGTTTCCACCCCCTTCAATTGATCCATTATAACATCCTAATGGTAAAGAAAACATTTCTCCTTGGAATCCCTCTAGGGCTAATGTTCCTAGTTTTGAGATGCCTAGGATTGACACTACTAAGAGGGAGAATGAGTTTGATATTTCAGATTGGATTGAATATGAAGAATATTTGAATACTAGTGAGGAGACATTATATTATTATTATGAGGAAAATTATCCTCCTTGTGTTGAAGAAGAGGCCTTAGAAGAGGTTCTTATGGAACCCAAAGGAGAAAATGAAGGAGCCTCTCTTGTTGTTTCTCTTCATGATTCTGACTATTAAAAGGATGATGACTTATG
This sequence comes from Torreya grandis, assembly GCA_037957365.1. NCBI lineage: Eukaryota > Viridiplantae > Streptophyta > Pinopsida > Cupressales > Taxaceae > Torreya > Torreya grandis. The sequence continues at coordinate 530,218 of JARHVA010004179.1, read as the reverse complement.
GTAGATATTTGAGGACATATGTAATGAAGTTGATAGCCTTAAGTGGCCTACAAGTCATTTGGAGTTGACTACAAGACACGATAAGCAAGATGTTGTATCTCAAAAGGAGGACATGTGGCTAACTTATATGCAAATTTTTAAAGAGTATGAAGAATGTGAGAAGACAAAAATCCTAATGATACAAGCCCAAGATGTTGGAAATTAGGAATATGGTTCAAAATTTGATCCTATAACCACCTATGAAGTTAGTCCCACCAAAATTAAGGAATATTTTGAGCAAGAAACACTACTATAAATCTATGGCATAACACTTCTTGAAGACTTTGAAGAGGATTTAATAGATGAGAAGTACAATGGGATCCTTTATGAAGATATGTTTGCAATAAGTTATCCCATTCATAGATATGCAAATCTATAATGAGGAGATAAAAGGATAGTAATATGAGGCATGTTTCTAAGTTAAAGAGGACTTCATCTACCTTGGATACTTGTGGGAGATGACTCCATTAAATGACATGCCAAGCCAAGGAGTAAAAAAGAAACATAAGTCAACTATAACCACATCCAAAAGAAATCATGCTTTTCATCCTCATTCATCTAGTGAGGAAGGATATTCAAGGTAATTTCCTTTTAATCTAGGAAGGGAGGTATGTTTAATTTTATTTAACATGATTAGTTTTCTTGTTCTATCTTGTTTTCCCTAAGTGCTTAGTAGAACAAGTGTGTCTTTATGTCTTTGATTTAGTCTTGTTGTGAGTTTTTCTTTCCTTTGTGTGTTTTGAGGTAAATCAATTGTTTTTTAGTCAGGTCAAGGTTTAATCCTACTATTTTCAAGTACATTTTGACTCTCTTTGCCTAATTGGTAGGATAAGGCTATCAGTCCATAACATAGGCAAGTTTATTACCCCTAAGAATTACCAAAAGTGTTTAAAATATTTGAATTTTAGTCAAATTTGGTCAACCCCTACATATTTAAACTTTTATGATGTTTCTATATGTCTAATAGAGTCTCATGTTAGTCTAAATATTTTACCTATCCTTCCTCTAGCCTTGGTCTAACCCCATCTCCCTTGTACTTGCCTAGTCAACCAAAGTCAACTCTAGTCAACCTAGGTCAAATAAGGTCAAAGGATAAAATTATGTTTAAAATGTCTTAATTTTTTCATTTATATGTTTTAATGTGTCTTCAAGTCATTAATTTATCCTTTACCATGTTTCATATGTCAAATATGCCTTTTGGCCACATTTTAAGGATAATAAATGACTTGTGCGAATGGTTAAATAAGAAAATTTGTCACCAAGATTGATTTGAATGTAGAGGAGGATAAAATATGTTAGGATCAGTCATGTTTTATTCCAATAAGTAGTTATATGTAGAAGAAGGTAGTTTTCCCTTGATTTTAGGACCTTATTAGCACTTGTACGGACTTGGGAAGTCTACCTTCAGATAAAAACGTGGGAAAAGTGTCACTTCATCTCCCTATGGTATTTTAAATGATTTTTTTGAATATTTTTCATCATAATATTCATTATTTTCTTATCTTTCTTCCTTCTTAGCCTTGCAAGCCAAGAAAGGTCTATTTAGAATGCTTTATGTGAGCCGTAAGGGTGGAGTTGGTAGGAATGCTCTTGGGGGTTGAAGGAGGTCTGAGTGTAATTAAAATCCATGGTAGTAATTTTTAATTCCATGGATTCTCCTTTATTAACCATCACTTAGACCCCAGGAAACTTTTTATGCACTTCCATTCATGAGGGATCTATATTTTGAGCTAGTTTCATATTTATTTGATTTGGTTTGATACTTTGATTTATTTTAGGTGTTATTTAAGGCCCCTAAAAAGGTTTATTCAGTGTTATCTTAGATTTTTAAGTGATCAAATTCCCAATAAATCCTCTCCTAGGCTTTTCCTTGTTTACTGATTACTCTCACTATCTTATAACCCAAAATTTGCATTTATAGGATCATTGATGATGTCATACTAATGTTGAGAGAGATATACTTATGCACAAATTTATTAACATGGAATAATATTCATAAAAATGCCTAATAAATCCTTTCATAGTCTTGTTTTTGTCTTATACCACTATCACTATCATGCATACAACTAGTATACACTTATAGGTGTTATTTATAGAGTTTAGATAAGATGTATGGAGAGATGGTGAACTAGTTTGGTCTTCATGAATAATTTGGGGTGGTATGTTATCACCTAATCATGTTTAAATCCCATTTTTCAGCTCAATATGTTGTGGAGAATCATCCCAACTAATTTTTTTGAGTTTATAGACTTATTATCCCAAAAAGGCCAAGATAGAGAACTTGTTGTTTTTGTGAGTGATATATACCATAGTTTCAAAATCCCTTTGATGCTACTAATTAGTTGGATTTTTAGTCTATATAATTAGTAAAAACTATTAAAAATTTTGGATAGGTGAAGGCAAATAAAAATTGTTGTTTGGAAGGTCTAAAGGTACTACTAAAAGTACTAAATTTTGTCAATGACATCTATAGTTTTAAGACCAAAAGGGGAGATCTGTTCAACAAAGTTGTAAATTCAAAATTGTTTTGATGAATAAGTTATGTCATTAGTTGAGTGACACATAATATGAATTTAGAGACCATTCTATGGGGATGATATGCTTGACCTCAACCCATGCTCACTTTTCTTAGTCCATACACTATGTAAAGATCCACCTACAACAGGTAGGGTACACCAATAGTTGAATTGGTATGAAACCTTGATGAACTATTCCATGTATTTTCAAATGACTAAAAATATATAAAATTTTACTGATTAAATGGGATTTAAGGTGATCCAAACTACATCATCATCAACCTGAGAGGAGGCAAAATGACCCTACAAGTAGGTTTGTGGGTATAGTACTCCAAGTAAATTATTGATCACAAAATACATGCAAGAGGATGCTTTGGAAGATGATAAGATTGAATATTGTTTGGATAGATAGGGTGTATACATAATATAATTTAATGGTACTACATATATTATAAACAATCTCATATCTATCCATATTTAAACGTACATGGTATAAAACATAGGTGTCTCAGTCATAGGAGATAAGACCTAGTCTAGGGTTTTCAAAGGGCATAAAGAGTAAGGGTGAATTTGAAATGGTGAAGAAGATATAAAAATATATGTTTTAAGAATATATATACTTTTATGAGCTCCAAATAATGCAACCAAAGCCCCATTTTCACCTATAGGTATCCTTTTGCAAACAAAACTTAGTCAGGGTTTGATATGAGTTTTGGTTCAAATAGGGGTATATGAAGTGTTTTAAAGGATGAATGAATCATATAACATGTTAATAACCTATAAAATAACCTCATGAGGATAAAATTATGAAACTTAAGGTAAAAAATATCCCAATTTCACTAAACATAGTCCTCACACCTTACCTACATATATAGTCTGCCTATGTAAACTCAATCTTGAGATTTGTGTCTTTTGAAGGGTCAAAACATAGAGTTAAAGGCTAAATTTTTGTACATATTACCCTTGGAACTTTTTCAAAAACATCCAATGGTTTTTTTTTTGGACAAATATGATAATATGACTCTATTTTATCTCAAATTTAGTACACTTTCTCCATGCCTAAACCCTACAAATTAGAGGAAAATGATGAGAAGATGGAATAAAAAAAGATGATTGTTGAAGCTAGGAGACAAATAATACAAGGTAAATTAGTCTATGATATTTTATGGAAAACAAAGTGATCTAGGCTACAAGGGTTGCAGTCAAACCCAATAGGCATGGTTAAAGCTAAGGGGCCAAATAGGAGGTTATTTCCATTTCTAGTCTTTTCCAAGAATTCACATTTATTGATTCATGTTTTTAGAGGTAAAATGGATGTGTCCAAGCTATATATATGCAATGTAAACATAAAAGGGTGATTTTTAGTTTTATGTAGTAGGCAGACTTGTGAAAACAAGGTCTAGGCCTAAGGAAAATGGTGAGTCATTTGCATTTGTAGCATGAGATGACCTTCCCAATAGATGGGGACACATTTATGGGATAATAATAAAGGTTTTAGAGCCATTTTTTAATATAAAAACTCATCAATAATCCATTTTTATCTTGGGATGAACTCATACCTTAATAGAACGTAAGAAAAGAGTTCTAAGGGTCAATTTGAGATGGTTATATCTCGCATAACACTTTGTATGGTAAGCTGAGGTGATTGGAGATGTTAGGGAGGATCCCTAATAAGCCATAAGTGGAATTGAGAAATATTTCCAATGTGCCAACTCTATGAAACAATGATAAGACCATAAATGGTAGAAAATCCTCCATAAAGACCCAATTCAAGAGCTAAAGCAGATGGAGTATCCAAATGGGGTGAAAAGGCCATGAAACTTTTGAAACTTATAGAAGACTCTCCAAGGATCCCTCCAATTATAATTTTATGAAAATATTCCCTTAAAAATAAATTTTTATAGGTATATTGATACTTTTTTAAGTATCCATGGCCATTTTATGATGTATCTAAACTCCTAAGTGTGCCTACTAGCTCTCTCATTTTAGCCAATCCAGTGGATAGATAGCGGACACTTAGGAAAAGTGGTTAAACTCCATTTGGGAAGCCACTTAAGGCTTGATTATTATTATTGATAACTTGGACATTCTTGATAAGTGTCATACCACCTTGTGTATGGATTATATTGTAAAATTGGTAATGTTTTGGGTGCCAAGTGTAAGAGGTGCATGGAAATGACTCATTTGGAATTGTCATGGATGATTATGCATGGCCAAAATAAGATATATGATTAGAAACTAATTCAATAAATGTGAGGGATTTTTTATAACCCCTCTCATTTAGGTCTATCATTCGACTTGACCCTATGTAGTGATGAGGTAGTTTTGTGAAGGAAAATGATTAAGGTAGTTTCATGTGAAAGCACAAGAGCATCTACACCACATGTGGAAGAATTGAGCACATTTGATGGATTTTTTTCATTTATTATCTTTAGGACATTTACCATAATAAATTATATGACTATTGTAACTCCTTCCCATTTCTTGACAAGTTTCTCTATGACTCTTGAGCTTCTCTTCCTCTCTCTTCTCACAATTTCTATAAACTCTAGACTTTTTAGCTATTATAGGGATCTCTCCACTTGGGTATGGTAAAGCCATACCAAATTTTTCACTTGAGCTAATAAATATAGTTGTTTTTACCTCATTCAATATTTCACTAAGGGCATACAATGTTTATTGGTCTTGTGCAAGTATCTTTTGGCTTACCTTCACATGTTACTCTTCTTAGTGCCTTGTGTGTTTTAGAATGTCTCCTTTAAACTTATAGTGAGTAGTCTATTCAATATTGTTTATTATAATTATTATTGTCTAAGTAATCCTAACATAGGATCTATTTAAGGCCCCATGCTTGAGACATTGATTTTAAAGGGAATATTGTCATTGGATGAAGTGTATATGTAAACTTCTTCTTGGTTCCAAGTGCATGTTAGATGGTGTGAGTAGACAAGTTATTTTGTGTATCACCTCCCATAGATTAGATTTTATTTCATCTATTATTATCCCTTTGCATCCCCCTAAGTTTTAGTGGTAGGATTGATCAAAGTGGTACATAAATGGGAACTAGCCCCAAATCTAGAGATCCACCTCAAATTTGGGTCACCCATAACCCTGAGGTGGTTCCATTGTGCCACTTGAATCAGGAGAGACTTGCCATCTCCTCAATGGGTGAAAATTCAAATCACAACACTAATTATTTTTATACACATAACAAATGACTTTGAATTTGTAGTAGGGTAATGAAAATGGGGGTAAGATAGATATTAGATGATAAAATGTGAAATCTATGAATCAAAATTTTGTAGGAAAAAGGAAGATGACCTAATTGTTATGAGAAAAAGAGGGGAAATGTACTTCTTTCTAGGCTTAAAAAATACTAACTTTGTTGCCTTCATCTAAGGATATATATACCTAATAGAATTAATGAGTGGGATAAATATACATATTTCAACATAGGCATATAAATAAGATTTCTGAATAATTTTTATTTGGACACTTTTTTATTTAATATTTCTTTTGAATTTAGATTTTTTTTTTTTTGTGACCCGCTACACTTAGTCTCATGTGGCTATGAATACACATGGGCTCATCACTAAATTATATATGTAGGTGAGTAAGGGAACCTTTCTCTAAAGCTAACCCCATTGAACCATTAATATATGAAGGATCAACATAAAACGTTAAAAATGGTGAGAGATGTGGGACTTGTTTTTATGTTGCATAAGCTTTTCATAGGAGTGAATTTTTGTTTACTAGGCCTTTACCCCAAAATTTTGGCCCCAAGAAACTAGTAATATGCAAGGGCTCATCACCAAAAACCAATATAGGTGAGTAAAGTTACATAATTTTTTACCATGATAATGTTATAATTTATAAGGCACTATAAGAGGTGACTCCATCAGGGACAAGCCTCTAGAATATAATATAGTCTAACATTTCTTAAGTTTTACAAGAAGACACAGGGAAAATAAGTGTACTTTATTCATAAGATAAGAACTAGTATAATTATGATTTTTAATTATGTTTTCTAGATGATAAGAGGGAAATGTGAATATGGAATTATATGACATTTTCAGATTGTAAATTTCATGCTATACAAACTAAAAATCAAGTAATCACCAAAAATGACATCTAATATGCAAATGAACAAATATAAAATGAAAATGAAATTGGATGTTGAAAATGTGATACGAAAGAAATAAATATACAAACACTTAAGGTAAAAATAGTTCACAATATCATTGAACTCATTTAATTCAAATTTTCATAATTGATAGGATCCATTATTAAAATCTTCAATCACTAGGTAAGGGCCTAACTAGTTAGGTCTAAACTTCTAACATTTTCCCTTATTTTTGTCAATAAAACTATTGAGTCTAAGGACAATGTATAGTAAATATAGAAGGTCCTCATGGATTTTTTTATTTTATTGTATACCCATGTGATTCACATATATTACTTGGTTTTTTGTAGAAAGTAGTCATCATTCATCTAGAGTCTCAAGTTCGTCTAGACATGCATTCCTATACTCCTCATGGTTGAGTAGTCCTTGGATAAAAATGTGAAAGTTATGTATATTTATATTAAGAGGTAAAATATATTAAAATAAAAACATGATGGAATATTGGGTTACCCCATGGTCATTTTAATGTTTTTATATAAGTCCAAAGTCTTAGATAAAGTTTCAAGTGCCAATCTCATTTGGAATATTTGACTGTCTTGATTAAGATCAACTTTAAGGTTTTATTAGTGGATTTGGATTATTAATTATATTTTAGAAAAAATAATGAATTTGTGTGATGTGATATGGATAATTTATCACATATTCACTTACCTCAATTTTTTTAAAGGGGTATACATTATCTATTATGATGATTTGTGGTACCTTAAATAAATAAAAAATCTAGTTAAAAATAAAAAATTGATGTCTAAACCAATAATAGTTTCAAGATGAATCACTTCCACCCACTAAGTAAAAATTTTAGTGGTTATGATAATGAAGTGGTGACCATCTGTATAAGTAGGGGAAATATTACCTATCAAATCTAGACCCCAAGTGGAAAAGTGCCAAGGCATAATAATGGGACTTAGAGATCAAAGAATAATGTGGATCTCATGAGAGAAGTCTTGGCACTTCTCAAATTTTATGACATATTTGATGGCATGATGTTATATATTGGGACATAAGTATCCCATTATATATATCTTATGAGCAGTCATGTGGCCATGAAAATGACCACCATAAACTTTATTGTGATAATAAAAAAGGACCCTTTCTGACTCCTTTTGGTTTACACATCTCGACAAAATGTCGTCAAAGTCCTTTGGTAGAGAACCTCATATAATATGACATATTTGTTGATACATTTTCCCCTTATATTTAGAAAGGACCAACATCTACTAAAAATTCTTGAACATATCAATTTATCACCTTCATAATTCTCATGATGCCATGGTATTCTAGGAGAGGGTCATTTATCTTTAGGATTAATGGGTAGGAGGTTCATGTAGTGAGATTATATCATGAGGTTATATGAAAATAACCCTTTCACCCTATGTGAATTGAGTCAATATTTAATTTTGTATTGATTATGTTTAGGGGTCTGTAACAAGTCTTGATGTGGTCCTTACGATCTAAAACCATGCTTGATAAGATGATATATGATGTTGGAGTCCATAACTAGTCATGTATCCATTTGGGAATGCTAAGAACTTATATAATGTAAAAAAATTTAAGGAAATTGGGAATAATATGAGGAATAAGGGTAAGTTTGTTTGAATCCTTACCATATTTTAAGGTTCTTTAGTAGATTTTAAGGTATTTTTTAAATTGATATTTCATTTGAGATCATGCATATTGGCTTCAAAGAGTATTTACACCATGATAATATTGTTATTATGTCCCATAATATGTCATTAGGTCATTATAAAGGGTAAAATGTCTCCAAATTTGTGTCATTTCTGTTGGAAATATTGTCATTGATGTCAAAGGTTTAGTATTATTGGTGATAAAGGCCCCATTGCATTTAATATTGTTTATCTTGGCTAATATGAGTTAATATTTATTTAATATTAATGAATATATTTTTGGTTGCATATGAGACAAAATAAGGGCCCATGAAGAAGAGGAAGAGTCACGGGATAAAGACAAAAGAAGGATGGGATGCATTTTCCCATGAAGAGTCATCTTGGGGAATACCAAGAGTCACCAAGTGAAGACAAAAGAGTAAAGGGCGAATTTCTCATGAAGGGACATTTAGAGGAATATGAAAAGTCACCAAAGATAAGGACAAAAGTGGGAAAGACATTTTTGGTCATGAAGGGTCACCACATGACTTTTCAAATGGTTGGATATGAAGGGTCATCCAAGATTGGTGCCATTTTCCATGAGGAATGAAAGGTCACAAAGGGGGAAGGCCAAAGGTCATTTGGAAAGCTATAAATAAAGGCTTGAGTAGCCATTTTTAATGTGTATGTGAGAGGTTTATTTGATATTGTAATATCTAGCTTAGAAGAGCAATTATGAGAGATGATTTGTATTTTTTATATCTAGCTTAGAATAGCAAAAGTGAGAGAGAGGAAGGTGATGTTGTATTAATCTATCATTTGTTGAGATAGCAACATTGATAGATAGGTGTGTGGTATACACAAAGGGGTTGGTGCTCCTATGGGTTGGTGCTCATGAATTGTTGTTGAGTTGGTGCTTGGCAAAGGGGTTGGTGCTCACGAATGATAGCTAAGTTGGTGCTCGGCAAAGGGATTTGAAGATCCTATGGGGTGGTGCTAAAAAATTGAAGCTAAGGTTTATACTTGGCAAAGGGGTATGGTGCTCCTATGGGGTTGTTTTCACAAATATATTTGAGATTGATTCTCCATGGTTTTTCCCACATTGGGTTTCCACATTATATCTAGTGTCTCTCTCTATCTTGTGTGGATGTTTATTGTTTGAGTTTTATTGCATATCTTTAATGTTTTATTAAGTGGAATTTGGTTAAAGGAAAGATTTATAAGATATATAATATACTAATTCACCCCCCTCTCAGTATATTCCATGCTTAACAATTGGTATCAGAGTAGGTTCCTTCAGAAAGGGTTTAGCAGCTTGAAGGCACATCAAAGGAAAAACACAAATGGCTAAGCAACTAAAGAAGGAGAATCAAGAGTTGAAATCTATGGTTGAGGCTCTTAAGGAAAAGGTGTGTATCTTGGATTATAACTTGGCTATATAAGTAAAATAAAATAAGATATTTATTCAAGATCTTAAAAATCAGTTAGAGGTTGCAACTTTAATTTTAACATCAAAAGAAGAAGAGTGTAAATAGTTGAAGGTTGAGTTAGATTCTCTAAAGGATAAGCATGAGAATTTTATAATCAAGGTTGAGAAAGATCATGAAATATTAGTCCAAGGAAAGAAGGATGCAGGTTTTGAAGGCAAATCAAAGAAGTTGATCAGGTAGCCCAAAGCTTTCAAGTTTTCAAATTCTTTTCATGGCCGTTGTTTTATTTGTCATCATGTTGGTCATAGGGCAAGATATTGTATGAGGAAAAGCAATTAGTCAAAGGGAGATCTCAGTCTCATTCAAGAAAAAGGTATGAGAAATATTGTTTGCTTTTGTTGTCATGAGGTTGGACATATTGCTAAATTATGCCAAAATAAAGTAAAGAGATATTCAAAGTATGTCAAAGGTTACAGATCCCCTAAAAGATATGAGAAGAGTAAAATTAAGGTTTGGAGACCTAAAATAGTAAAGGTTGATTAGGTTGAGTTTAAGAGTGAAAATGAATTACTTGCTATAGTAGATAAAGAATCAGATAAGAAGGATTGTAAAGAATCTCTTGTTACATTTGAGCATGAGTTTTGTCAAAATAAGAAAGTTGTAAAAGTTGAGAAGATGAAAAACATCATAAATGACAAGGTTAGTAGGGAAAAAAGGTTAGATGTGCTTAAACGGATTCTAAAAGAAAAACACAAGAAGATCAAGAAAGAAACAGAGGAGATGTGGGAATCTCCTGAGATTAATTTCTAGAACCCTTCTATGTGGGGGTGTCTCTTCTAGGCTTCAAGGAGACAATTTTAAGAAAATTGAAGCATGGTGGGTGTTATTGGGTCTTGGATATTTTGCATGACAAGAAGGTGAATTGACAGATTAATTTGTATATCTTTTGAGGGAATATATTTTTGAAGAAAATTTTGCATCAGTATTTTGGTTTGAGGCTATTAGAATGATTCTTGCATATGCAGTGTTTTAAATGATTATGGCCATAAGAAATTAGAATTTTGAAAAAGAGATAACAATTTTAGAAAGAAGGAAAAGAATACTCATGCAGATTCAATAAAGAAGGATCAGAGTTTCAAAGTTCCATTCATCAAGAAGAAGCTTCAGACATGTTCATGGTAGAAGAAACAACTTGAAGATTCTATGATGGTGCAGACAGCTCTGCATGTGAGAGATAAAGATCATCCATGGTTCATTAATAATAGATGTTTGAGGCATATGATAGGAGAAAAGAGTAAAGAAGATCAATGGTGGTACAGTGAGATTCAAAGATAAAACCACTGCCAAGATAGCCAAAAAAGGTACTTTATTTTTGGATAATGGTAGAACCAAGACTAAGAATGTTTCATAAGCATAATCTATTGAGTGTAAGGAAAATATGTGATCAAGGATACACCTTAAAGTTTTATGTGGAAGGTTTTGAGATTAGAAGGAAATATTCAAATTAGTTGATTGCAGATTCTCAAAGGATAGGTAAAATCAAATATCTTCTCAAAGATTGGTGAGAGGAGTTGGGAGTAATTTATTTTACTTCCTTCCATTGATGTTCAGCATCAAGTGAGGGGGAGCTAAGTGTAAGCTCCAGGTAGGCCCTTTTCCATTGATGTCAAAGGGGGAGAATAATAGGTATAGGTACAGGTGCAAAAAATAGGTACAGGGAACAGGTATAGGTTGCTACAGTAAGGAGGAGTTACTATATGTTTTCAGATGATGGTATGTGCAAGTGACAGGATGTGGCAGTTTCAAGATTGAGGTTGCCATCAATGACAAAGGGGGAGATTATTGGAAATATTGTCATTGATGTCAAAGGTTTAGTATTATTGGTGATAAAGGCCCCATTGTATTTAATATTATTTATCTTGGCTAATATGAGTTAATATTTATTTAATACTAATGAATATATTTTTGGTTGCATATGAGACAAAATAAGGGCCCATGAAGAAGACGAAGAGTCACGGGATAAAGAAAAAAGAAGGATGGGACGCATTTTCACATGAAGAGTCATTTTGGGGAATACCAAGAGTCACCAAGTGAAGACAAAAGATTAAAGGGCAAATTTCTCATGAAGGGACACTTAAAGGAATATGAAAAGTCACCAAAGATAAGGACAAAAGTGGGAAAGACGTTTTTGGTCATGAAGGGTCACCACATGATTTTTCAAATGCTTGGATATGAAGGGTCATCCAAGATTGGTTCCATTTTCCATGAGCAATGAAAGGTCATAAAGGGGGAAGGCCAAAGGTCATTTGGAAAGCTATAAATAAAGGCTTGAGTAGCCATTTGTAATGTGGATGTGACAGGTTGATTTGATATTGTAATATCTAGCTTAGAAGAGCAATTATGAGAGATGATTTGTATTTTTTATATCTAGCTTAGAAGAGAAAAAGTGAGAGAGGAAGGTGATTTTGTATTGATCTATCATTTGTTGAGATAGCAACATTGAGAGATAGGTGTGTGGTATACACAAAGGGGTTGGTGCTCCTATGGGTTGGTGCTCACGAATTATTGCTTAGTTGGTGCTTGGCAAAGGGGTTGGTGGTCCTGTGGGTTGGTGTTCACAAATGACAGCTGAGTTGGTGCTTGGCAAAGGGGTTTGAAGCTCCTGTGGGGTGGTGCTCATGAATTAAAGCTGAGGTTTGTACTTGGCAAAGGGGTATGGTGCTCCTGTGGGGTTGTTCTCATGAATATATTTGAGATTGATTCTCTGTGGTTTTTCCCACATTGGGTTTCCACATTATATCTGGTGTCTCTCTCTATCTTGTGTGGATGTTTATTGTTTGAGTTTTATTGCATATCTTTAATGTTTGATTAAGTGGAATTTGGTTAAAGGAAAGATTTATAAGATATATAATATACTAATTCACCCCCCTCTCAGTATATTCCATGATTAACAATTTCCACTACAATATCCTTTTAAGGTAGTTTTAGATGCTAAAGGATGTCCTTTTTAAGTTAAACTCCTTTCATTCACCAAGAAGGGGCTCACGTAGTTGAAAAAATGAGCTTTCATCTTCTCTCTACATGTACTCTCTTATTTGAAAGAATATTTGACTTACCATTTCCCTCTTATTGTCCTCCAATGGTCTTTAATGATCTCAAACATAAAAATTTGTAAATAAATGATGTTTTGAAGGTGTTTCTAAGACTTACGTAGATTTATATGAATAGGCCAAAGTAATAGAGATCAAACATTTTATGGGAATCCCTTGAAATCACCTTAGATAAGAATTCATGTCTCAAATATGTAGAGAAAGGTATAAAATTTAGTGAAATCCCCATTGAGATATTATTAAACTTGCAATGGATAATTTATGTTGGAGGTATAGTCCATACAAGGGGAGTCAAATCCCAATCTCTGAGATAAAGGTAGAGTCCCTAGTGGGATTGAGATTAGCTATAGTGGTTTGTAGATCAAATCCTTGAGTTTTATGAACAATAACTAAGACCCCTATGTGGTCTTAATCCATTTTAAAACCCTATAAGCTTAATTATAGGTAGATTTATGAAAATTTTGAGCTTGTGATAGATTTATCTTGGAGAAAGGTCTTTTAAGTGTATTAGACCCATATGAGCATGTTCTCATGGTACTTTTAGGGTTAGATCAATGAACAATCTCCATTGGTTGGAAAATTATAGGTTATGTGTAAGAATTTATGTGTTTTATGAATGAATAAAGAATAATGATGATCATTGAAAAGTATCCATATTTCCCCATTCTCCTCACATACTTCACCTGGTCACCATTTGGTGAGAACATATCTCCTTCAAGTTCTTCAACACTCAGAATGTTAAGGAACGAAGGAAGATCCAAGAATAACCTAGTTGTTCTCATGAATAACCATTTCCAAGATGATATCATATGAATGATGCCTTCTTCAGGTTGTAGGGGTGATTTAATATTGTGAAGGATATATTATTTCAATAGAAATAAGTTTCCATATGGCTCTCAATATAAACACACATATACCAAATCCAAAAGAATCTATAGGATATTTATCATGGTTTAAAGTTTATTAGCATTTTTTAAGGTTTTTATGGACTCTTAGGTTTCACTTTCTCCCTCAAGATGTTTGATTCACTAGTTGCAAATGCATTTCCTTATTGAATATCCAAATGGGGAATGTCAATATTTTAATAGGTGCTCTTGAATAGAGAGTTAAATTTTATATAAGGTATCTAAAAATACATATGATTCATATTGAATTAATAAACCCATCTTCACCCTATATTAATCATTTATTTACAAACTTATAATTTCAAAAGGACTGTGTAAGACACCTACAGTCTTAGATCTTCATGCTTAAGCCTATGAATGAAGATAAGCCAAAAAACTTATACAATACCATGAAAGGATAATGAAACCATGATACATGAAACTAATCATGTTTGGATACTATTAATAGGTCAATTACATAGATTAAAAGGATTAGGTTCAAGCCCAAACTTCAAGAATTCTCCCAAACTATAACCTACACCTGAGCCTAGGTAAATGGAAGAAAAGATTATATGAATTCTAAACATGACTATCTTGAGAGAGGTTACTAAGGTTAAAATAAGGTCAAATTGGTTCCCATCATGGTGTATATAACCATTATGTTTCTCATTGAGCTATAGAAGGACTTTAATTATAGTTAATGTTTCTAATCCTTACCTAGAGGATGGCAGTTTAGTTGTCTCAAAACTTAAATATAGTATGAAGCATACACATTTGGGTTTAGATAAAACAAGTGGATATGGTATTGGGGTTATTTAATATAAAACTAAACATAAAATTATGACTAAACAAGATGACCAATAGGACTCTCTAACTTTGCATGCAAAATTGGCTTAATGCATTCAAATCTACCTAGTTAAGATGGAATACCTAGTTAATTTGAATGATAAGTTAAAAACCCATTTGAAAACTATATTAAAATGGTTTATATAATATTTTTGGTTTTAAATATATTTGTATGTAGAGCCAAGGTTAGAATATTTGCCTAGGCCTGAGTGAGCATTTATAACACATAGGTATATGTATATTCGGCTAAAAGAGTATGTTTGTTATACAAAAAGGAGACTAAAGACTAGAAGGATGTTTATATACCATAAATTAAATATCATGAGTGTTTTAAATCCCTTATAAATGAGGATAATAATAAATACATACCACTCAAGTCTTTGACATCAACTAGTCTAAACACCTAGTATAGGCTAAGAATGGTCATAACAAAACTAAAAGATAAAATGATGGAAGTAAAGGCTTAGGAAACCATGAAAATATGTAAAGTGATGAAATAAAATATAAAAATATGATAATAAGGCCCTGAATTCACTAGAAACACCTAAAGGTGGTCTAATTTCCTGAAACTTAGTTTAGGCCTATAAGGCTTAAAACCCCACATAAGCCCTCAAAATTCTAACTCCACTATTGTGGATAAATGGGTTCCTAAAAAATATTTAAGGATATAATATGTTTTATTATTATTGTATATGTCTTTAAATAGTTACCATAGGTGGGGAAAGACAATAGAAGGATAATTTGGCCAAAAAACTTCTTCTAACTCTCTTATCAGAGTCTTCTAGCTCGAGATACAAGTTTGATTGATACAAACTTGTAGGAGGAAGTTAATGTGGCATATTTATCTTATTTTATGTTTATGAACCATATGAAATTTCCATCCATGGAGGTTATACATAGTTTTATAATGAAATCTCTATGAATAATCCTTAGCACTATGAGCATGCCCAGACTGCCTAGTGGAAACCTAAGGGATACAAACCTTTACTCATATATCACTGTAAAATATGCATGGTAATAAGATATATTATTGATATTTAAGGGGTTATATTTAATCAATTTTCATTTCCTTAACTTTACAATCCAAGGCATGTACTTTAGGAACAATCATTTATATGGTAGGCCACTCTAAACCCTCCAAAACCTTCATAGATAACACAATGGACCAAAAACTATTATTTATGATTAAAATTACAATGAGAAAAATTTAAAACATAATTAAGACACATATAGATCACATGTGATCCATGTGCATAAAAAATTTGGCACGTGGGAGATAAATTGTGTAAGAAAATGGCTTTTGAGGTCTCATTTTGGGCCTATTTTCATAATTCCCAAGCATATTTGAGATATTAAGTGAGTTTAATGGCCTTTTGGGATTGTGAATAGATGGAATGGTATTTAAATAACTACCATTTAACCCAAGAAATATTAAAAACAATATTAATAAGTAGTATTGGATTCAATTGAGGATATATCCTTCATTTACATTAGGAAGGGAGTGTTGCAGGCCTATTCACATAGTGAAGAGGTTTTTTATGAGAATAAGCATTCTTATATCAAATTATAAATGAAACTATCAATCCTAACACATGATATATGATGTATAATCCTTAGGTTTCTTACCCATTAGGAGGTCAAATACATTAAATGGGATATGAATGGTATAAAGGGTGGAAGTTAGGTGATAAATGGACATGGTCAAATAGTATTATAGCTTAGATTTTATTTCATACATTCATATATATCTTTTGATTTAAAAATCAAGTAGGTTTATTTATTGAGTTTTTAAATTATGCATTATGGGAGGTACCCCCAAAATTAGAGACTCACCTCACCTAATAAATTACCCACACCTAAAGGTGATTCCATTATATCAACTAGATGAGGTAGTTCTAAAACACCTCTACCTCAAGGTTGCAATCCAAATTGATAATAATTTTTGGCATCCCTAGTGGGACAATAATTTAAGTAAGTTGGAGCACTTCTCTCAACATTTGGTGATCTCAAGGAGATTTGATCCTCTTGTGGTAGCTTAACATCCAAATTTCATGCCAAAGTTCATCACAAGGTCTTGATCAAAGGGTAATGAAGATTAATTTATTTAGTTAAATTTATATTTTAATATAAGGAAGAGGTACCCTAGGTCTAATCCCTATCGTATAACCCTTACTTATCTTATCCCTAATCAACAAAATACTACTACAACTTCTATACCTCCAATGTCTAGGCCTAAAAACCAAGACTTTGTAGCCTTCAATGGTGGCATCCATTTGAAATTGAATAAATTTTATGATATCCCTAATAATAAACTCAAAATTCTTCCATAATTCATATGAGAAAACTCTACCACTCCTATTGAACACATTGCAGACATATCAAACCTTTGTTTAGTGCACAATGCGACTCAATAAAATGTAGTAATGAGGATGCTAACTACATAATTGAGAGTCAAAACACATCAACGGCATATAATTATATCACCTACATCCATAAATACTTGGGATGAATTTGGGGATAACCTTTGTAAATAATTTTAGGATATAAGTAACCGCTTGTCTCTATTAGAGAAATTAACCACATTCCAAATGGATCTTCAAGAGTTCATGGTGGGATTTAATTATAGGTTTCAAAATACATGGAATAGGATCCAAAAAATATTTAAACACACCAATATTTATGCCTTTTTATACTATTTAAGATCCATTAATTATTTGTAGCAGCCATGATACAGTTTATGGGTGGGAACACATTACCTCATGATTATGAAGTGGCAATAAGGGCCAAAAGCTCTCATAAAAGTAGAAAAACTTACACCAAGGCACCTCATTCCATTGTTATTATAGATACAATTTATTATTCCTATCATTTCCCCCATACCAATTCCAACCAACCATGAGTAGGTAGATACTAGTCATACAGATAGATTGGTCAATCTTGAAGGCCTACTCAAGGCACAAAGCAATAAAATAGTGGCCTTGGAGAGGCAACAAATTATAAATCATAGACCATACAAATATCCTTATCAAGGTACATATCAGCCTTATCAATTTAATATACCTTCATATCAACCTAATCCATAAGGTCAAGGGCAAAACACTCAAGAAAGGCCATATAATAAATTCAGTCCTAATTCTACCAACATTTATAGAGAATTAGTTCCTACTCAAAAAACACTATGCTCAAGAAGTCCAATGGTATGAACATTATAGAAATTCTCATGAATAATAAATCATCACAACTTAAGGTGATAATCAAGCCTCTCTTATGTATAAGAATCAAGATCCTCCCATGCAACATAACTAGGCTCCTCCTACATAGAACCAATAAGTTCCTCTTTTTCAACAGGGAAACACTCCTTTCATGACTCGATCTAAAATTACAAATCAACAAAGAAAGCATGAAACATAAGCATGAACATAGGATACCTTTTTCAAATTTTAATAAGGATAAAATTATTTTGAACAATGTGTATTCAATCATCTTAGAAGTACAACCAAGGTGGATAGACCTATTATAGCCAATATAAGGGATAAAAAAGGGTAGTGAGTGGTGACTTAGAGGTTAGGAGAGTAACTTCTTCATCTTCTCATCCACTTTATAATTATAATGAATAAGATGCATCCCATAAAATCCCATCAATTGAAAAGGTTTATAATGAGAAGTGGAATAATGATAAGGGTCCATTCATACCTTAGTTCACTCAAGCTTCAAGTAGTATTGTTGATCTTAAGTTACAGTCATAGGTTTTTATCCATCATATAAAAATTGTATAAAATATGAAGATGGACCATGTCACCATACCAATTTGTAACACATTTCTTATTCCAAGGAAAAATTTCTCTTATAAGAAGAGTTATCCAAAATCCACATCCTGGATAAGCAAGTAGAAAAAGGTGCATTTCTCACAAATACTAGTTAGAATATTCAACCTCAACTAGTTAAAGTAATTGAAACCCCTCCCTTATATATGTTTTTCATAATTTTGGATAGATTAGTACATAATTATATTATAGATAGTGGGTCAAGTACATCTATCATGCCAAAGTCAATAGTAGTCAAGCTAGGGTTGAAATATGAGACTAATTATAAGGGATTCTTTAAGCTAGTTGGGTCTCCTACTAAGATTGTTCATGTTCTTAAATACCTAAAGTTTATCTTATCTTATTTACCCATTTTCACTATATCCCAAGATGTTTTAGTGGTTGATATACCCCCTACATTGCCTTATGTTTATCTAGGGATTTCAATCCTAAGATAGGAGGTCACTTATCTTTTTATTGGTCTTATATGGTCTTTAGAAATAGGTATAGGATTAAAGTCACCATTAGGTCTAAGCCTATTTATAGGTTTAATATATATCCTTACACTCCTAATCTATCCAATTTCAACTAAACTATTAATTTTGAAGATGAACATCCTGAAGAATAAAAAATATTTTAGCCAACTGAGGGCATATCATATCTACTTTTTGATGAGTGGGGACAAATAAAAATTGTTATGATATATATAAGATCATTTAAGAAGTAGGATTTGGGATATATTATATGTATGATAAGGAGGAAATCATACCAGCCCTTATGCATCCATGTCAAGATAATAATGGAGTATGGAGATTATTTTTTGATGGATCTAGGTGTAATAATAAAAGTGGATCAGGTGTCATGCTTGTCTCTCCATCTAAGAAAAAGTATTTTTATAGCATAATATTCCAATTTAGATACACATGTAACATAATATAATATGAGGCCCTCATTAACTAGTTATAATGGGTAATGAGAAGAGGTATCAAGATGATGCAAGCTACGGGAGATAGTGAATTGGTGGTCCATTAGGTGAGAGGCCAGCACTCAATAAAAAATCAACTCTTAAAGGCATACAAGCATAGGTTTTGGGACCTCTTATAATAATTTTATGCCTTTGACATCTTTTCAATCCCAAGGGAAGCCAATAAACATGTAGACATGATGGTAGCAATAGGGTCATAATATGACATCCTAAGTGAATTCAAGAGATTGAAGTATCAATCATAAATCAGGGTAGTTCATAGATGTTTAGTGCCTAATAATGAAGTCAGATAGTAATTATTTGATATTGATATGAATATATAATGTTTATTTCAAGAATATTCATAATTCTAATCAAGAAACTAAGGTATAATTAAATAATAATATGGTGACTAGATTGTTTAATTAAAGACAAACAAACTTCCTAAGGAGTTAGTGTCTCTTGAAAATATATTTAATGAATATGATCAATTGAGAATAGATAAGGTTATTATGTCAACTACTGAATAATACTATGATAAGGTCACCATTTTCAAAGAGAAGATACTCAAAGTAGGCCACTAGAGAAGAAAAGATACCCTTCATATAGTTATGTAAAGAATTTACAAACATATTTGATTTTGAATATAGTGACTTGAAGTAGTTTAATCATATTTTAACCTATCATACTATATAATTGGAATAAATTTACAAACCTATAAGGTATAATAAAAGATCTGTCAACCCCAAGATTGAACCCCTCATGAAGAAAGCAATGATTAAACTGATTGAATCCAACATTATATTCCCCATAAAACACTCTTCGTGGGTGGGTAATCTTATGTCTATAAGGAAAAAGAATGGGGATATAAGGTTATGTTTAGACTTTTTATATATTAATATGGTGTTATTAAGAGACCACCAACCTTTTCCATCCATGGATTAGATTCTCCAAAATATTACAGGTTCACAGTGTTTCTCCTTGCTTCATGGATACTTGGGGTATAACTAGGTGTTGGTGAAGGAGGAATACCAACTCAAGACAAACTTCACAACTAAGTGGGGTACTTATGCTTACAATAAGATGTGATTTGGGATATAAAATGTATGGGATACCTTCCAAATGGTAATGTATGTAACCTTCAAAGGAATCATTAATGAGATGGTACTCATATATCTTGATGACATCACCATCTTCTTCAAGGATGCTAAAGATCACTTGACACATTCAAGTCTAGTATTTGATAGGTGTAGATAGTATAGGGTCTCTTTGAACCCAAAAAAGAGAATATTTACAATCCATGAGGGAAGACATTTAGGTTGCATTATTTTGAAGGAAGGCGTCTCTATAAATCCTAAGAGGGTGAGTGCAATATTAACTCTATGACTACCCAAACATGAAAAAAGACTAATTTTTTTTAAGTAAGATCAATTTCATTAGAAGGTTCATTCCTAGGTTTTTTGAGTTAGTTATACCTATAAATTATATGATTAAGAAACATAAGTACTTCACATAGACTAGGGAAGGAAATAGAAGTTTTAAAACCATCAAATAAGTTATTGCTCAATAACCCACTCTCCTCAACCCTAATTTGTATAAATAATTCATTTTATATGCCCTATCCGCCAATGACACCATATCTACCATGCTAATACACAAAAATATTAAGGACTTTGAGTAACCCATAGCCTTCTTTAATGAAGCATTGTAAGCCTATGAAGAGAGGTATACCTATGCCAAAAACATGTGCTTGAAGTCATGAGAAGTCTTAAAATGTTTATACACATGGTGTCCAAAAATAATATGTATGTCATGGTGGCCCACCCTAGAATTAATGACATTTTTATTATAAGGTATTTGAATGAGGAAAGAGTGGGTTGGGTGGATATATGCATATAGTATTACATAGAAGTGAAGGTCACTAAGTTAGTGAGGGGTAGAGGATTGTGTGAACACTTGGTAACATATGTTAAGGATAACAAAGATGTGGTTTTAAAAAGAATATTGATCATGAATAATAAACACCTACACCTCTTTCTAGTTGGACTTAAGACATGGTAAGATTATTTAAATCAAGAGAATGTCCTATAGGATTAAATAAGAAAAAAATAAGGTATTATAAGATGCAATAAATTCATTATGTCCTAATAGATGGAGTCCTATTTAAGAATTATATTCATGGCATGATTTTAATATGTGTGGATATTAATCATATTGACAAGCTTCTAGATTAGTTTCATGATGGGCCTATAGGAGGCCACTTTCTAGCTAGGACTACAATAGCAAGGATAATGAGAGTAGGCTACTTTTAGTGAATCCTATTCAAGGACTCTCATGGTTTGGTTAAGAGATGTCAAAAGTGTGACATGTTAACTAAGAAATAAAGACTAGATAAATTTCCCCTCATTCTCATCCAATTAGAGTAACCTTTCATGCACTGGGCCATATATATTGTAGGCATGATACACCCTCTATCTAGTGAAGGCCTTAAATGGGTCTTAACTACTACAAACTACTTCACTAGGTGGGTAGAATTAGTAGACCTTAAGGAGGTAAATTAAAACTTAGTATTGGAGTTCTATTATAGCATAATAAATAGATTTGAGGTCCCATCCATAATCATATAAGATAATATACTAGCTTTTAGTGATACAAGGGTAACTAAATGGGATACAAATTATGGCATCTACTTCAGTACTTCTTAAAACTACTATCCATAGGGAAATGGATTTGTAAAGTCCCACAATAAGAACCTAATTAAAATCATAAAGAGAACTATGGAAGATAACTAGAGGGAGTGGCATACCAAAGTAAAGATAACCTTGTGGGCAAATGGGATCACCCCCAAGAGAGATACTAGTCATTCTCCATACCTTCTTATTTATGGAAAAGAAGAAAAGATACCCATATCAACTGAGTTTCTATCTTTTGAATTGACACAATAACTTGAGCTAATGAATAATGATGCCATGGAAGTGAGGATCAATGAGTTGAGGGAGCTAGAAGAGACAAGATATAATGTTATGCATGGCATGTGGTCCTAACAAGATAAAGCTAAGAGGTCATTTGAGAAGATATTTACCTCAAGGACTTTTCAATAAAATGATATTGTGCTTAGGTGGGATGAAAATTGACCTAAACAAGGTAAACAGTCAAAGTTTTATAGATATGGAGTAGAACTTATACCATAACAAGCTATAAGGAGTACAATGCATTCTAGTTGTCAAGACTAAGAGGTTAAAGTAGTGAGCTTATATCATTAGGTGTTATGGCAATCACCTTTTCACCCTATGTGAACTAAGTCAAGATTTCACTTTTTATTGATTATGTCTAGGGGTTGATAACAAGTATTGTTGTAGTTATTATGATCTAAGAACATACATGATAACTCAATTTATGATGTTGAAATCCTTAGCCAATCATGTATATATTTGGTCATGCCAAGAACATGTAGAATATACTAAAATTCAAGGTGATTGGGACTAATACGAAGAAGGAGGGTAACCTTGTTTTAAGCCTTAGCATATTTTAAGGTTATTTTATAGATGTTAAGGTATTTTTTAAATTGATATTTCATTGGACATCATGCATATTTCCTTCAAAGGGTATTCACACCATGAGAATAGTGTTATCATATCACTTAAGACATAATTAGGTCATTATCAAGGGTAAAATGTATCCAAAAGGGTCTCACTCCTAGCATAATATCATTCTAAAGCATTTTTATATGTAAAAGGAGATCTTTTTAGAATTCAAACGCCTTTCATTCACCAAAAATGGGCCCATAAACTTGAAAAATGGCCTTTTAGCTTCCATACACTTGTTCTATCTAATTTGAAAGAATATTTTACTACCATTTCCCTCCTCTTATCCTTCAATGGTGTTTCAAGATCTCAAACCTAAAAATTTACATAAAAATGATGTTTTGTAGGTGTTTCCAAGACTTGTACAAATTTGTATGGATAGGTCAGATTCAGAGGAGGTCAAACATAGTATGGGGATACCTTGTAGGTGTGAATAAGGAATATGTAGAGGGGATATTAGTATTGTGTTAGTCTCATAAAATAAATAAAATAACAAAACTAAATCTTGACACCTCAAGGCTAGACACTAGGGAGAGCTTAGGTAACAAAAAGTAAATGAAAGCACAACTAAAAAATAAAAGACACAAATCCTTTACCTTACTTGGGAGATAAAAATGCTTTGTTGAGTGGATTTATTTTCTTGTGCATCAACAAGTCTTTGGTAAATAAATCTTGTTGGTTTCTTCTCTCCTTGGCACCATTAGCTTTGATGTGGCTTGTAATTATTTGGATTAGTATTTGGGCATGGTAACATTACTTATATGAGGCTTATGGATAAAATCATGTATAAATATTCTACAATATCCATGATTTTGATTCTAAGAATCTTTTTAAATTTGCATTATCTTTGGATTATAAGAGATTCCAAAATGAATGGGCATGGCCTTGTATTTATATATTTAGGAATTAAATCTCACCCAAGATGAGTTAAGGTTGAGTTGAGTTAAAATTTGTCATGAAATTATGAATTTAATTTAATAATCATAGTTCTCAAATTAGAAGGTTGAGTTGAGACTAACTTCAGTTGAGTTAAAATTTGTCATGCAATTATGACTTTTAATTACTAGTCATTGTTCTCAATTTAGACATTTTGGTATATTTTGATAAATAATAAAGATAATGATGAAAGGCTTGATATTTTTATTTTTAGAATTTCCTTTTTTAGATATTCATTAATTTTAAATGGATAATTCAACTAGGCATTTAATCTTGTTTAACTTCTTAACTAATTTTGATTAACATTTTAACTCTTTCAATATTTAATTATGGAAGTGCCCCACTAAATAGGTCCATAGGCCAAATTGATAGTTGTATTATTATAAGGTGATTAGGGATAAATCCATGAGTGGTTTATTGTTGCATATAGGATATTACCCCAAATAGGTATGCTTCAACATGATTCAAAGCTTTGATGAATGATGCATGGCCAAATTTGGGATATTTAGTGATTCTTAGGCTTAATTTTCAATATTTGGTAGGAATCAATATGAAGTCCAATTGAAGGCCAATTATATATAGAATTGGGCATCTATAATTTTCCCTTTTTGGGGAGGGTGTTACAATATATAGGCACAGTTACATATTATCAAATTATTAAAAGGTCATGTATGCCTATGACATCAATATAAATGGATGAAGTTTATATGCTCCCTTGAGGGAGAAATTTTTAAAGAGGGTCAATGATCCATCCCTTGAAAGGAGGAAATGATGGGACTAAAAATGATAAAATGAGGTGAAAACTACCAATTTCCCCATAGGTGGTTATAATAAATTGCATATGTATCTTCCTTAGATTCTAAGATAAACAAGATTATAAACCCACAGATGGTTATAATCATTAGCATAGGTGGAAAAAAAAGATAATGATTTTCTCAAAGGTAGTTATAATCATTGAAAAGAGAAAATTAATTATTTGCCTATAGGTAGTTATAATCATTAGAAGGATGAAAACATGCCCTAGTTAGGAAGATAGAGATAATGGTTTGTCCAAAGGAAGTTATAAGCATTACCATAATGAAAACATGCCCTAATTGGGTATAAAAAATATATTGATTTGCCTACAGGTGGTTATAATCATCAACCTCTAGATAGATCCAAACATAATGATTTTCTCATAAGTGGTTATAATTATTAGCTTAATGAGTGGAATGATACATAATGAATTGCCCAAAGGTAGCTATAATCACTGACAGAATGATGAGATTATTATGGCAAATCAGATAATGGGGATGATGAAATAAATCCATACTCATGAAGTACGAGTAGGTTGGTACAGAGGAGAAATATGAATTTCAGCAACATGATAGTATGGAGATATACATCCTAACTAGGAAGGATTAAAATTATTTCATGATTTAATTACTCTATATGTGGGAATGATTGGATTAGATCAGGAATTTTTTAGGTGCCAATGACAAACATGGTAACCTCATTGCTAATAGGTTTTCTTGATATATTTTTTATTGTAACACATGTTAGTAGGAATCATAATATAAAACACCATGATAACTTAGATGAAATATGCATAAGGACTAACACACGATCCAATACTCTATCAAAAATAATGCACCAATGATAAAAACTAGGATCATAATCTTAGAGAATGAATATGGATGGATTAAATAATAATGTGTAAGGAATCACCCAAGAAATACATCAAGGAACAAAAATAAATCAAATTAATAGAAAAAAAGCAAGAAAACAAACAAAATACCAAGAAAAGAAAGAATAAAACAAAACAAAGAGAATAAAATAATAATAATAATAATAATAATAATAATAATAATAATAATAATAATAATAATAATAATAATAATAATAATAATGTTTAAGTACAATATTAGCACAAATAGAGGGAAAAAATGATGGTCATTAATTGTAGGTGATATAAGACAATGAAACAAACAAACACATAAAATTGGGAAATAAAAGAAAAGGAAGGGGTAGTTGAGCCAACTCTAGATGCAGTAGACAGGTGGATGTTGCCTACACAGTTTCATGGATGGAGGGTCAAACAAAAACTCTATGCCAAATGTATTTCTCCCAAGACATGGGATAAAAGAAAATGATGAGAAATAAAATATGATTATGTGGTAGAAGAATGATAGGAATGGTCTCACAAAATTGTGAGAGCATGGGAAGTGCAGCCAGTAAAGATGGGGAAACTGAATGACAAGTGGTTATTTGTGACTTAGATAAGGTTCACATAATCCTTAAGGTAAATAAGTGGTCACTATTTAGGATTTTTTAGATCATTTGAAAATGTTTTTATATTTTCTATGTATTTTACAAATGTTTTTGGAATTTTGATAGCATCTTAATTTGATTGAGAATGACAAGATACAAAAAGCTCCACTCACAAAATGGAGAGAGTGTTAAAAATTAAATTTTATCACAAAATGGAAAGAGTGTGGCCAAGGGGTGATTGATCTAAAATCAACATGAATTGTTTTTTGCCTACACAGTCCTAGGATGGGACCTTAAGTTAGTATAGTTCCACCTTACAATAGAGGAGTCCCACTAGGTAGTAGAAAAATCATAAACAATAGGCAAAGAAGGCAAATGGAGTAATATGGCATAATAATTTTAAGGTGGTACTTTAAGGAATGATAAAGGTTGTTGTTCCTAATTTTCCCATAGAATATTATAATGAGGAAATAATTATAATACTCTAATTTTCCCAAAGGTGGTTATAATCAGTAGTGCTTGAGTAGAACCAAACAAAGAATGAAGTATGCAACTACCAAACCATTATCATATTTTTCTAAAAAATAGATTATGTATAGAATAATAAATCAACTACAGTACTTGATATAAATACTTTTTCTTAAAGTGATTGAAGAACCAATGAAATGGAACCAAGCTGAAATGGGTTGGGTAGGGAGGGTTAAAGCAACATTGGTTGATAAGAAAGGTATGGTAGAATAGTATATACAATGCTAAAAATAAGGTTATAATATGGTAAAATATAAATGGGCCTCATAAATAATATTTCAAGTCTCTCAATAAAAGTAATGCTCAAGGTTTATGATGTTCATCAGCTCATCAAGTTCATCTCTATGAGAAGTGGATAAAATTTATGCTATGGAACCATAATTTGATATAATGATATAGGAGACCATCCAATTAGGTTTGAACTTTCCCTTCTTCTTGGTCATGGTGTTATTTTGGTTTTCTTTGAGAACAAGATCTCCAAGCTTGAACTCTTTATGTTTAACCCACTGAATAAAGTGACCATAGAGTTTATTTTGATATGTTCAAAGGTTGTTGACAATGGTCATGTATTTCTTATCAAGTAATTCTATATCCTGTAGGTGAGCAACTCTATAGTATTCATCTTCCAAGACATGTTTTAGTAAGATACATAGAGAAGATAACTAGACCTCATTAGAAATAATGGCCTTAGTGCCACAAACTAAGGAATATGAAGTGGCTCCTATTGGGGTATGATAATTAATGTGGTATGCCTAGAGGGCATATAATATTTGGAAGTGTCAATTACATCCTGCATCATTGACAATTGTTTTAAGGATGTTTATAATGGTTATATTGGATGCTTCAACTTGGTCATTACCTTGTGGGTAATATGCCATAGAAAAATGTTGAGTAATGTTTTAATTGACACATAGAATTTTGGCATATTTATTCTTAAATGATGCACCATTATCAGATATAATGTCAAAGGGGATACCATATCAGAAAATAAGGTAATTAAAGATGAACATGGAAATTTGTTTTCCAATCATGTAAGAGGGGTATATATTTAACCCACTTAGTGAAATATTAGGTGGTATTGAGGATGTGTTTATGTCCATCAGATGAGGTGGGATTTATATTCTCAATGAGATCGAGGCACCATGTAACAAATAACCATGGTGTAAGCATTGGTTTTAGTGTCTTGGTTAGGGCATGAATCAGATTAGCATGCTTTTGACATATGTCACATCTTTTAACATATGTAGATGCATCTGCATCTATAGTTGGCCAATAATACCTACTATGTAGGATTATTTTGGCTAGGATGGCCCCACTTGTGTGGGATCCACATAATTATTTATGAACTTCACATAATGTTAATGTTGATTCTGCTAAATTTAAATAATGAAGCAGAGTTCCATCAAATTTTTGATGATAAAGAGTTAGGCCAAGTAAGGTATAACATGTGACTTGGTGGGTAAGGCCTTTTGTTGTTTATGTGATAGTTATAGTGGCATGATATGTTCATTTAGGTAAGTAAAGAGGTCTAAATACCATGTATAATTGGGACCAAACATATCACTAATCATTGCAATGGTTGAAGGTTCATGAGTAGGTGCTATAAGATTTTAAACAAGGTATTGATATTTTTTGATTTGTTAGTGTGGTAAATCAAAGATCCAATGGTGTACATGGCATATATTATTCTATTATTGGCCCTTGGTATGTGTTCAAATTGTATGTTGTAAATCTATTATTTGAAATTATCAACCATGACCTTATATGGTACCAACTTGTCATCTAATGTATGAAATTGGTTTGTAACCTGATTGATGATTAACTATAAATCACCATACACCTTGGAATGTTAAATATTCCATTTTACTACTTGATGAAGACCTATAATGAGTGCTTCATGTTTATCCATGTTGTTAGTACAAGGAAAGGTGATATGGAATGATTTAGGGATATGATCCCCTTATGGTGTAACAAATACTAGGCCAACCCCCAATCCATGTGAGGTGAATGATACATCAAAATACAACTTCTAGTGATACTCCTAAAGATTTGTTTCAGTTATCATCATGATGGAATCATCTAGGAATTGAAAATTTAGTGGTTTGATATCTACTATTGGTGCTTCAGCAAGTTAATCTATAAGGACTTATCCCTTTATAACCTCTTAGTGGATGTAGTCTATTTCAAATAATCTTAAAATCATGATAAATTTAGCCATGTATCCTTATAAATATATCTTAAATAGTATATACTTGAGTGGATGTAATTTGGAAATAACCATTGTCTTGTTTTTAATCATGTTATTCCATAGTTTTTAGGCTATAAAAACCATAGTTAAATAGGCTTTTTGAATAGGTGTATATTTGTGTTCATATACAACCAATGTATGGATTAAATAGTAGATGGCATGTTCTTTTCTATTATTATAATGCTAATATAGAAGTGCCCCCAAGGCCTTATCTATGGTTGAAAAGTACAATTTGAATGACTCTCTTGGCATAAGTGGTAACAAAATAGGTAGATTAGAAAGATAATATTTCAAGTGATCAAAAACTTTCTAGAATTTTTTCTCCAATTGAAATATAACACCTTTGTTTAAAAAGTTTGTAAATGGATGGAATTTTTCAAACAACTATGATATGAAACATCTGATAGATTGGATCTTGCCCTAAAAATTATGGAGTTACTTAAAATTGAAAGATGGTGACATCTCAATAATGGCATGTAATTTGGTAGAAACAATTTTAATGCCTTGATTAGAGACAAAAAGCCTAGAAATTATATAGAAGTGACACCAAAAATACACTTCTTAGGATTGAGTTTGGCCTATTATTCATGAAGTGATATGAAAACTAGGTTTACCTTTTCACTAAATCAAACAATTTTTAATAATTAGATATTGAAATTCTCAATTTCACAATTAAAACAAATAGAAATTAGATTTAATGTTCTATAAATGAATATGAGTGAATGAAAACTCTAAAAAAACTCATTTATGAATCAAAACTCTTATTTTCAAATTATTTTTTGAACATTATTTATCCTTCTATTAATAAATATTATTTTATTCAAAATAGACTTTAAAAATATAATAAGTCATTTTCCAAAATTTAATTAAAAGGAATTGACTTTTAAACTCTGAATGTGAATTTTTTTGAACAATTTTGATTATGAGTATTCTATAAACTCATATAAATTTATTATTTAGTTAAAAACATTAAATTAAAATTTTAATCTCTCAAATAGTCTCTTATCCAATTTCCCATAGTTAAATTCTAGATATCAATAAATAATTTGAAACTGATATCTACTAATAGAATAATGAAAAATTAAGAAAAAAATAGAAAGCAGAGATTGTTTATTGGGTTTACCAATTGGATACATCCATAGACTAATTTAAACCATTCCATATAAATAAGATGTAAATACAGAATTGAAAACTTACATCCCTATATGGATTAATAAAGCTTACATCTTTGTGTGACTTAAAGAACTCGTTTGTAGCAGGCAAACATTCTTCTCTTCACCCAAACAAATGCCTGCAATTGTTTATAGCTCTCTTAAATGGGATAATTAATTCTATGAAAAAGAGGAAAAATATTATCAAAGGATTTATAACATATCCTTGGATTTTAAAAATATTTGTATTTTATACAAGCTAAAAAGGATTTAGGAATAAAATTAAACATGATCAATTCACTAAATTAAATAACATGTGTTCTTTAAGAAAAATAGACCTTCATTTGTATGAATTGTCCATGCTTCAAATTCCCAATAACATTCCTTCTCTATCAAAAAATAAGCAACCTATCCATCTCTATAAGTTTTCCTATAAGCTCTTCCAAAATAATAAAAATCCTCAATATTAAAATTTTTCCATATAAATAATGTTGGCTAACAATTTTCTATTTATACCTGAAGTACGGTTAAACTCTAGATAAATTACATGCATTAATAAAAGAATAAAAATCCCATAATTAAAGTGAAGTTCCAAAACCAAGCTTTATTTAATAAAATAATATCCCCCAAATAAAAACATAATCTCTTCTAAAAAATAACACAACTTCCCACCAAAACCATTAACAAGTAGAAAATCCACTTGGAATAAAAGGTGGGTAAATCTTAAGGCATGCATGTTAAAATTTTTAGTGTCCAACACAAAATAAAAAGGATAAAGTTTAAACTTTAGTTTTAAAATAAAAATATCCCATTTATTTTGGTCTAAATAAAGACCATCACTTCCATTTTAAATGCCGACCACACTAAATGGAGATTCCATGTGGCATGTATGGTAAAGGAGATTAGGATAATTAAAGTTTGAACTTAAGTTTTTAAAACATAAAGTCTAAACATATCCCATTATTATCAAACTCACCCCCCATGAAAAGTGGAATGGAATTCCATGTGGGAAAGGCAAAGTTGGTAAGGATAAAGTTTTCTTTTAAAAAAAATTGGGATACATTGATTTTTTTAAAATAATCTCCCAATAATACCAAATTCCATTCATGTGGGAGTGGAAATAAAATTTAATTATTTTGGGATTTGGAAAGATTAAAATATCCAATGATTTGATAAAATTATAAATAGGATAAATTAAATTGGGATTTTAAGTTAAAACATATCCCATGGTTTTTTTAATAACCATAAAATAGGTTATTAGGATTAATTTGGAAATGAGAAAATAAAGGAATTATGGTGGAAAATAAATTAGATATGTGGAATATCTTATTAGCTTAATAGAATTATGACAAAGTTGGTAAAATTATATGGTGAATAGTTACAAGGTAATGTGGATAAATGATCGGTTTAGTCCCACATCTGAAACACAACACCCATTAATAATATATCAAAATAATTCTAATATAAAAAGTAATTATATCAACTCTTTATATTTTGTCATGTGTTGATTTTCCATTATGATATTTTTCCTTTCCACATTTTTCCAAACCATAAAAAAATCCTTTGGATCAAACATCCCTAATAAGAGGCTTTTATTCTCCAAAAGTCCAAATAATCTAATTGACCCAAAAATCTCTGTGAGTTCTCTTCTTTCCATTGAAAATATTCTTGCACTGATTCCAAATATACAAGATCCAAAAATAGCATATGAAGGAGTTATGAAATTAATCTATCAAAATGATACAATAAAACTCCATTTCAAAAAAAATTCACTGAAATAAGACATTATAAAAAACTTCCCTACAGGAAGTCAACTATCCAACTGAAACTAAAACTTGATTATGGAGAGTAAAACAAACTCTTTACCCATTATACCAAAATGACTTTTTACCCAAAATAGTCACAACATCTGGTGGATTCTCTCAACCCATGCACTACATGAAGGGTAAGGTGATATCCTTGTTATATCCAATATCACACAAGGGAAATCAAATTGTGCATATCTTATAGAATTTACAAATAATTTCAACATGTGTAAACTTGCATTTACAAACATTTCCCATAATACTATGGGAATTAAATGCACATGAAAAGTATAAAAAACATGCAATTAATTAATGCTAATGTTATATCTACACAATATACATAATACATGAAAGAATTATCAAGGGAAATAGATGTAATCACCATCATATCAACAACATGGTTAACTATTGTGTTTTTGAAACTTATTATTAAATCTTTCCCTGTAACTATCAAACTCCAATGTCAACTTAGATAATTTTTATAATAAGAGACTCTTTAAAAACTCACAAACTATGCAAGTAATTGTAAGAAAAAATCATATAAAGGTGAGAAGAAAACCAATCATTTAAAACCTTTCTCAAGGTTTCCTTCATAATTATTTTTTCCTTGATTCATACCTCCAAAACTCATCTAACTAAGTTAGTTTTCAAAATTTAATTAAAATGAAAAACTAAATTAGGAGAACAAAATATCTTCAAAAAACAACTTTATCAAAATTCCTTCCCTAGATCCAATATTTAGGAATTCTCTAAAATAGTTTTTGAAATAAAAACTAAGCATATTATGTAATACTATAGTTATGATTTTTCAAAACTATTCAATTAAACCATTTTATCCATAAGGGTTGTTTCTTCTTCCTAATTTCTATTAAATTGAATAGGAAGTGTCATCTTATAAACTTTATTCACTAAGAGATAGATGATCCATTTAAATTTTTAAAGGCTTTAAAAACAATTCAAAACATAGGCATATTTTAATCCAAAAGTAAACATACACAAAATATTCAACCAAAAATTGTACAAAAATATTTACAATTACAAATAATTTTTATCTCTAAATAAACTGTGAAGTGCACCTATTGAGTACTAGTTGACATATTGTTGGTGTTTAAACAACCCCATTTTTACTTACTAAAACTCTTATAAAAGATGTGAAAAATAAACCAACTTATGAACCAATTAAAACTCAATCCATAAAATACAAATACCTATTCAATTTCCTGAACAATTCATTATTACCATTTCCATATCTTACCATGGAATTGGTCTTTTCATTTGTTCCTAAAGGCTTGCAAAGCATGATTAGTTATCCAAAAATAAAGGCTACATAATTGGTTATTAAAGACCAAAATATTATGTCAATACTAATATAAAATTAGATTTACATCATACCTTAATCTACCCTTTGTGTAAGAATGGTATAAGACTCCAAATGATTCCTCTTGGATGTTCATCACTAAAAATGCCTTGCATGTTATCTAAATTCATCCCAAGATAGAAAGGTTAATCCTTTCACAATACTATATAACATCTCAAGTGACCATGTGTTGTATTATTTATTCACGTTGATCATGTAAGGCTAGTGATTTCAAAACCTTCATGTTATAAGCTTGTCTTTTTCTAGAAAATTGAAACACCTTCCTATTTTTCTTTAAACAAGTCAACCTACATAATAAAATCAAATACAAGAACAATACCAAAATTGGATACTCAAACTCCAAACTAAAGTATATCAATAAATGAAGCTAATCCCTACATTCCCTTGCTTTGATACCAAAAGTGATCTAAAAACTAGGTTTACCTTTTCAATAAAACAAATAATTTTTAATAATTAGATACTAAAATTCTCAATTCCCTAAGTAAAATAGAATTAGATGCAGAATTCTCAATTTCTTGATTAAAACAAATATAAATTGGATATTTTGTTCTAAAAATGAATGTGAAGGAATGAAAAGTTTGAGAAACTCATTTTTGAATCAGAAATCTTATTTTCAAATTAATCTATGAATAGTAATTAGCCTCATGGTAATAAATACTATTTTATTCAAAAATGATTTTAAAAATATAATAAGTTATTTTACAAAATTTAATTAAAAGGAATTGACTTTTAAACTCTAAATGTGATTTTTTTTTGAATAATTTTGATTATGAGTATTTTGCAAACTCATATAAATTTATTGTTTAATGAAAAACATTCAATTCATACTTTTATCTCTCAAATAGTCTCTTATCCACTTTCCCATAGTTAAATTTTAGATATCAATAATTAATTTGAAACTGATACCTACTGATGTAATAATGAAAAATTGAGAAAATAAATAGAGACAAAAGATTATTTATGGGGTTCACTAATTGGCTACATCCCTAGGTTTATTTGAACAATTCCATATAAATAAGATGTAAATACAAATTTTAAAACTTACATCACTATATAGATTAATAAATATTTCAGCTCTGTGAGATATGAAGAACTTGTCTATAGCACATAAGCGGTCTTATCTTCACCCAAACAAATACCTAAAATTGCTTATATCTATCTTGAATGGGCTAATTAATTCTCTCAACTAGAAGAAAAATATTCTCAAAGGATTTATAACATATCCTTGAATTTTATAAATATCTATAATTTATACACGCTGAAAAGGATTTAGGAATAAAATTAAATACGGTCAATTCACTGAATTAAATAACCTATGTTCTTCAATCAAAATAGACCTTCATCTATATGAATTATCTATGCTTGAAAATCTCGATAACATTTCTTCTCTATAAAAAAATAAGCAATCTATCCATATTTGTAAGCTACCCTATAAACTCTAAAAGCTCCCCAAAAATAATAAAAATCCTCAATATTTAAAAATTACCATATAGAAAATGTTGGCTAACAATTTTCTATTTATACCTAAAAGACAGTTAAACTTTGGATAAACTGCATACATTAATAAAAGAATAAAAAAGCCATAATTAAATGGAAGTTCCAATTACATGCTTTATTTAATAAAATAATATCCCCCAAATAAAATCATAATCTCTTCCTAAAAATAACACAACTTCCCACCAAAACCTCTAATAAGTAGAAAACCCATGTGGAATAAAAGGTGGGTAAAGCTTAAGGCATGTATGTTAAAATTTTTAGTGCCCAACATCAAATAAAAATAATAAAGTCTAGAATTTAGTTTTAAAACAAAAATATCTCATGTATTTTGGCCTAAATAAAAACCATCACTTCCATCTTAAACGCCCACCACACTAAGTGGAGATTTCACGTGGCATGCATGGTAAAAGATATTAGGATAATTAATGTTTGAACTTAAGTTTTAAAACATAAAGTCTAAACCTATCCTATTATTATTATTATTATCAAACTTTCCCCTGGGCCGCCATGAAAAGTGGAATGGAATTCCACATGGCATAGGTAAAATGGGATAAGGATAACATTTTTTTAAAATGGGATACATTAATTTTTTTAAAACAATCTCCCAATAATACAAAATTCCATCCATGTGGGAGTGGAAATTATTATTATTTTTTTTTTTTGGGATTTGGCAAGATTAAAATATCTAATGATTTAATAAAATCATAAATAGAATAAATTAAATTGGGATTTAATTTAAAATATATTTTATATTTTTTTAAAATAATCATAAAATAGGATATTAGGATTATTTTGGAAATAAGAAAATGGAGGAATTATAGTGGAAAATAAATTGGATATGTGGAGTATCTTGATGGTTTAATAGAGTTATGGAAAAGTTGTTAAAATTGGATGGTGAATAGTTATGAGGTAATATGGGTAAATCGCTGATTTAGTACCACATTTATAACACAACACCCGTCAACAACATATCAAAATAATTTCAATATAAAAATTAATTATATCAACTCTTTATATTTATTTTCATGTGTCAATTTTCCATTACGACACTTTTCCTTTTCATGATTTTCCAAACCATACAAAAATCTTCTAGATCATGAAGCCTCTCAAATATTTTTTTCAGTATGGTTGGATGATTAAGATAGGTAATTGATTTACCCAATATGTCATCAATAGTGTTATGCATCATATCATGAAATATGATGGTCATGTATCTTTGTTATGTGGCCCCAACATTATTGAGATTAAATGGCATAACTTGATAACAAAATGTTCCCCACAGGGTGGTGAACATTGTTTTATGTTGGTCTTCTAGTGTAATCTTGATCTGGTTGTATCCAAAAAACCCATCCATTAGTGAAAGAATTTTGTATCTAATCATGGAGTCAACAATTGTGTCAATGTTTGGTAGAGGAAAGTCATCCTTAGGGTAAGACTTATTTATATATTTTAAATTAGTGTAGATTCTGATTCCTTTTGGCTTCTTACTGACTGACACAATATTCAAGATCCACTCTGAATAGTCGATTGGTCAAATACATCTCACTTCTAATAATTTTTCCAAATATTTATTAATAAAACAATTCAAGGATGCATTTTTCATATTTTTTGTTTTATAGGCTTGGCATCATTATGTACAATAAGGTGGTGTACAACCAATGCGCAGTCCAAACCTAGCATGTATGAGTAGGCCCAAGGAAATATATAAACAAATTCCCTTAGAAGGGATGTCAATATTTCATGTTCCTCCTTAGTGAGTGATTCACCTAAATTGATCCATTTCATATCATATGAAATCCTGATGTTAACTTCTATAGTTTATTATATAAGGAGAGTTAAACCATCTTCCAAGATTATTGGTAATTATTTGAATTGGCATGCAACTATAAATTCTTCTATTTGGACTGGTTCTTCAAGCTTTCCTAAACAAGATGAATATGAATCTCCCAATGGTAGGGATGGCCATATAAAAAATACTATTAGAAACTCTAAGATTATATGATCAAAGGCATGCTTTTCTTTAGAACTAAACTTGGACCCATAGGCAAGTTCATTATTTGTGGTCTTCTGAGCTATGTTTGAGGAAGGTTGAACACCACCATCTAATGGTACCTAAAATAGGTTTTCATGAGAAGATTGACCTTTATCTTTACTTTTACCTTGGTCTAAATAACCTCAAGGATGTTTCTACTTTAGGAGCTTAATGTTTTATTTATTTTTTTATGGGTAAGGGTTTCATCCATTCTCCAAAATAGGCTGCAAGATCTAGTTTGATTGAGAACCCTTGTTTTTGGTATACTAATGAAATATTGTCTCTTAGGCCTAAAAAATCATAAAAGGCACCACCATTATCAAAATAATTTATATTCACAATAGATTCTTGTTGGTCCTAGGTTATAACTTGAGGGTGATATAAAGGGAGTTGATTTTTATGAATAATTATGGTAAGGGTACAAATGGCATGATTGTCAAATAGATTGGTATTATTAAGGTCTTCATAAATTCTATGATCAAAATTTACTTCACTATTGGCATCATCATCACTAATAGTTGGCACTGAAACACAAATAAGATACATGGGGTCACCCCTAGGTGCTTTAAATATGAGACTATAGGTTCCTCTGTAATGAGTGATGGATATTAGTTCAAGTGTCCCTTGTTGATTTGGCCCGAGTCCTCCTCCTTGATAGGCATATTTTTACATGATCTTATTAGGAATCAAATACTTGGCATTTTTTTAGTAATCAGCTAGGTTGTCATTATATAACCATGATTCATCATCTACAAGTGGGTCATATTCTTGGCCAGTAGCTAGTGTGAAAATGATAGGAGCTAGACTATGTAGTTTTCCTTTTCCCTTTCATTTCCATTCCATGCAAGGTGGCATAGCTTTAAGTATTCCAAAGGACTTTGGATTCTATGGAATATTGATAATGTGAATTATATCATGGGTTAAATACTCTCGTGGGCCATTAGCTGAGATGGTAAAATGATTAAATATTTTAGATGGTGGCATATGGGAAGATGAATCAAGGGTATTTGTGTCTATGAAATTCGCCTTTGGTAAATAAAAAAGTATTTATTTTCCATTTTAAGATTTAGATCTAGGCAAAAATGGTAGTTATGACTTTTTTACTCAACCTGCAAAAGTTTACATAGGGTTACAAATCTCTATTGATTGTGACCTCCATACCTAAATGAGATAACTTGAGACACTAGTGCAAGGTTGAAGGGATTACATGCATTTTATTTATCCAAGGTCTTTATAGAAGTAAATTATATGATAGGTCAAGGTATAGCACATGACATGGTATATCATGGGTCAAGGGCCTAAAGATAATTGACAAACTTATGGTGCCTTGTGATTCCTACTCTTCATTATCATATGCCTTGATAGTGATCATTTCCAACTGGATATTGGTTACTGTATATCTAAGATGTTTGAAGATATATAAAGACACAATATTTAGGCTTGATCTATGTCTATGAGGACACATTTCACTTTGTTCAGTGTGATGATAACTTTAATATGCAATGGATTGTTATAGACAAGGCCAAGGGATGACATATTAATTTAGTCAAAGGTCAACTATTGGATTGGGACTAGATGTCCAACAAAATATTTTTATTTGTTTGGGGTTATGTCATTTGTAACTTAGGATTTTTTGAGTAAATATGTCAATATGTTATTGTGGATGGTAGAAGTACACAACAAATATAGAATAGAAATATATGCAAGTGTCTTTAAAAATTATTCCATAATGTCATTTTTATTTTCCTTTACAACAATATTCATCTTATTCCTATCTAAAATGGTAGGTCATATGGGTTTGTTGATAGGTGGATGTGTGTTGGTGGTAATGGTAATATTTGACTACCAAGTTGTGATTACACAATTAAGACTAAGTATAGGACCATTATTTCTAAAAAATGATGGTGATGAGGTACTAGATAGGATAAGCCTTGGTTGAAAATACACTTTTATATGGTCATGAGGCAATGATGATTTATTAATATAAGGCCTAATAATAGTAATCCCTAGTTTTTGGTGTGTCTATTTGTGGTCCTAAGTCAAGGAAGGATCACTATCATAGATGAGTTAATTGAAATTATTTAGAAATAGTCCTATTTTGTTAGAACTTGGTCATGGATTAATGGTGATGGTGGAAATGTGACCTCCCACAATATAACCTACAAATTTATTGTAGTCATGTGCAATTATGTGGTAAGTCTATTGATTTTTGGTATCATTTTGGCCTTAGTTTCATCCATTTAATTGATATTGTTTTTATTGTTATTGATACTATTGTTGTTGTTTTGGTAATTGATATTATTTCCATTATTCTATCCTTTATTTCTATTTTTTTTTTTTTTATGTTAAGGAAAAGGGTTTTGATAGACACCTAGGTTCTAATTGGATGTAGATGCTCTACTATCCAATGTAATCTCCCCATTTCTCAACATATTTTCAATGACATGTTTGATTTTCACAAAACAACATATATTATGTCTATAAACATGAAGGTATTAACATAATTAATTTTTTTATATCAATCTAGATAAGGAATGCACTCAAGATAGTGCTTTTGTATTAGATAACTAATTACATTAAGAACAACTAGTTTACGAAACACAATTTCAATAAGCTCTCCAAGTTCACTAAAAACTCAGTGAGTAGGCCCATTTTTTCTTGGAGGAGTGGTTTACAAAGGCAATGGTTATTGTATTTGTTGAGCTGGTATAGATTGATGTGAATGTTATGCTTGTTGGATGGGTTTATGGTGAGGAGTAATTTTCATTTGTAGTGTAGGCTAATAAGACAATGTTTACACCATTTGGACATGTTGTGAGTTAGTTACTCCATTTCTAATAATATTTTTTTTGTAATTAAAATACTTGGATTCAGCATAATCACTAGCCTAGGTTGGTGTTGATGCTGGCACTTAGAATTGGCTATGGTTCTAATTTAGGCTATTTCTATTGTTTTGATTTTGGTGTTGGTTTGGCAAGGTAAGTTTGATGATCCATTTGTTAACAATGGATTTTTTGATTAAAAAACCTTTGTTAATGATTTCCTTTAAAGTGTGTTCACACTACAACTCCAGATGGTAAGATATCTCAGTATGTAATTTTTTGGTGAATAAAATGGCTAATTTCTTATTTGGTAAACTATGAGTGAAATGGCTAGAAAGTGCTCTCCACCACTGTATATAACTTGAAAATTTTTCACTATCCTTCTATTTGTCCTGAGTCAAATATACTAACAAGATCTCATATTCAATATAGTAGGAAAAATGTTGCATAAACTTATTTAAAAGGACATTAAAATTAGATATTGAGTTTTTAGCAATTTTAAGAACCATTCCAATGCCTATACTACTAGACTTCAAGGAAACAAAAGCAAGAGGTATATACACATAATATTTTAAAACTTTTACAATTACCGACACTTTATATCTTATAAGAACCCATCAAGTCTCAATCTCTCAAAGTGCATACCTTAAGGGGTATGCCAAGAAATGGCTAGGTGGACCATTGGTGCTTCTTAGGATTGTCCCTTTTGCCACTTGTTATTGACACACTTGTCTCCTAAAACCATTATCCCTAAGCTTATGCTTATATGTTGTACCCTTTCTAGTCATTTTCTACATTTTATTCTCATATTCCTCACCTAAATCCCCTTTTGTCAATCAAATATACTAGGTCGACTGGGTCAACCCTATATAGTTTCAGGTTATTTTCACTTAGGAACTAGTTTAGCCTTTGGACAACTTAGCTCATGACCTAGTTAAATATTGTCCAAAATTAGGCTAGGTCGACTGGATTGACCTTGTTAGTCAAGATTTTTAGAATGGTTTACAATTAAATTTGCCTATATATACAAGTTCATTTCCATCATTTATCATGAGAAGAAAAAGAAGCGAGAGTGAATGAACATATGCTTATTGACCATTCTAATTGAGAAACAAAGCTTAGGGTTGTATACATTATTTAGAGATATATATGTTATCTTATGGATAAGTATTTTGGATACATTGATAGGTTATGTATCTTATATCTGATTTGTCCTTTTCATCCTTACATACCACAACAATCTCTTGTGAAGCACCTTTGCCAAGGGAGAGATTGATGCTTAGTGGGTTAGTCTTCAAAGATAAGTATTCCTAACTTTGTTTATCCTTTGTACGATTAGATAGATATGCATTTGTACTTATCTTTCTTGCATTAGGATTATGTATACATTGATTTACATATATGTATTCTATGCATGTTTAGTTTTATTGTTTCTAACTCCACTTTGTGCCACAAGATTTGGTGAGAACCACATTAGATTTACATTACTCGTTATTAGTTTAGGTGAAATATCAAAACATAGGACCCCCTTAGGGTTATTGTGTGATTATGTTAGACTGGAGGCTTTGGAATCCTCCTTATCATGTTGTATTATGGTAAGATATCCAATTATTAGGTCTAGTATATCCCCATATTAGTCATGTTCCTTCTTAACAAATATGTCCCCAATTGGAAGTGTATGGTATGATCTATCTTTTCTGAGTTAGGATTGATTTATAAACATGATGCATTTTTGATTGAATACATTATGGTGAATATAACATGAATCAAACACTTATATGTTTTTATTCACTTATTTCATCATTTAATTTTTCATATATTTATGATGTTGGGTTGACTATATCAACATATTACTAACTTTTGTGCATAGGTTTAACACACAGTCATATCCATATGACTATGTTCTATTTGTGCAAGTTTTCCAAACTTCGAGTTCAGACTACTAGGTCAACCCAATTGACCCTTTATATTTTAAAGCATCCAGTTCAACATAAAAGATTGATTCAATCAACCCTATACATTTTAGGCTATCAACAATAAATTTTTTCAAAGCTAAGTTGACCTAGTTGACAGAGTTAGTAGAATTTGTAAGTATTAATAAAGGTTCTTCAATAGTAATCTTATTTTCCTTTGCATCTTCCAACCTACCAAAGTTGATTTCTATCCTTCTTTATCATTTCTAGAATTTTTTATAGTTTATATTATTTAAAATTTCCCTTTTATATTCAACTAAGTTGACCCTATTGATGTAATTCAATATTTTGTATTATATCTTATAAACTAGGTCAACCTTGTCAATGTAGTTCATTTTTAGACTTTTTTCTTCTATAGTACAGAAGTGGCATTGTCAACCATGTTTTATATTCTCTAGATACATTTTTTACTATAATGGTATTGTACCATGTTTTAAATTTGAAATTAACCCTTATATGTTAGTAATTATCTCACACTTTCATTTTTTGTTGCTTGCATGCTTAGAATATATCACATAGTCTAATTAGGTGTTTTTAAAATATAGCATTTAGTTATAATATTTTATCTTTTATGCACACACTACTAAATCATAAATATTAAAAATCATTTTAACAATTATCTACCCAAGGCCTACCTACTTAGATTTTATCACCAAGGGGAGAGCTGACTTAGTTTTCTGGCCTAGTATAAACACATGGTTAATGGTATATTTTGGATAAAAACCTGATGCCCTTATCACTATGGTGTGTGAATTGAGGGGTTAGGCCCTAATACCAAGCTTTCTAGTTCTTTTATGAAGATTCTAAGGTGAAAGATGTTAGCTTTAAAGGTGTAATAATTATGATATTTTATGAAGCTTCTAAGGTGGGGTTTAATGGGAATGTTGAAGTGTTATGAGTTGATACAGAAGGAATTTTATCAATAGGAGGTGATTGTGAAGTAGATTAAGATTCTCGCCCACTTGTTACTTGAGATTTTTTATGCACTTTTACATTTTTGGGTCTCTAGCTACTCTCACCCTCATGTTTCCTCTTTCTAAAACTTCCCTACCTTATTTGCTACATTATTGCCTCAACCAAACAATGTCCCTTTTCTTGTAACCAATTTTAAGTATTAATGAGGATGATTGAAGTTATCTCCATAAATGTTTTGGAACTAACTTTAATGGTTGGTAGAGGGGCCTTATTTCCTCCCATTTGATTTTATGCATCAAGTATCACATGGCCATCATCAAGAATATTTTTAGATATCCATTCCAAACCAAAATTAATAATTTGTTGTACTATTAATCTACTGAAGTCCTTTCTTCTAACTTCAAATTCAATCCTTTAGTTCATCCAAAAGTCCTCCAATGCAGGGATGTGCATATATTCTATAGAGACTATCTTTTTTTCAATCCCTTTAGGATCAAAGTTCATCCTAGCTTGGAAGTATTCCTACTCATAATGAAGAAACATTTCTATTTGGACATTATTGGCCTTTTGGATACTCTGACAATTATAATTACCAATTGTGATGGGGAAGTTAATTGTTGCCTTGTGTTACTTTGCTTTTAAGTCATGTAATTATACCAATTGTCTGCATAATTCAATTTTTACCCATTTGTCATTGGGGTATCTTGGTAGCTTAAGTGGTGATCTTGAGAAACCATGAATCCTGAGGTAAGTAAAATTAGCAAATTGAATGAAGAAGTAGCCAAATTGAGAGACAACCTCCCATGCCTCCTTGCTTACTCTACTTGTTTTCAAATCATTTTTTACCTTTAAAATGATTTCATAAAAGAATACATTAGTTATTATCTTGTATTTCTTGAAGTATTCAAGCAATACCAGTTGTGGGTAATACTTGTAGATAAGATATGTTGCTAACATCGCTCTCTTATCCAGTTTGGAGAATATTCCTTTTGAGGCTGTAGCATATACTAGATATGAAGTCATTTTGAAATCAAGTATTTATCTAACCTTCTTGAGATATTCACCAATATTATTACTTATTATTTCATCCCAATTGATCATTGCATTGGCTCTATTAACCTTAATTATTCTGATGAAGTAATACATCCATGATTGGAAGAATTTTGCATTTCTTTCTCCATTTATCCTACATAATAACTAGTT
Source organism: Torreya grandis (assembly GCA_037957365.1). Taxonomy (NCBI): domain Eukaryota; kingdom Viridiplantae; phylum Streptophyta; class Pinopsida; order Cupressales; family Taxaceae; genus Torreya; species Torreya grandis. The sequence continues at coordinate 486,517 of JARHVA010004179.1, read as the reverse complement.
AATGTCATCAACTTCTTGTACAAGATCTGATCTTTGAATGGTCTTCAGGAATCTAGATGGTTACTTAAATTTATTTAGATAACTTTTATTCATGATAATTATACATTTAGTTGTGCTAATTTCCCATCTATCAATGGCCCTTTGCATGTTGACATTAAGTACTTTGGATTTTGTTGGAATTTTAAGACAGTAGTTAAATAATTGTGTGTCCAACCTTATCATTGTATTGTCTGCTATGACCCTAACTATTTTAGTTAGAGGATTGTAAAATTTGGCACACTCTAAAACAAACTCTAGAAATTGGATAGTACTTGGAAATGTTGTAGCTTGAATGATCCCATTGTTAACCATAGCTTACATAAGGGGTGTCTTGTGGGTTGCGTTAGATATATCAATTAGTTCACTTACAGACACATGTCCCATATCAGTATCACTTATTTTAGTAATTTTAGACACTATACATGATTCCACTGGATAGCCCTTGTACTCATATCTCATATTGGCTAGATGTGCTTTTTCTTGAGATTTTTCTTTTCCTCTCTTTCTTGAAGCTTTTGTAGTTACAAGACTGGGATCTTCTTGTGTGAAAATTACTTATCCTAACCTTCCTACCTCTTCTATCTCTGAAGATATCTCTTATATGTGAGACATTTGTCACAGGTTCCCTCATAAATATGTGCACAACTTAAAATGTTCTTGTATGAAATTTGAACAAACGTGTAAATCAACATTTGTCAAGTTCATTCATACATATGATCAATTTTAATTTCTCAAGAATCATGCTATTATGAAATTTCAAGTAAACTTTCAGTGCACATAATGAGAAGTGGGCTCAACTGGGAGAGAATAAAGAGTTGTTTTGGTCTACTTTCCTTTGTATGGTGAATTTGGAGGGCTTCCTTAGTCATTTTTGAGTCATAAAAATTTTGGTTAAGCTTTCTCTTTATATTGAGGACTTTTGGTGGTGCATTACTTACTTTATAAAAGGGAAATAAGTAATGACTTAAAAAAGTTCCCTTTGTATCTAAGACTTTTGGGGGTGCATTACTTAATTTTTAAAAGGGAAATAAGTAATGACTTAAAAAAAATTTGATGGATATTTCCTTTGTATTGAGGACTTTTTGAGCTCACTTACTTAATGAAAATAAGTAATGAGTCTTTGGAACTCCACTTTACACTAAGGCTTTATATGGTCGACTTTTAGGTAGGCTCGACTTGTTTCAATAAAGCAAGTAATGAGGCTAAGAAATTTTGATTTGGTCTTTAAAGTGGGTTATGGGAATTTTGAAAGGCTTGAATGATTTTGGAGAATAAAGAAATGAATTATTGAAAACCCAAACCCTTTCCCTTTGACATGTGTATTTTTAAATATGTTCAACTTATTTTTCAAAAAGAAGTAATGATTCTTCAAGGACCTAGTTTGCATGCTAAATGGGATTATTTGAAAAATATGATGGCTTTTATAAAGTAGATAGTGGGAATAAGAAATGCCTCAGCTTATGTTATGAAATCAAAGAAGTAAGGAGCCAATGAAATCTTGATTTGCAAAGGATGGGTTAAAATTGTGAAAATTATTGAAAGCTTGACTTGTTTGCTAAATGATTAAAAATTTTGAAGGCTTCAACTGATTTCAAAATAGAACCAAGTTGTGACATAATGAAATCCCAGTTTGGTCTAAAAATGAGGGCTATAGACTTTTATAGGCAACTTACTTATCTTTTTGAAGGAAGAAAAGACTCAATAAAACTCTAATTTTGTATTCATTATTAAAATAGCAGATTTTTTGAAAGTCTCAACCTATTTGTCAAATAGAAATAAAGGAAGGAAGTAAAGGGGGACAAAAAGTTTTATTTACTCTTCATTTAAAATATAAAACCTTTATGAATGCTTAAATTAGTTTATAAAATAATTAAATGGCTCATAGAACTGTGATTTGGTATATAAATGGATGGCATTTAAAAGGACTACAAAATTTTCTAAAACTTCAACTTATTTTTTTTTACAAATAAGCAAAGACTAAATAAAACTCTAAACTAGTTTTTGAGTGGGTTGTAGATTTTTAAATGGTCTCAACTTATTCATAAAGCAAGTAATGGTTTAATAAAAATATGTTTTGTTGTTGTGGTCTTGGGCATCTTTGGGAAAATGATCGACTAATTTCCTAGAGGAAATAAAATGGATTTTGAAAACCACAAACCAGGTTTGTAGTTTGGTGAAATGATCATTCGAAACCCTAAGTAGGGAAAAGCTCAGACAATTGTTAATGCATACCAAGGCAAAAAAAATCATTTAGGGTTTTTAGCTAGAATAATGTATGAATTTTGATAGAAAGAATATAGGGAAAAACACACAAAACAAAGCTAAAATAAATAAGAAAAAAAAAACATACCTAAAAGCAAAGAAAATATTGTGGGAGATTGCTAAAAAAAAATTCCAATTAGTCAATCTGTGAAAAACTCTTGCATGGATGGATGATCCAAAGTGAGGTGAAGATAAAAAATATGTGGTAACTATGACCTAGAAAAGTGATTTATATATTTTATAATCTCCTACTTTAACTCATTAACTCAATTTATATCAAATGAACTTTTTTCTTTTTACTCATTTAAAATAAGTAAAGTGATTTATAAAACCTGATTGGGTCTTGGATGAAAAATTGAGTGACTTTAAGCACATGGGCATTTTGTGAGTGGCTTTATAACTTCCTAGAGATAATTTTGAGAAATGTGTACAATTGAAAGTGGAAATAAAAACTTAAAATTAAACTAAATGGGAAAGCAACAACATGAACAATAATGAACACAAGTCAAAAAGACCAAAAAAATTTAAAGGGGTACTCCAATATTTCCAGGTAAAATCTTAGGGACACCAGATAGACAAAGGAATGAGAAACCTAGAAAACACCATATGAAATCTTCCCAATATATGAAACCCTTTTTCAATTTCATGACCTCAAGAAGGTTTTTCTTAAAATATTCTATCTTATTTAATGGCTAGAGATGATATGAGGGGGCTACTAGGAGTAGTGAGGGATTGATCTAGGTTTTTTTTGACCAATGGAGGTAAGAAAACACCTAAATCAATCCAAAACCTACTTTTAGTCTTGACTGTAATGTCCAACTAAAGAATGAAGAACTATATTCTTGTCAAATGCCCTTTATTGAAACCATCTTTAGATTTCTTTCTAGTTTCTTGCTTATAGCCAACTTCCTATAACATCTAAAATTATATTCTAATAATCTAATGGAATTTAGGATGACCACTTAGTTATATTTTAATTTCCAATTTTATTTCTTACTCTTTACTTAATTCTATGTTGTATTGAAAAAAAATACATTAGCTAGTGTTGGTGTAAGGTTTTGTCCTGTGTGCCCTATTTGGATCAACTGCATTGATCTAATTGATTGTGTGTTTTTTAATTTTATTGCTTTAATAAGTAATTGAAAAAAAATTCTTGTCTTAGTACATAATTGTTTCTATTAAAACATTATCTTAAAAACTATCTATTTTCCCTTGTCTATTGTGCTAGGTTGACCCAATTGACCCTGTACACTTTTTTAACTTTTTTTTGCTATTCTAGGTTGACATAATTGACTCTGTACAATTTTAGGCCTTGTTCTCTATACTAGATTAACCCAATTACTCTGGACAATTTTTTTCACTTCCTATTATCTTTATTTTTACATCTCTCTTGATTTGTTTAGTCTTTCTCCTTCATCATGAAATTTCTATTTGAATATAATACTGAGTTGGATTCAACAAACATGATGAGTTTTAAAAACCCTCATAGGGTCTCCCATAAGTAGAGTAGGGATCCTCTCTTGGATGGGATTAATGTTTATATATCCACTCACAAAAAAAGCTATGAGACCCCTCTTCATTCCTCTTCACAACATAATCCTCTCTTCTCCCTTGAAGATCAACCTTAATTAGAGTATACCCTTAAAATGCTCTCTTTTATCTCTAAATTTACTTAACATCAAGGAAGTGATCCTTCTACCATTTACCATCTCATTATTAGTGGTCAAGTTAAATAGCCTCATTAGCTTTCTCCCACATTCTCAAATGGATTCATAGGTACTAACTTCTTTTATTCTTAGCCTCTTTCCTTGATTATGACCCCTTCTCATACCATGACTTCTTCTTTAACTTCTTTCACCTCAATGCCTAGTATATCCACTAACATGGTATGTTTTACATATAGTGGGCCTCTCCAAAGTACCAATATTATTAATCCTTCTACTAGTATATAATTTTATACCCAAGGTAATCATGCTTCCAGTGATTCCTCTTCTCATCCCTTCACTAGTCCATCTTTTGCCACACAAATAAATTTTTCCACTAATGCCTCACATTCTAATAGTTCCTCTCAAGCTCCTACCATCACTAATAGTGGTACCCAAGCCACTAATACCAACTCTAATGCTTAAAATAATGCTAAAAATTATAAAAAAACCCACCAACTCTTGTTACAAACAATTAATCAAATGAATAGTTTTCAAGCTCATAATACAAATCAAATGACAATAATTCAAAATCACCTTCTCCATCTTCAAACTCATCCTCAACCAATGTATTTTGGTATTCATAATCAAAATTTCCCCTCACCTCTTCTTCATGATTCCCATGACAATCTCATCCCTTAACCTCTTTTGGTCAATAAAACCATTAAGCATCTTCAAAATGAGCCTCTTACCACTCAAATTTATAATATTGATATCGGAGGTATCACCCCTACCATTTCTTATAATAGATCAATTAATCCCACTCTTCATATAAAAACATTTGGAAATATTTATAAGGATTGTGTCAAATTGAACACCTTTTCCACTACCAAGATCCTAGCTAAAATCCTCACAAGTGATGCTTTAGATTGGTATATCCAACTTAAAACCCATTATATTACTATTTTTAAATATTTTTTGAATGTTTTAGTTCAAGAGTTCCAAAATAGTGATCTTCCTAAAAACACTTTGTCCCACTATATAAATTTTAAAAAAATTGAAAACAAAATTGCCCAAGCTTTTGTTAAAAGTTGGAAAACATTGTCCAACAAATGTGAACATAACATGGTCGATGATAACCTTATCCATATCTTTACCAATGATATTTTTATGAAGTTATAATACTGGGTGTGCACTCTCTCTCCATGTAATTTAAAGGAGGCCATTGACCAAGCAAAACATCAATATTTCCTTATACATCAATTCAAGCCACCGTAACCTTATACTAGTCCTCATATCTTACTATAGAATAAAAATAATAATGATATAAATGATGGTGTCTTGGACTCTTATGACACCATTCACACTATTCAATATATTGTTCCTAACCAATATTTGGAACCAACTCCCCCTTATCAATAATACATCAATATTAAATTATCTTCACCTAATAACATCAATGTTCACAAACCCTTATCCTCAATTGAATTACTAAAAAATATTGATCCCATACCACACCTTACCCTCTACCATAAGACCTTGATCCCACTCATCCTATGAAATCTTGGTGTGATCAGAACAAGTTTTGTTGGTTTAATGCTATTTGGGGTCATTCTCATGAGACACATAGATAGCTTTGTAATTTAACTATGGATTTTCTTCTTGGTCCTAATTTTGATCATGACTCTATCATTCAAAAGTGTCAACAAGATTATGACATTATTTTTAAGGCTCATGAAACAAATATTAAATCTCAAGCCTTGAATCAAGTCAATGCTCATTTGGCTATCTATAAATACCCTCTTCCTAATCACCAACCTAATAAAGATACCCAAGACAAGACCACTCCTTCCACCAATAATGTATAAAGTCTTGTTGACCCCGTAACTAAAGAGAATGTGGTAAATATGACTAATATACGAAGGGTGGTTGATTTCATTGATCCTCAACCTATCTACACTCCTACATTATCCCAAACATTTCATGTTATCCATGATTCTTATCTAACTCATTTAAATGAGTTAGTGAAAGATGACCTTATAAACTTCAATGAACTAATTCCAACTCCTCATTTGGATAACACTTCACATTATATTTCTACTCTCCCTTCATCTTCTTTACCTAACACTCATGATAATCAAGCTTCTTTTAACACTTCTACTAATTCTCAAAACCAACCTAAACTAATTGCTTCATCTTCACAACATAATTTACAATAATTTTCAAAATCTTCTCCTTATTATCAACATAGATTCTAATGCACTTCAGCTCATCCGTCTGAGGACCATATTAATCACTATGTACCTTTGTAACAATTTCCTCATGGGTTATAATGAGTGGGATCCCATCATGGAACTCATTAGTCTCCCATACAAAATACCATTTCTTCAACTTTTGAGGACCTCTCTACATCATCAAAACCATCTCATTCAACTGATATTCAAAATGAACATCCCTCATCCTCCCCTAGTAGGACATGAAGCAATCTTATCTAGATTTGAAGATAAAATATTACAAAAATGTGAAGAGATGTCCATCCATGTTGATGAAATAATGGACACTTCTCTTTCCTTAAAATTTCCCATCACTTCTATGATTCTTGATGAGATTTTGATTCATGTAGATGATCTTACTCTATTCATTAGTGTCTAAATAAATGATATCTAAGTCAAGTGAGCCTTGATTGATGAGGGTTTAGGCACTTGTGTTGATTCTCTCAATTTTACAAAAACCCTTAGATATTCTAAATGCAATCTCAAATCAACATGTAGCACATGCTAAGGATATGATCAAAGGAAAATGCCTCCTTTAGGTTGTGTGTGGATTCCCATTACCATCTCACCTATCACTGTTCATGTGAAGGTGATGATATTTGAGTTTCCTCTTTCTTACAACATCTTGTGTAGTAAGCCATGGACTCATTATATGAGAGTAGTTACTTCTTTTTCTTTCCAATGCATTAAACTAACTCAAAATGGAGCCATCCATATGATTCTAGATGACACTAACCCTTGGAATTTTGAACAATTATAACACTGTGGTGTCTTCAAGATTCCTACTCTTGAACCATTGCCTAGTGTTACATTCCATGAGTCTCAATGATTTAACTTTCCCATCAATTCAAATCAAGGTTATAATGGGCATCCTGAGCTCATTGGGAATATTCCCCCTAACCTCTTCAATTTTGATGATGATGAACCTAATGAGATCAACCTAAACATTGTAACTTTTGATCTCTCACCTCATCTCATATCTTAGCTTCCTACTTCATTGTAGCTTTATTCTTACAAACCACCTTGTGATGATATTACCATTATCTTGACTAAAAATCAACCTTATATAAATCACTCTTCATCAAATGACAAATTCATCCCTACCTGCATCATATATCTTCACACACCTGACTACAATGATGGTATTCCTTAGATGATCCATTCTTAGGTGGTCTTGTATAGGCCCATGATGTTAATATTATCCATTATCATTCTTCCTTGCTTCAGTATTTCCATGCTTCTTCCTATATTCCATCATTATAGTTCCTAATTTTAGTATTTATCCTCTTTATCATAGTGTAGAGATGGTGATGACACCTCTAGTTTTTAAATAACCTTATAGGATTATGTTCATGGATCATGCTATGACTAGGCCTTACCATTTTGATAGGTACCTTGTTCAATATAGCCTTATTATCCCTAAGATTCATGTAACCCTTATTTGACCTTTTATAGACCACATCCTCCCTTAGTAATTCCCACATCAAAGCACATTATTTATCTTGCTATAGTTTAACCCATTATTAATCCCACTATAGTTGAGACTATTTCTTTTCCCACTATTGTTGAGCCTTTTCTAATTTCTGATCCCATTACTCCTATTGAGCCTAGTCCTATCCCTTCCCCACCATCACCTTCTCTTAGTGATAGTTTGTTTATTTTACCTTAGATGTCTCCATTTACCTTTAAATGGGCAGATGATTCTTCCTAAACTCCTTTTATTTCTATTATACCTCTTCCTATGAGTACCTCTTCCAATCCTACTCATAGGCATATATATTGCTTCAATGACATAGGTGATCATTATTCTATGCATTATCATAAGCTATGATAATATATTGATACTTTACAAAGTTATACCCCTTAGTCCTAAGAGAAGGCCATACCTCCCTCAAATTTACTACCTACGTATATTCCTAAGTATGGAAAGGTGTATTATCTTTGGCACCAATGTGGCATCTATCACACTGATCATTGTTGATTCCTTCAGCAAAACCTTAAAGGTCACCTTATAGATATTCCTAGACCTTGTTTCATTCCTCCCATAGTTCATCCTCAAAAAAAGGATCCCCCTTATTCTCCCATGGTTCCACCTCTTGTGGTTCCATCCCTCTATGGTCCCTTTGTCACCTTCTATTCCTCCACCCATAGACATCCCCTAACCTATGGATCCTTCTCCACACATAATTCCCTCACCTATGGATCTTTCCCCACTAATGATTCCTACATCTCCCATAGAGTACACTTCCATGCATCCTTATGATCATTCCTTTCCTAATAGCCCTAATCAACATGATCCATCTAAAATTCCTAATTTTTCTATTGAGGAGATTAAATGAGAAGTATTTTTCTAGTCTTCAATAAAGATAGATGAGACATTAGTAGAAATTCATGGATGGCTTCATAAAGACTTATCATATGGTTTGGATAATGTGTGTGGGAAAATATATCAATATTTATGAACACATGCATGGTGTTCTTACATTGTGATTTTGATTGGATGTGTGCTCCAATCCTATCTTTATCTATTTGTTATATCATTTGACATTATGTCAAATTCCTATTTATCTTACATGGTAACTTTAGTTTTGCATTATATTTTTCTTATACTATCATTTATGTTTTATTATGGATGTATTATTTATCATTGATTAATGTTCCTTCTTAATTTTATTACAACTCCCTTTTTTTTATTTTTCTTATTATTTGTTTTCTTATCTATATTTTTCATGGATAATTGTCATTGTGACTTGGTTATACAAACTTGGTTCTTTTTAATTGTTCCCTCTTTACCATATGATTAGTTATAAAATACTTTCATCTCATTATATTTTCCTTACACAAGTACACTTTGGATCTCCTTTATTCCCTTTATTTAATTTTTGAAAACTAATCATATACATGGTTAATATTTGAGATAACATGTTAGTCCAATATCAAGCCTAAGTATCCTCATCAGTCTTGTCTTTGGTTACTTAGCTTCATTTAGTATAAGCCTAAATATCATTCATATGTATCACTCTATCTCTCATGTTTTGTCATTCCAAGTCCATCTAGAGGAGGAATATTAAAAGACATAAAAACATTCAAAATCTAAATCATTTAACAAAAGGTAATGATATAACAAACAAAAAACATTTTAGAATTTTTAAAAGTTAAATCACACTAAAAAATGTGGTTCAAAGAACATCTCCTTATTATAATCAAATATAAACTCCATAATTTTCCTCATGATATAGATAAGTTCCATTGGGATGTGATAGGTTAGTGGATTAGAAAACAAGAATCAAAAAAATATTTTAGTGCTACATACTTTCTCACAAAAGTACCCAATCTTTGCAGTAGACCAAAGACTCTATAAGGGGTCCTCAGGAATAGGGAACAAATCATGGGAAGGTGGGTCCATTTTAATTTTCTTGTACCAATCTACCTTCACAAGTTAATCATTTTATCATTCTTATTTGGTTAGACAACTTTATGTCTATAGTGAATAGGTTTCCTTTGTACATTGATGGTAACTAGTCACTTAATGTCTTCTCATTTCTTTATTATGCCTCCATTATTCTAAGGTCTTATCATAAGATGCCTATTTTATTATTTTTACATTCCATTTTTCATTCACTACATTCCTCATCTTTCCTCTTGAGAAATATTATTTTGTTCACTGATCATTCCCCTTGGGATTCTATTTGTGAGTTGCATTGTAAGACCATGGATAAGACCTGGCTTTCCTCACAAAATACCAAAAATTCACATTCATATTACCAAAATATTTTATTTTCAAATTTTAACATTTATTCCACATCATTGGTGTTCTATTTATAAGTTATAGTGTAAGACCATGGATAGAACCTATCCTTCCTCACAAAATTTTCCAATAATCCAAGTCACAATAAAAATTACATGTGTCAAATATGAGATAAGATGTTATCGATTATGAAGTTACACATAAATTACATGATTCCCAACTTTATTTATTATGTTTTATGCTTACTTCATTTCTCTTTCACTTTCATCTTCTTAGTTTTCGATTGCATGTAAGAATCCAACCATTTCTTGAATTTTTCATACTTCCCAGCTTGAATTAGTGTGATAAATTTAAGACCAATTTTGTTTTTATTTTATAATTCCAAACATGATTTAGTATGATTGAATGACTTAATTGATTTATTTTTATACCATTTTTTCTTTCATGTGCTTTTCACTTTATTACATTATTTTCATACTTTCCAACATGATTTAGTGTGAATTTACTTCTTTTAATTTGGGGTCAAATATTTATCTTGGTTTAAAATCAAAATTTTTACCATCTTGTTTATCATATTTTGGTTCTTTATACTTAATATTTTTCTTGTTATTACACATTTTCTAACATGAAATAGTGTGTAATACAATTTTAATTAATTATATTTTACAAAGTCTCTTTCATATTTATTTTATACATAATGCTATAAAAAAACCACAACTCATATATTTCCCATAACACATACAATAGAAAGCTAAATACATGTACTAGAAAGAAATATATCCAAGCATCAACAACCACAACCATAATGTAAACACATACAATCAATATCCAAATACCAAAATGAGATACCTCTATATATATCATAATTTTTAAAGATAATAATATAACCATATACAAAGTTCCATCTCTATGGCTGGGCCCCATCATACCTATCTCATGGCCTAACCACACTTCCTATAGATGCCTTAGTCTGACCCCTCCAAATAGAATGTTGTAAAGAAGATATCTAAGATCTCAATCCTAATAAATGTCTGTATAGATAAGCCACCTGAGCCTACACCTATGCCAACTAGGCCAAGGTCTCTATATATGTTGATCTCTCCTACTCCTATACCTATGTCCTATGTGTTAAGGTATCTATATGTGTCACTCTCTCCTTAGACTGCACTATCCCATCTATGTCATGATAGATAGATGCACCATTTTATCCTTAGTTAGGGCCTACTATGCTTGTTCCTCTCCTACACCCATCTCTACTGGTGGACTCATCCCCTCTTTATGCACTTATAATTACCTCACGACCTCTCCAGCTAATCTAAACTAGTTCAACTAAGTTGGGGAAGATGGTACCCTACTATCCTCTAGTGTAGTAGGGTTTTATGGCATTAGTAACTCATCTAGGATATCATGAATTACTCCCCTCACTAGAGACCCACATATGGTCTCCTCATCCTCTACCACACCTACACAAATCAAACCAAATAGATATTATATCATTAATATAACTCAAAACCTATCTATCTATAGTCTATATAAATAAACATGAGTAAAAATTTAACCATCTTATATTGCATGTCTATGTGTTTCCCAATACTATGTTGCCATCTACATGACCATTGAGCATGATCTCCTCATATGTGAATATTATGATAACATCATCTATAGGTTTACATATAAAAATAAACCCTATAATCACCACTTGTACCTATCTTAGGCTATACCTGAGTGGTCTCTATATAGCCTAACTTTGACCTGACCCATCTAATAGGTCATATAATATGTCTAATGTCTCTATTATTTCCTAATCTTATTACCTTCATCAGTACTATATCCTTGGTGGTCTCCTCTCCTCCTACTATGGAGTTGGTGATGGTATCTCTATTACTCCTACCTCTGTATCCATCTCCTCTCAATCTATTACCTATCATGCTCGACCGGTCCATGATCTCTCATGATGTGGTCTAAGCACTAGCCTAGTAATTGGTGGCCCTAGTCCTCCTCTCCCTGATGACTCTCTCATGTGACTATCCCAAAAAGTAGGAAACACTATTGGTAGTATCAAGTGAGGTAATCCCATCTTCCCTAGTAATCATTTCATTTGATGTAGCTCTATCCACTAGGTATAGTGCCCTATTACCTCTATCTATGTCAAAGTTGGTGCAATTGTCCCCCAACTAGAACATATCATAGTGATGTTTTCATACATATTTCATACAATATCTACTCATCTCACTATCTATAGCACTAGCACATGGGGCCCAACCCATGGTACTTAGTCTTATATCCATCTCTAAACTTGAGATGGTCTATCATCAACTGCATAGGGCAACCCAATCAGTCAATACATGAGTAAGCTCTAAATTATACATGCCATCAATAATATCATTAATCCTACTAAATTATACCCTCTAGATAACATCCCATACATGTCATAAATGATTTGTACCTAGGTGATAGATCCCAAGTCATATAACACCCTCTAATATAATATCATCTAGCTCAAGGCTATCACATATAATGGTACCTTTCCAGTGACACAACACCCATGCTATCATAAGTCCTATCACATCCTTTAGGATATCTAAAGTTTATGATGTAGATATATTGAACATAGTCATGATCAATCTAGGGTGTATCAATTTAGAGCCCATCACCATATGGATAAGGCTCTCTTCTCCTCATTGCTATCAGGTACTCTTATGACCAAGGGTGTCCATACTATTGGTATTCCTAGGATGTCTTGCACATCCTCCAAGGTGATACCCACCTCTATGGTATCCTTGTCCACCTCCCACCTAAAGATGTTAGTCAATCATTCCAAGGATCCTAAGAACATGACTAACAAATCTAAACTAAATGGCATCTTACACTAATAGATTTGTTACTATCCTAAGATCAATATATCTCTATCATCTATAGATAATAATTCTAATAAAATAGGAAACCATGATGCATCCACCAAATACAAAAATCTTAGATGCCCATATAACTAGGAAATAATAAAATATGTCTTAGATCCTCCATGTCATTTAATCAAAATACACTATTTTAAAAATTTTAAATAAAAAACAAGCTTAATTTATTTCATCTAGTCATTTTAATCAATTCCACCTACTTTTAGCCTTCTCATCCCCTTTTAACCTTCACTCAATCATTATGGGCCCTTTTAACACTCTTTTGGCTTATTGCATGTATTTTTATACTATTTTGCCCTCTTGGTCAAACACTAGTTTGACCAAAATTTCCCTATTTTTACTTGGTTGACTTAATAACCAAATTCAATCTCTCTATTTTTCCCCTCTTAGTGTTATGTTATCACAATGACTTTTTATACTAGGTAAACAACAATGTACTAAGTTGGAAGTCTGGAAAACATACTATGTTAGCAACACATACCTACTAGATCGGTAGTATGTATTTTGACACTTTTTATCCTACTAGGTTGATTGGGTCAACCTAGTTGTTTTTCCCTGCCGACGCCTTACATTTTGTGAAATAAATGCCTTCTAGTAGTTTTTTCGCCAAACCCTTCAAACCCATTTCCCTAGATGGGTTTTCCTACCCATATCATCTACTTTGATTTCATTATAATGTGTAAAAATGTTTTAAATTAAAAATTTATTAAATACACTTAAAATTACTAAAATATTAAAAAACTAAGCTTAATATTCTCAGTTGCCTACCTATAGTGCACATGTTGCTACTTTTGGATGTCCCTCTCATCTAGTCTATTGTCTCTTTAACATCCTAGCTCATATGGTCTCTCAGAGCTCTTTTTTTCTCCTTCACAAATCAAAAATACCAAATTAATTCCTTTTTACATTATTTAAACTTAATTTTATACATATTCAAAAAATAAAAACTAATTTTATATACTTTTTGAGGTAGTTAGGGGGTGTATGGTCAGCTATGCATTATTGATCATATTTTAGGGTCTATTGATTTTAGAAATTTTTAAGAAAATAAATATTAATTAAATTATTATTTTTAAATATAGGTTACATACAAGATGATATTATCTAACATTCCACCAAAGGGTCTAAAAAAAAGTAAATGATGCTAAAAAATTGATGGGGTGCATAGAATTTTTCAATAGAATCCTTGTTTTGCCTCTATCTTTAGTTTTACTCATCCATTTTCCAAATCATAAGATGTTATAGAATCATGATGATGTAGAAAATATTTTCCAATATTATATGCCTATCTTTAATTTTTTTTTTTTAATTTTGGATCTTCTTACACTAAATTATATAGGTTCACCTAATGTTCTTCACATTGGACACCTTCACTTTTCTTATAGTCTACTTCTTTATCTACAACACTAAGGTAAGTAAATGTATGTATTTTTCAATTATGTCCTTTCATTTATATTATTTTGATTCTTACTACATTTTACTTATCATCAACATTATGTGTTATCATGTTCTATTTCCTGAAGCACCATCATGTCTTACACTCATGTGACATGTGATGATCTTTGAGTGGGGTATATGTATACACATAATACTTTCATACTTTTATATATTACTTATACTTTGTATCTTGTAGGAACCCATCAAATCTCAATCTATCTAAGCACATGACTTAATGGATGTACTGTGAAATGGGTGGGTAGACCATTGGTGCTTCAAAAGATTGTTGTCTCTTTTTCCACTTGTTATCTACATACTTGTCTCCTAAAACCATTATCCCTAAGCTTGTTCTTATTTTTTATAACCTTTTCAATTATTTGATACATTTTACCCTCCTATTCCTCACCTTAATCCACTTTTGTTAGTTGGTTTTACTAGGTTGACTAGGTTGACCCTATACAGTTTCAAGTTATTTTCACATAGGAATTAGTTTGGCCTTTAGTTGACATAGTTCATGACCTAGTGAATTATTGTCCAAAATTATGCTAGGTCGATTGGGTCAACCTTATTGGTAGTGAAGGGTTTATTGTTAAATTCACTTATAAAAAACAAGTTCATTTCCATCATTTATCATGACAAGAATAAGAATCAAGAGTGAATGAATATTTGCTTATTGAACATTATACTTGAGAAGCAAAGCTTAGGGTTCCATACTTTATTTGGAGATATGGATCTTGTCTTGTGGAAAAGTATTTTGGATGCATTGATAGGTTATGTAGTCTAAATTTGATTTGGTTTTATTATCCTTAAATAACATAAAAAGCTCTTACAGAGCACCTTGTCCAAGGGAGAGATTGAGGCTCGATGGATTAATCTTCAAAGGTATGTTTTCCTAACTTTATTTCTCCTTTGTAAGAGTAGATAGATATGAATTTTTAATTATCTTCCATGCATTAGGATTATATATAAAATTATGTGAGTATATGTCTTCTATGAATTTTTAGTTTTATTGTTTCTAACCCCACTTTGTGCCACAAGATTTGGTGAGCACTAGATTAGATTTAATTTAATTTTTATTAGTTTAGGTGAAATATCAAAACATATGGCCCTCATAGGGTTATTTCATGATTGTGTTAGAATTTAGGCTTTGGAACACTCCTTGGCATGATATATTCTATTAAGATATCCCCTAATTAGGTCTAGTGGATCCCGATATTGGTCATGTTCTTAATTATCAAATGTGTCCCCAATCGGAAGTGTATGCTATGATATATCTTCTCTAAGGATTGATTTATAGACATGATGAAATTATGATTGCATATAGGACGTTTATGTCACTGTAAGCCATTGGCTAGAAAGTAATAAATAATTCTATTCAATGAGCCTTCAAGTATCCTTTACCCTTTTATTTTTCAAACTTTAGTAGTTTGTACCCTAGAGCAAATGGTATTCATAGATACTCCATGTTGAATGAGTAGGAACACACGTCATTCAATTTCAAATTATTGATTTGTTTACCAACCTAAATGGTAATAATTGCATCCTTTATTTGTTACAATTCTTATGCTAATTAAAAATACATAATATTGACTTGAGGTAGAGGCTAGATGATCAAAGGTGGATTACATTGACTAGGTTATAATAGAGGTATGGTTTGTTATGGAATGGTTGTTTGGTAGAATATTACACTAGAATACTACATTCTAGTGTAATATTCTAGTTTGGATTTGATATATAGGCTTGACTTTAAGAGAATCATGGTTGAGACCAAAAGATATGGTTTTGGGTAACATACTATGTATACTAGATTTTAGTATGGATTTGATGCTAACTAGTCAAACCTATATGAATAAAAGGAAAATGTTGTGGACTAAGGCCCTATTGTTGAATCTATGGCATATTTGGAATGAAAGGTAATTATTTCCTAATTTATATTTATGGGACAATGATAACTCTTTATTTCATGAACACCTATTTTGAGCCAGATGTGTTTTGGATGTTCAAATTTGTCATTGACCAATGGACATAAATTTTTAATTATAAAACATTTATGATTTCAAAGGTGTGTTGATCCATAACTATTGAGGTATACTTGTCACTGCATAGTGAGTTACAACATTTACTACCCCCTATTGAAGTGGAAAAATGTTTGATCTCTATTATGGTGGTATATTAGACTATGATTATTCTTATGTAGTGATAGTCATCACCTATTGAGGTGGAGTATCATTCATCACATTTCTTTGAGGCAAAGAAATAGTTTGTGATTGATTACTTAATCCTTAAAATTGTATGCTTGATAAAGTACATGGTTGAGGATTAGAGATAGATTATTGTCATTAGGGTGTAGGATTTCCTTCCACATGATATTGTAAACCACACATGGTGTTAATTAATGTTACTTATTGTGGACTAGTTGTTGGCACAATTAAACCACTTTGGCCTAGATTGGATGACACTTGCATGTTATCCACCTTGTTGGGTAAATTATTGTATGTAGAATAAATAAACACTTCTTTGATATATGGGGCATTAATCATGTAACTAACTCAAGTTATTTTAGTAAATGGGTCTATACCTTGATTCACTTGACCTATCAATTTGATTAATAATCATGTTGAAGGATATAACTATATGAGTAAAGCATTTGACACAGCCATGATATTGAAATTATGGGTGAGATTTAAATAGGTTTGATATGTTATTTTAATTTTTATAAAGTGGTCATCCATGATTCCCTTTCCTTTGAAAATCATATTGTTATTTTTATACGACATTAACCAAAGTTCATGAGTATTTCTAGAAGAGGCTTCTTTAATGGTTTGGTTTTAAGGTCTGTTTAAAGGAACTCTAGCTAAACTAGACAAATTTACATGCAGGAAGTCTATTAGAAACTTGGTTCCTACCTCTAAGGCTATGAATAAAGCCTCATCCTTGTTTTAAATCAAGTGATGATAAAAAAAAATAAGTATCATATGTCAATGGCATAGTAACATAGTGTGATAGTTATTGAACTTGGTTAATAACTAGTGGTATGATTGCAAGGTATTACACTATTTTTTCTTGGTCTTGCTCCAAGTATGGAGGTGTGTTAACCAAAAAATGGGCTAAGGGGTCTTGGATTTATTCCCTATATTGAGTATTTTAAGGAGGATAAGGATTTATCTGACAAACTACATCTTGTCCGTAGGGTATTGAATAAAGTCCTCTTGTGTGACATAATTATCATATCCTAAATTGTACAAGGCTCTTGTATGAATATAGGGAGACATATCTAAATCAATGATTAATGCTTTGAGAAAAGGTTTATAGTTATATAAACTCTAAAAAATAATGTCTAGAAAGACAAATGGTCCAAACTTGGTCTAAATTGGTCAAAGGATGGAGTTCTATCTCCAAAATTTATATGTTAAAACTTGGTAAAATATAGTCTAACATCAAATGTCTCACACAAAAAAGTCAACTGGATGAATAAATCTAGAATACCAAACTCTAGGTGAAAATTGTCCCATATCAAAAGAGGCATGTGTTAGGTATTTTATAAAAGGTACAAAAACTAGACTTTAAATAAAACAAGGTATGATATTTAATCTAATAAATTATAAACACTTTGGCATAAAATAGGCACTCAAATTTAAACATGAACTTGGTAAATTTGTATAAGGCATAAAACTCTAGGCACATAGAAGATAGGCTATTTACCCAAAATATGGGCATAAACAATAGTTTTTAAATTGAGTAAAGAATTAACCTAAGCTACACAACCCAAAAGAGAAATATCTATGTCTAATCCAAAATGACATAAGGTGTAGGCAAAAATCAATCAATATTTGGATTTGAACTTATCAAGGCTAATTTCAATCTCAACTTAGAAAAACTAGGCTTCTTTGAATTACAAGAATGGATAGTATAATGGCACTAGGAAAAGATCTCAAAAGTCACAAGTAGCTTATGTTTTGAAAATGGGAATTTGGAATAAGACATATAAGCCTTTGAAATGATTTGAGTAGTGTAATAGCATTATCATGCTCTAAAAATATGATCAATGGGTTTTTTCTAGACTTAAAGGCATACAAATTGGAAAGAATTTGGTAGTGTAATGACACCCTTTTCAATCAAGTGACACACATACAAAAAAGTGTTACCAAAACACTAAGGCAAATGTATGGTGTCAAGTGGTCAATGTAACAACTCCTTAAACAAATGAGTGATGTATAAATAAGACCCATGTTAACATGGGAAGACAAACAGATAGTTTTAGACTTAAAACCATGTAAGAAATGATAAAATGACACAAACACCTAAGTGTAACATTCCTAAATCCTAGAACTAAGAAGGTTGCATCATATTGTTGAATTTCATCTATATACTTGATTTTAAGATGATTTTAGTTGTTAAACCAAAAAGTAAAATTGCATGAAAAATAGTATTTTAGGCCCCTCTTCTCTCAATAGTTTTTATGATGATATGTAACTTTAGAATACTCACCCTGCATAAAAAATATGTCTGTGATAAGTAAGGTTGTCTAAAAATATAGGTTTTTTCACAATTCTATATTGTCCCAAGTGTGGTTAACACTAGATATGAAATCACGTAAATTGATTCCATACCAGCTAACTTATTATGCAAGGGTATATTTATTTACATAGTGATTCCATTAATGTACTTCGTAGTGGAATCCTCTAGTTAGCTAGACCTAACTTGGGTTTTCATTAAGATCAGAGAGGCTATCCATGCATCCCCCTAGAAATCATAGTATCCATTCCCTAATTTATATACCCAAATATGAAGTGGGGTTGGTATGATGCTGGGAGATGAAACCCCAAGTAAATGCACCCTTATAAAAAATTTAGGTTTAAGTGAGATACCACTCAAAAGCCAAAATGTATGAAAATAAAAGATAAGTGAAAATTATCTAGGGTTGCATTTAGATCACCCAAACCTTAAAATTTTTGGGAGATCCTTAATTATGTTTTAGATTAAGGTAAAAATAGGTTTTGAAGGGGCCTCGAAACCCTATACATCAGAAGAGAGATAAACCTTAAGCACAACCAGGTACAAAGTAGCCTGGAACTGGCAAAAGCAAGACCAGATTAACCGAGAATCTGAAAACAACAGTCAAGACCAGATCCTTAATTATGTTATTTCTATGATTTTGGACTAAAATAACCAAGTTAAATAATGAGTGCTTTTGATCACCTGATTTCCCTAGAGTGGATGGGGGGAAAGCATACACACATCAATTATTTTTCCAAAATAAACAAACTTCAATAATAATGTACAAAATAAAAAACTCTTAAGAGTATGTAACTAAGTGTGAGAGTTTATTTTATTACACCAAAATGAATTATGTTGTGAAATTTTAGCCTCTTGGCATTTTTTTTTTGAAAAACTTGTAAAAACTTCAAAAATAACTAAGCAATAAAATCACTAGGTTCATTTTAAGCACCAAAAAATGTAAGATTTAACCATGTTCAAACTTTATTTTTTCCATCTTTAGGATCTGTAAATTATTATAAGTTTTTCCAACTTAAAAGACACAAAGTGAGTGAGGAAATAATACTTATAATTTCAATCTCAAGTTTCCTATTTTTCTATCTCAGAGATTAATGCGAATCCACATAGAGATCAATATCGGTCTAGAGAAATTGATGTTGGTTGATCATAGAGGAATTGATGTTGGTTGACATAGATTGATGTCGATTCCTATAAAATAGATATTAGAACAATATGGTTTACACAAAAGGATTGTTAGTAAAATGAGCTTAAAAATAACAATTATCACTATATCCTGTAAGGAAAAGGTTAGAAAAACTCTTAGAAAAAAATGAAAATTGGAAAAAAATTAAGTAAACCCTTATTATTCATGTTTCTTTCATGATATTCTCTCCACATAGGGACCATGGTTAATTCAATGAATCAATATCAGTCTAAGACGATCGATGTTAGTCGATGTTAGATTTGTAATAAAATGGCATCGATCATTTGTAAGTGGCTAAAAAGATATAAATATGTAAAAAATAAACTAAAAACTTGAATTTTGAATATTTTTAAAGCATTTAATAGCAAAACTAAAAATAACATATCATCCTCCTTAGTTATATGGAATCAACTAAGGTCACATCGGGTGTGCCATTATGTGAACCAATAATACATATAGGGGAGATTAGTATTGTGTTAGTCTCATAAAATAAATGAAATAAGCAAATTGAATCCTAACACTTATAGATTAGAAACTAAGGAGATATTAGGCAATAAAAAATAAATGAGATCATAACTAAAACATAAAAGACATAAATCTTTTAACTTCTTTAGGAGCTCCAAATGCTTTGTTGAGTTTCTTGTTCGGTTTATGCATCAAGAAGTCTTTGGAAAACTAATCTTATTGTCTCCTTCTCTACTTGGCACGATTGGTTTTGATGTGTCTTTTAATTTCTTGGATTAATATTTGGCATAATAACATTACTTTTATGAGGCTTATGGAGTAAATCCTACATAAAAACTCTATAATATCCAAGCTTTTGATTCTGAGACTCTCTCTAAGTTTGCATTATAACTTAGGATATTGAGACCTTCCAAAATGAATGGGCATGTCCTTGTATTTGTATATTTAATAATTAACTCTTATGCAAGGTAATTTAAGGTTTAGTTGAGTTATAAGTTGTCATGTAATTATGACTTTTTCTTACTAGTCATAGTTCTCAAATTAGAAGGTTGAGTTGAGACTAACCCCAATTAAGTTAAAATTTAACATGAAATTATGAATTTTAGTTACCAGTCATATTTCTCAACTTAAACATTTTTTAATATTTTGATAACTCATAAAGATAATGTGAAATTCTTGATATTTTGATTTTTGAAATTTCCATATTTTAGATATTCATTAATTTTAAAAGGATAATTTAATTAGGCATTTAATCTTGTTTAACTTGTTAATTGATTTTGACTAGCCTTTTAGATCTTTCAAGATTTAATTAAGTGTGCAAGTGCCCAACTTAATAGGTCAATATAAAAAAATGATAGTTGTGTTACCGTAATGTGATTAAGGATGTATCCATGAGAGGTTATTGTTGCATATGAGATAATA
Source organism: Torreya grandis (assembly GCA_037957365.1). NCBI lineage: Eukaryota > Viridiplantae > Streptophyta > Pinopsida > Cupressales > Taxaceae > Torreya > Torreya grandis. The sequence continues at coordinate 465,113 of JARHVA010004179.1, read as the reverse complement.
CCCCAAATAGGGATGCCTCAACATGATTCAGAGTTTTGATGAATGATGTATAGTTAAATTTGTGAAATTTTGTGGTTCTTAGGCTTAATTTTCAATGGTTAGTAGCAATCAATATGATGTTTGATTGAAGGCCATTTGTGGCTAGAATTGGGTGTCCACAATAGGCTTCTAAGAGAAGAATTCATGTCTAAAATATGAAAATAAAGGTATAAATTGTAGTGGTGGTTAGGATGTATTTATGTCCATCAAATGAGGTGGGGTTTATCTTCCCAATGAGATCAATGCCCCACATAATAAATATCCATGGTTTAATCATTGGTTTTAGAGTCTTTTTTGGGGTAAGAATCAAATTAGCATGCCTTTGACATTTGTCACATCTTCTGATGTATGCAGTTGCATATACATTCATAGTTGGCCTATACTACCTGGTATGCATGAGTATTTTGGCTAGGATGTCCTTGCTTGTATGGGATACATATAATCCATGAACTTTAGGTAATGCTAATGGTTATTCTATTGAATTTAAATAATGAAGTAGAGTTCCATCATAGCTATGATGGTGAAGAGATGGGCCAACAAAGGTATATTATGTGGCTTGGTGGGTAAAGGCCTTTTTTTATTTGTATGATAGGTTTAGTGGCATGATATGGTCATGTAGGTAGGTAAATAGGTCTAAATACCATGTATAACTAGGACCAACAATATCACAAATCATTACAATAGTTGAACATTTATGAATATGTGATAGAAGATTTTAAATGAGGTATTGATATTATTTTGCCTTGTTAGTGTGGTATATCAAAGAGATAATGATGGCCATGGCATTTATTATTTTGTTATTGATCTTTGGTATGTGATTAAAATGTATATTTGAAATCTATTGATTGAGAGTATTAATCATGGCCTTATATGGTACTAGCTTGTCATCTTTGGTAAGAAAGTGGTCTATAACCTAACTGATGATTAACTGAGAATCACCATAAACTTTGAGATGTTTAATATTCCATTGTACTACTTGATGAAGCCCTAAAATGAGTGCTTCATATTCAACCATGTTATTAGTACAAAGAAAGCTAATACAGAATGATTTTGGGATAAGATCCCCTTATGGTGTAATAAATAATAGGCCTATCCCCAATCCATGTGATGTGAATGATCCATCAAAATACAAATTCTAGTGTTACTTTTGAAGAGGTATTTTAGTTATGGTCATGATATACTCATCTAGGAATTAAAAATTAGTGGTTTGGTATCTACCAATGGTGCTTTAGTAAGTTGATCTATAAGGACTTATCCTTTTATCACCTTCTAGTGGATGTACTCTATTTTGAATTAACTTAAAATCATGATCCATTTAGACATGCAACCTTGCAAAGCTATCTTGGATAGTAGATACTTGAGTGGGTCTACTTTGGAAATAATGATGGTCTTATAATTAAGAATGTATTATCTTAGTTTTTGGGATGTAAAGACCATATCTAAATAAGATTTTTCAATAGGTGTATATTTGTTTTCATATGAAACCAATGTATGGATTCAATAGTAGATGGCACATTCTTTTCCATTATCATTATGTTGAGTAGAAGTGCCCCCAAGGCCTTGTCTATCGTTGATAGGTAAAATAGGAATGACTTTATTGGCATAAGTTGTAATAAAATAGGCATATTGGCAAGATAATATTTCAAGTCATGAAAAGCTTTCTTGCATTTTTCATCCCAATGAAATGTAATACCTTTTTTTTTAAAGTGTGTAAATGGATGGCATTTCTTGGCCAACTATGATATGAATCATCTAATAGATTGGATCTTGCCCTAAAAACTATAGATCTACTTCAAATTGAAAGGTGGTGACATCTGAGTAATGGTATGTACTTTGGTAGGAATAACTTCAATGCCTCAATGAGAGATGATGAAACCTATAAATTTAATTGAAGTGACACCAAAAATGTACTTCTTAGGATTGAGTCTTGCTTTGTATTCATAAAACCTCTCAACTATTTTTTGCAGTATGGATGGATGATTGACATGGGTCTTTGATTTACCCAATATGTCATCAATAGTGTCATGCATCATATCATGAAATATAACGGTCATAGATTTTTAGTATGTGGCCTCAACATTCTTAATAAAAAATGACATAACATAATAATATATTGTTCCCCACAAGGTGGTAAACATTGTTTTATGTTAGTATTCTAGTGCAATCTTGATCTGGTTGTATGCAAAAATTCCATCCATTAGATAAAGCATTTCATTTCTGACCATAGATTTAAAAATCATGTCAATATTTGGTAGAGGAAATTCATCCTTAGGGTAGGCTTTCTTTATATCTTTGAAATAAATGTATATTTTGATTACTTTTAGCTTCTTATTGACTAACACAAAATTCAAGATCAACTTTGAAAAGTCGATCAGTCAAATATATATCAATTATAAGATTTTTTATAACTTTCTTTACTAATATAGCAATGTAATGATGCATTTTAAAGAATTTTTACTTCATAGTCTTGGAATCAGTATGTACAACAAGGTGGTGTACAACCAATGTAGGGTCCAAACTTGGATTTTTTGAGTAATCCCAAGAAAATATAATAAAAAATTTCCTTAGAAGGGATGTAAAGATTTCACATTCCTCCTCAGTGAGTGATGCACCTAACTTGATCCATTTTTAGTCATCTCGAGTCTTAATGTTTACTTATATAGTATATCATACAGGGATATTTAAACCATCCTCCAAGATTATTAGTAAATATTTGAATTATCCTATAACTATAAATTCCTCTATTTTAATTGGTTCTTAAATCTCACCTAAACAAGATGAATCTAAATCTTCCAATGGTAGGAATGGCCATGTTACAAACACTCTTGGAAAATATTGGATTATTTGATCAAAGTTTTGTTGTTCTTTAGAATTGAACTTAGACCCATAGGCATGTTCATTATTAATGGTCTCTTGAGCAATGTTTGAGGAAGGTTAAACACCCCCATCTAATGGTGCCTAAAATAGGTTTTCACCAAAAGACTAGCCTTTCTCTTAATTTTTACCCTAGTTTATAAGTGCCTCAAAGAGGTTTTCACATTCATATCTTAATGTTTTATTTAAAATTTTTTAGCTAAGGGTTTTCACCCATTCTCAAAAATAGGCTCTAAGATCCATTTTTATTGAGAACCCTTGCTTGTGGTCTCCCAATGAAACATTGTCTCTTAGGCCTAAAAAATCATAAAAGGAATCATAATTATCAAAATTATCTATAGTCACTTTAGATTTTTGTTGGTCCTAAGATATAAGTTTAGGGTGATATAAAGGAAGTTGATTTTTATGAATAATTAGGGTAAGGATACAAATGGCATGAGTGTTAAATAGATTGGTATTATTAAGGTATTCATAAATGCTATGATAAAACATAGCTTCATTGTCAGCATCATCATCACTATTCATTGAAACTAGAACACAGATAAGATATGTGGGGTCACCCCCAGGGGTTTTAAATATGAGACTATAGGTTCCTTTGTATCAAGTGATGGATATTGGTTCAAGTGTCCCTTGTTGATTTGGCCCAAGCCCTCTTCTTTGATATGAATGTTTTTCCATGATACAATTAGGAATTAGATACTTGGCATTTTTTTAGAAATTATCTAGGTTGTCATTTTATAACCATGATTCATCATTTTCAAGTGGGTCTTGTTCTTAGCTAGTAACCCATGTGAAAATGATAGGAGCTAGACTATGTAGTTTGCCTTTTCCCTTTCATTACCATTTCATGCAAGGTAGCTTAGCTTTAGTTATTCCAAAGGAATTTTTATTCTATGGAAGCTTGGTAATGTGACTTGTATCATGGGTCAAATACTCTCTTGGGCCATTGCCCAAGAAGGTAGAATGATTAAATATTTTAGGTTGTGGAATATGAGAAGATCAATCAAGGGCATCTATGTATATGAAATTAACCTCTAGTAAATCAACATGTATTTATTTTATTTTATCCTTTTTGGGAATTAGATCTAGGTAAAAATTGTAGTTATAACTTTCATACTCAGCCTCAAAATGTTTACAATGATCGTAGGGTTTTAAATATTTGTTGATTATGACCTCAATACATAAATGAGAGACCTTGAGACACTAGTGCAAGGTTAAAAGGATTGCATGGATTTCATGTATCCAAGGTCTTTATACAATTGAATTATATTATATATTAAGGTCTAACACATATCATAATATATCATGGGTCAAGGGCCCAATGATAATTACAAAACTTATGGTTCCTTGTGATTCTTGCTCTTCATTATCATAGGAATTGATAGTGATTGTTTCCAACTAGATATCCATTTTTTTAGCACTAGGTCTAACAATAGTTTAGTTTTGTTAGAACTTGGTCTTGGATTAATGGTGATGGTGGAAATGTGACATCCCATAATATGACCTAAACTTTATTGTAGTCATGTGTGACTGTGTGGTAAGTCTATTGATTATTGGTATTATTTTGGCCTTGGTTCCAACCATTCAGTTGACTTTATTATTATTGTTTTTGATAATATTTTTGTTATCTTGGATATTGATATTATTATTATTATTATTATTATTATTATTATTATTATTATTATTATTATTATTATTATTATTATTATTATTATTGTTATGTCCTTTATTTTTGTTTATTTTTATTATTATGTTGAGGAAAAGGGTTTTGATAGATGCCTAGGTTTTGATTGGATTTAGATGTTCTATTATCAAAAATAATCTCCCCATTTTCTAACATATTTTCAATGACATGTTTTATTTGCACAAAATTACATAAATTATGTCTATTAACATGAAGGTATTCACAAAATTCATTTTTTCTATACCAATATGGATCAGGAATGCACTCAAGATAGTGTTTTGGTATTAGCTAACTAATTAGATTACTAACAACTTGTATACAAAACATAGCTTCAATAAGCTCTCTAATGTCACTTAAAACTCAATGAGTAGGCCCATTTTTCCTTGAAGGAGGGGTTTGTAAAGGAAATGGTTGTTGCATTTATTGACTAGTCTAGTTTACTACAAAGGTTACGTTTGTTGAATGGGTTTATGGTGAGGACTAATTTGCATTTACAGTGTAGGTTGAGAAGATGGTATTTACACTATTTGGGCATGTCATGACTTAGTTACTCCATTTCCAAAAACATTTTTGTTGTAGTTAATTTTTTTATATTTTTTACAATAATTAGCCTGGGTTGGTACTGATGCTGGCATTTGGACTTGACTATGGTTCTAATTTTGTCTATTTATTTTATTTTGATTTTGGGTTTTATTTTTATGAGGTAAGTTTGATGATCCATTTCTTAATAAGGATTTTTTAATTAGAAAACCTTTGTCAATAATTTACTTGAAAGTGTGCACACAATATAACTCTAGATGGTAAGATATCTGACTATGTAAATTTTTGGTGAACACAATAGGTAATTTCTTATGTGGTAAACTATGAGTGAAATGGATAGAAAATACTCTCCACCACTATAGATAACTTGAAAAAATTTCAATGGATTGCTATTTATCTTGAGTAAAATATACCAATTAAATCTCATGTTCAAGATTGTAGGAGAAATTTTGCACAAAATTATTTAAAAGGACATGAAAATTAGATATTGAGTTCTTTGATAATTTAGGAACCATTCCAAGGCCTATCCTACTAGATTCAAAGGAAACAAAAGTAGGAGGTATATTTCACTATGAACCACTTGCTATAAAGAAATAAATAATTCTATTAAATGGGCCTTAGGGTCTCCTTCACCCTTGTATTTGTCAAACTTCAGTGGTGTGTACCTATTATCACATAAGTTTTGGACTTGTTCTAAATGTGGAATAGATTGTTGTGCAACACCTAATGTTACAATGGGAAAACCTCTAAGCCATGAGATATTAGAAAATTTAGGTTAACTTATGGATAAGGAAAAATTCCTTTCACTAAATTTGATGCAACTGATAAGATACTAGTTCTATAGAAATTTTTCTCTTTTAATGTTCTTTCTCCTAAACTATTTTTTGACAAGGAAAAAAGAAAGAATGAAACTTTACAAAAATGAAATGGTGATTGGACAAAATATATTAGTGGTTCTTCATTATTTCTTGATGAACACAATGTAATATAGAATTTTATTTTAATTGGTTCATCAAAAAACTCATACAAAATAGGAAACCAGAGGTAATATTTAGTTATTTTCACAAAAGGGAAAAGAGTTCTTTAGTTTAATCAGAAAATATTTTTATAAGGGTAAAAATACTACAAATGAATATCTTGTGACTGAAAAAAGAAACAAAAATTCCAATAATACTCAAATAACTAGTATACACATATATTTCTTAGATAAGAAAGGCAAATCTTTAATTTATTTCCATTCTAAAGGTTACAGCTTGTAGAAAATACATTCAAAATGCAGAAAATATACCCTCTAATAGTAAAAATATTATTTGAGCCATGGTTTATATGCATCTTTATACACAATATCTCATGGATGAGATTTAGTTTTCAAAAATTGAATGCCCAGTAAAAGAAATCATGCAAATCTGAAAACTTCATACAAAAGAGGTGAGTCAATCTACTTTTGGTGTCTTGGGCTTATAGAATGGTTTGGAAAGTGGCATGAAAGATTTGGGAATGATACATGCCATGGCATGGTGTGGTTATAATTAAAATATCTCAATGCAAATCTTTTTCATCTTTAACAGCTAAAAATTACTCTTCATGCAAAATAGGCAGTGCCTAAGATAGAAATTGTCTTTCAAAAAAAAAAACTAAAGTTAACTTTCCAAAACCCTAACTTGAAAAATACAAGTGAGATTTTTACAAACTTTTAAGTCAATCACTTTTGTCAAAATGGAACTTAAAATTTGTAATTTATTCTTTTACATTTTTATTAATTGTAACTTATCAAAATAGAAAGTGTAATTTGCAATTACTTTTTAAAAATTTCACATTGTAAAAAAAAATACAAAATTATCTTTCTTAAAAATAGTTATAAAAAATAGATATTTATCCACAATTATAACTTATAATGTTTTTTAAATATGAAACAAAAAATATTTCAATAGAAAGAATAATCAACATTCAGAATTTCATCAGCGTTCTTATCTTTCTTAGCCTAGAGTTTTTTTTACATATGCATTGAAGGCTTTAAAAAAGTCTTGTATTCACTCTTCATCTAGTCCATAGGATTAAATGTGAGAAGCTAAAAAATATAATTTAATTTCAAACAATTCTCTTATAAAAGTCTTAATTCCCTACATCTTTGTTCTTAACTTATTCATCATATTTTCATACCTAACAAACCTATGGATAAAACTCAAGGTGAAGACTATATCCTTTGTAGATTCTTTTTTAAACAACCTACCTGATCTTATTATAGACCTATTAAAATTTTATGAGATTCCTTGAGTCATCTATTATTTGACATGCCATCATATTCATCATTCCTTTTATTTCATTCAACATGTCAATATCTTTATCATGAGCCACCTTAACTTGGTGAGAAGACTCTATTAGTATCCATATTCAAAATTACACTGCTCTATTTAAGTCCACATGATTTGCCTCATTATTCAATATGTTTTTAGTAATGAGGATATTTACATTAATTGAACTTATAAATATAAATTTTAGATAATATATATTCAGGGTTTGAATCTCTCCTTCATATTTACTAAATTATTCATTCAAAATATTCTTTCTCTCTTTCTAACCATTTCATATTGATCCATTATTAATAAAATGACCTTATTTCCTTTGGAAATAAATTCCTTTGACCATTATTTTATATCTCTTCCCATGTGATCCATCTCTCAAACTAAATCAATTGTAGCTTGGTATAGACTCTAATTGATTGGCTATATAGATTGTGGTTGTTGTGATGATTCTCTAGACTATATGAATTGGTTTAATGTAGCTATAAGTTGATCCACCTTTCTCTTAAATTATTACTTGGTTGCATTATCATGATAAATATATTCAAAGAGAGAATTGATTTTGGATTGCACATCATGTTTCAATCCCTCTCTTTTTGACCATCTAAGGTGGATCTTAAAAATCTGATAATCCCCAACCATTGGATCTCCCTTTGATTTTTATGATGAGGGCATTATTATTTAAATATACCTCTCCCCTTTATCATCATTAAATATTTTGTAAAGTGTCTTAGGAGTAGATTTTTATTTCTCTTAGACCTATGATAGACCAAATTCCAATGTGCTAAGGCCAATAATATATTTTATCTTCTTTCCCATTTATTGGGATAGCCAACTAAGGATATCCTTAGGTTGCTTATAAACTATCACCAAAGAATCAACAACTGATGTTGTTGTACTAACAAATAATATGATCATTATAGAATCCTAGGAGTATGATGTTATTTATTATTTAGGAGGTTTTTATGGAAGTTCACTCTAATAAGTTGGTTGTAAATCTACATTTGCATCAAACACTTATGTTTCTCTAGTTTCTAATGAAATAATTTTGGAAATAGTGGAAATGGATGAGGTGGAGTCAATGAAAGTAACTATGTCTATTGGAGGTGTGGATGATGGGATAGACATAGGGATTATGAATTTTGGAATAAGTGGCAAGGTGGAAGCTAAAACATTGAATGAATTAATTATATGTGTGGGTTCACATAGGGTTAGTGATGTAATGAAAGTGAGTGGAGTGAAATTTAAATAGTTTTTACCTAATAAATTTAGGGTGTCCTATAGGACTGAAGTCAAGATGACTGAGTCTATGGAATGGAAATTAATGGTGGTGAAATGGAAGGAATTAAGAATGGAATGGAAAAAGGAAGTGGAATTAAATGGGAATGTGAAATTGGAGGAAGATAAAGTAGAGTGGAAACTTGAGATTCCACTAATGGGGGACCCTAAGTGTCCACTTAACACAATTATGTTGGTTACACTTGGCTTAATGTAATAGGTAATGTGGTTGGAATGAAAGCTAAATTAGAAATTATAGATATAGGGGGAGTGGAGACAAGAGGTGGAGTTGACACTAGAGGTGATAGAACCTAAGCTCTTGGATGAGTATAAATAAGAAGTAAAGGTGCTAAAACCTTTAGAGAAATATAGGTTGGAGGAGGGTAAACCATAGAGATGGGGATTGTCACTATGATAATCATGGGGATTGAAGCTATGGAATCTTATGTTATTATTTTGTCTTTAGATAGAAGTTCAATTGGTTATTATGCAATTTCTCCTATTTTGATTGATTCCTCTTTCTTTAATTTAGTATTTTTATTCATCATCTTCTTCTTCAAATTCTCTGATGATTCTCTTAGACCCTCTTTTAATGGAGTAACCCCCTTAACCTTGATATTTAAAAGCTTTTCTCAGACCCTATTTTCTCCCTTTTGACCTAAACTACCTTTCTCCTTAGCTAATTGATTTTTATATTAATCACATGAGTCATTATATCAAATAGAGAAAAGGATTCTGGAGTAGACCACCCTACTAGTGGAAGGGGTTGTGTGATGACCTATGTATTATAGATAGGGTCCACTACAAAGTCATTGTCTACCAAGTCATCTAAGACTAGTGCAAAATAATTATCTTTGATTTATTTTAGGTACATCTTAGAATAATCCCTCATCCTGACTCTTTCCTCATCTTTGCAATCTTCCCAATAATATTAATATTATGGTACATGATCATATGTTGCAAGTGATTATGTTCTAGTGATATTAACATATAAACCAAAATATGGCCTTGATTCCAAGATCTTAATCATCATGTAATAAATATTAGCTTTGGTACACTTGGCCTTAAAGAGGGATTGGAATGTCTATCGGCCAATGGAAATTGTGAAATGTATCCTTACCTTATGCCTATTAGAAAGGAGCTTGTGTGTCTCTAGGAGATACCTAACTAGATCTACTATTATCCACTTATTGCTAACATATCTATGAAGTGTATAGGGATAACCACCAAAACCTACTACCCTAATGTAGGAAAAAGTTAAGGAAATCTAGAAATTAGGATCCCCATTTATTGATCTCATTCATTGATGTCATTGACAACCTCATTTTCCTAAGTTCCTTATCAAACATGATAATGATGAAATTTATGAATGCATCATTTACTCAACTAAAATGCTACCTACTAGCCTCTAAAGTGAGTTCAAGGTAATATTTATATACTCTGATTATTTATTTAAGAACTATATTAAGGCCTGGGAATAATCTCCCTTTGGCCAAAATATAGATACTATAGGAGGTCATGCAAAACTTGGTTGTTATTTAAAACTCCATCAATTGCTTATGGAAGGAATGATTTATTAACTAGGATGAATGAATGTATTATTTATTTTTATAGATGATGCATATATAGGTACATCTATTCTTGAAAACACTGGGCATTAGGGCTCCAAGTGATCATCTGCAATAATATAATAATATCCCCTACTTCATCAATAAAGATTAGGCCTATACATTGTCTTTGGTAGCCTAGTCGAAGAAGACTTAGGGGACTTGAACCACTATTTTTTTTTATCATACTATGAGACCCATTTCATTTATATTCAAATAATTATGTAGATTTTTGTGGAGTTATATCTAGATAACTCTCAAATTCCAAGATTGTAAACACTGAGTTGATGAAATCAAGGTCTAGATTTGGAATCGTTATCCCTTTATCATTGTAGACCTCTCTTATGTCAGGATCATAATTTTGGGAAAATGTGAGCACCAAATCAGGTATTTAAAATAAAAATGGTAATTATGTAGCCTATGTTAAGCCAAAATCATAAATATTCTAGATCTAATCATTCTTAAACTATACTCCTATCCTAGCCCAAATGTCTCCATGGTCAATATGACCTAAATCCATATCAGTAATCTCTATTTGTTATAATCTAGATTATGATTCTTTATAATCCCTTTGAATTTGAACTACATTTCCCTTAGATACATGAAAACTAGGGATTTTTCTTGTAATAAAGAAACTATAAAACTTGGTAGAGTCTATAGGTTTTTCAAGTAGTTTAAATCCCTAGTGAAGATGGAAGGTGCTTTGATTAGGATAGAGTTTTGATGTAGGTGGAAGGTGTTTGAAGTAATATGAATTCCCATAGGGATGGGAGGTGTTTGGAGTAGGTCCACTGTCTAAAAATACTTGGAGTCTTGTGGGGGTTGAAGGTGCATAGTGTAACAATAAAACCCATGGGGGTCTAAGATGCTTGAGGTAAGTCCAATATCTGCAAGGACCTTGGAGGATTATTCACTAGTTTAAATGGAAGTATGTGCTTGGGAATGTTATCTTAGATAGATGAAACCCTAAATTTTGACTACAAAATTATGAGTCAAAAACTTTAAGACTTTTATGATGATCATTTTGAGGGGAAAATCTTCATAATGAAACCCTAAAAACCCTAGACTCTATATGCATCCTTTGGAACACAAAATTATGCAAGAAATAATTTACCAATGCCTAATTCATATATAATTATAAAATATAACACCAAAATAAAAATAATAACCCTAAAAGATATCAAAAATATCTTCACATGAGTAGAAAACTTAAAGAACGTATTAGTTTATAAGATAAATTACAAAATATCACAAGGGGAATATCATGGATAAATGAAATGGATGTGGTGATTGAGATGAAATCATGGATGGAACATGTAGGTGATTTTTACACATGGATCAAGTTTTTATTGCATATCAAAGGTCATCAGAGCTCATAAACTTGATTAGAAATTTAAATAATTGATAAAATACCCTAATTTGTTTAGTTTAAATAGTGAAAACCCCTATAATAAATGTAGTAATGGTGGTTGGTGGCAAAGCTAGGATCAACTTGAAATAGGTCCCATGTACATCAAGGTTAAATGTCTTGGTTTGTTAGAAGGTGGAACCCACTAAGCATTTTTCAAGTTTGTAAACTTGAAAATTGTTTTTGGGGCTCCTCATTCTATGGTTTGAAAGTTTAGTGGAAGGTTGAACTCATTGAGTATTTTCAAAATTTTCAAAATTTCAAATTACTCATGGGGTTTTGAATTATATTATTTAATTTCTTGCTATATGGGAGGCACTTTGCTTCATAAGATCTAGATCCCACCATGCATTTTACAAGTTTGTAAACTTTCAAAGTGCATACTAAGTTTTGGATTTAACTAGTTTGGATGCTTCATATGATCCAAATCCTACCATACATTTTACAAGTTTGAAAAATTAAAATATGTATATTGAGTATTAATTCCACTAGTTTAGAAGGTGGTTACTTTATGAGATCAAAAACCCATGAATTAATTTTCAAATATGCAGCTTTCATCTAGAGCTTCAGAGTCTATAGTGCAAAAGGGAAGATGGGTTTTTTGGGTGGTTTTAGGGGATTTTATAAAAAATAAAGGGGGTCTCCCTTAGGGTATTATATGTAATGATATTTTGAGACAAAAATATAAATATTACCCTATAGGAAATTGTATTTGCATATACTCCATGTTGAATGGGTAGGAACACATATCATGTAATTTGAACTTCTTGATTTGTTTTCCAACTTGGATGGTGATAATTGCATCCTTCATTTGTTTCAATTCTTATGATAAGAAACTATAGGGAACATTATATTGAGCTAGAGGTTAGATGCTCAAAGGTGGATTACCTTGAATGGGTTATAAGGAAGGTATGGTTTGTTTTGGGATGGTTGTTTGGTTAGGAAACTGACCAAGAATATATGTTCATGAATTGGAATGAGTTTATTAAAATTGCACACATTATGATTTAGTTTTAGTATATTACCTAGAACCTTATACTTCTGTCTTAGCTATGATTCTCTCAAAATTGGATGAATAAGGGGATATTATTATGGACTAAGGCCCTGTCATTGAATCGATGACATGTTTGGAATAAAAGGTAATTAATGCCTAATTGGTACTTATGGGACAATGATAACTCTTCATTACATGAAAAATTATTGTGAGCTATATGTGTGTTGGATGTTTGACATTTATCATTTACAAATGGACATACATTATTAATTAGATAACATTTTTTATTGAAAACGTGTGTTGGTCCATAACTATTGAGGTATATTTGTCAATACCTAATGAGATAGAACATTTACTACCCCCTATTGAGGTGGTAAAATGTTCACTCCCTATTGTGGTGGTATATTAGTTTATGTCTATTATTGTGGAATGACATTCATAACCTATTGAGGTGAATTAGAATTCATCACATTTTATTGAGGAAAATAATTACTTTATGCTTGATTACTTAATCCCTATAGTTGTGTGCTTGGCAAAGTAGATGGTTGAGGATTAGAGATAGAATTTTGTCATTGAGGTGTAGGATTTCTTCCCCCTAACATTGTGAACCACTCATGGTATTAAATAAAGGTACTTTTTGTGGACTAGTTATTAGTGCATTTAAACCACTTAGGATTGGATTGGATGGCACTTTCACGTTATCCACCATGTTTGGCACATTATTATATGTAAAATTAGTAGACACTTCCTCAATTGATGGGGTATTGATCATGTCACTAACTATAGTGATTTACATAAATGTTTATATACCTTGATTATCTTGACTTATCAATTTGATTAATTCTCTTGTTGAAGGGGTTAACTCAATGAGAAGAGCATTTGACATGACCATGTTATTGAAATTAGGAGTGATATTTAAATAAGTTTGATATTCTATTTACATTTATATAAAGTGGTCATCAATGATGTACTTTCCTTTGAGAATAATATTGGGATTTTGATATGATGTTTACATTAGTGCTTGAGTATTACTATAAGAGGATTTTTTAATGGTTTGGTTTTAAGGTCCATTGAAAGACACTCTAACTAGACTAGACAAATTTTCATGGGGGAAGTCTACTATAAACTTGGCCCCTACTTCCAAGGATTTGAATAAAACTTCATCATTTTTTTCAAAAAAGTGATGATCAAACAAATAAGTATCATATGTAAATATCATGGTAACATAGTAAGGTTGTGATTAAACTTGGTCTACAACTGATGGTACACTAGAAAGGTATTGCACTATTTATTCTTGGTCTTTTTACAAGTATGGAGGCATGTTAAATAAATAATGGGATAAAGGATCTTGTATTTATTCCCCATATTGACTATTTTAAGGAGGATACTTATCCATCTCAAAAACTACATCATCTCTATAGGGGTCTTGAATAAAGTCCTACTGTGTGACAAAAATATCATATCCATAATTATACATGGTTGTGATATGATTATAATGAGACATATCAAAATTAATGGTGAATGTTTTTAGAAAATGTTTAGAGTTCTATAAAATCTGAAAAATAATGTCTAAAAATATAAATGGCTCAAACTTTGTCTAACTTGGTCAAATGTTAGAGTTGTATCTCCAAAAGTTCTATGCTAAAACTTGGTAAAAAATAGTGTAATGTCAAATGTCTCACAAAAAAATTCAAGTTGATTGAAAAAACTAGAATTCCAAACTCTAGGAGAAAAGTGTTTCAAATAAGTCTAATATAATAAAACAAAAATCACTAGGTATTTTGGAAAAGGCAAAAAAACTAGGCTCAAAATAGGCATGTGTTAGGTCTTTTGAAAAAGGAATAAAAACTAGACTTTAAACAGAACAAGGTATGAGATTTAATCTAACAAATCAGAAACACTTTGGCATAAACTAGGAAATCAAATTTAAACATGAACTTGATAAATTTGTATAAGTCATGAAAGTCTAGGCACATGGAAGATAGGTTATTCCCCCCAAATCTAGGCACAAATAATAGCTTTTAAATTGAATAAATAATTAACCTAAGTTACACAATCCAAAAGAGAAAAATTGATGTATAAGCCAAAATGACACAAGGTGTAGGTATAAATCAATCAATATTTGGATTTGAACTTGTCAAGGCTAATTTCAAACTCAAATTAGGAAAACTAATCTTTTTTAAACAAACAAAAAGCTAGACAAGAATGGATAGTATAACGACACTAGGCAAAGATCTCAAAAGTCACTTGTGGCTTGGGTTTTGAGAATGGGAATTTGGCATAAGGAAAACAAGTCTTTGAAAATATTTGAGTAGTGTAATGTCATTATCATGCTATAAAAATATGATCAATGGTTTGTTTCAAGACTCAAAGGCACATAACTTGGAAAGAATTGGGAAATACCTATGAAAAAAATTGGCATAAGACTAAGGCAAAGGTATGGTGTCAAATAGACAATGTAAAATCTTCTAAAATAAAGGAGTGATGTATAAATAATACTTGTGTTAAGGTAGGAAGATAAATAAATAGTTGTAGACTCAAAACCATGCAAGAAAGTATAAAATGACATAAACACCTATGTGTAATGTCTTAAATCTTATAAATAACAAGGTTGAATCATACCATCAAATTCCATATATATAATTACTATTGAGAGTATATTAATTGTTAATACAAAAAGTACAAGTTCATGAAAATTATGGTTTTTAGGCCCCCTCTTCTCTCAATAGTCTATATGGTGATATGTAACTTTGGGATACTCACCCTACATCAAAACTATGTCCATCCCAAGTGGGGTTGTCTAAAAATATAGGTTTTGTGCATTTATAAATGGTCCCAAGTGTGGTTAACAATAGATATGAAATCATGTAAATTGATCCCATACCAACTGACTTACTATGTAAGGGTATATTCCATTGCATAGAAATTCTATTTATTTAATTCTTATGTAATCCCTTGGTTGTCCAAACCTAACTTTGGTTTTCATTATGATTAGAGAGGCTAATTGCTCAACCCCCTATCAATCATAGTATCCATACCTATATTTATATACCCCATTATGAAGTGGTGTTGATATGATGCTAGCAAGTGAAACCCTAGGTCAATGCACCCATAAATAACTTGTGAGGGAGAAGAAAAATCCCACTTACAAGCTAAAATGCATGAAAATAAAAGACAGGTAAAAAGTCTTTAGGGTCACTTTTGGGTCACCCAAACCATAAAAATTTGGGGAGGTCCTTAACGACATAATTTTCATGTTTTTGGACTAAAGTGACCAAGGAAAATAATGATTTATTTTGGTCATTTAAGTTCACTAAAGGGGATGGGGGGAAAACATACACACATCAAATGTTTTGCCAAAATAAACAACCTTCAATAAGAAAAAATTAAACAAATAACTATTAGGAGTATGTAACTAAGTGTGAGAGTTTATTTTATTGCACCAAAATGAAGTATGTTGTGAAAATTGAGCCTATATGCATTTGTTGTTTGAAAAACTAGTAAAAACTTAAAAAATAAGTAAGTAATGAAAAAATAGGTTTGTTTTAGGCACCAAACAAAATGTGTGTAAGATTTAAGCATGTTCAAAGTTTTATTTTTCTAACTTTATAACCTACAATTTATTGGATTTTTTTCCAGCTTATAAGCCCAAAAGTGAGTGAGGAAATAATATTTAGAATTTTTATCTCAATTTTCCTATTTTTCTATCTTAGATATCGATGTCAATCCACATAGAGATCGATATTGATATAGAGAAATTGAAGTCAGTTGATCATAGTGGGATTGATGTCAATTGACACAGATTGATGTCTATTCTTATAAAATGGAGATTTGAATAATATAATTTACACAAAAGGACTGTTAGTAAAATAAGCTTAAAAATAAAAATTCTCACTAGATCTTACAAGGAAAAGGGTAGACAAACTCTTAGACACATAATGAAATATAGAAAATAAATCAAGTAAACCCTTATTATTCATGTTTATATTATGAAGGTCTTTCTACATAAGGACCATGGTCAATTCAATGAATCAATGTTAGTCTGGAAGGATCAATATCAGTCAATGTTCGATTTGTAATAAAATGACAGTGATCACATTCAAGTGCCTAAAAATATAGAAATATGTAAAAATCAAACTAAAACTTGAATTTTGAAGATTCTTTAAGATTTAATAATAATAATATAAATATAATATAATCATCCTTAGTTATATGGGATCAACTGAGGTCCCATTAGGCATGCCATTATTTGAACAAGGAATACATAAAGGGGAGATTAGTATTGTGTTAGTCTCATAAAATAAATGAAATAAGCACACTGAATCCTAACACCTCTATCCTAGACACTAGGGAGAGATTAGGTAACAAAAAATAAATGAAATCAAAACCAAAAAATAAAATACACAAATCCTTTACCTTCCTTGGGAGCTCTAAATGTTTTGTTGGGTGGCTTGCTCATATTATGCATTAAGAAGTCTTTGAAAAATGAATCTTGTTGTCTCCTTCTCTCCTTATCACCATTGGAATTTGTGTGGCTTGTATTTACTTGGATTAATATTTGGGCATGATAACATTAATTATATGAGGCTTATAGATCAAATCCTCTATTCAAACTCGACAATATCCAAGCTTTTTATTCTAACACTCTCTTTAAATTTGGATTATAACTTTGTATTATGAGAGCTTCCAAAATGAATGGGCATGGCCTTATATTTATAGCTTTAGGAACTAATTCTTACCAAGGTGAGTCAAGGTTGAGTTGAGTTAAAATTTTTCATGTAATTATGACTTTCATTTACTTGTCATAGTTCTCAAATTAGAAGGTTGACTTGAGACTAACTCCAGTTGAGTTAAAATTTGTCATCCAAGTATGACTTTTAGTTACTAGTCATAGTTCTTAATTTATAAATTTTGTGATATTTTTACAACTTGTAAAGATAATGATGAAATGATTGATATTTTTATTTATGGAATTTCCTTTTTCAGACATTTATTAATCTCAAATGGATAATGCAATTAGGCATTTATTCTTTTTTAACTTTTTAATTTATTATGATTAGCCTTTTAGCTCTTTCAAGAATTAATTAAGTGTGCAAGTTCCCCACTTAATATGTCCATAGGAAAAATTGATAGTTGTGTTTCCTTAAGGTGATTAGGGATGAATCCATGAGATGTTATTATTTCATATGAGATAGTACCCCAAATAGAGATGCATCAACATGATTCTGAGATTTGATGAATGATGCACATCTAAATTTGGGATATTTAATGATTTGTAGGCTTAATGTTTAATGGTTAGTAGGAATTAGTATCAATTTCAATTGAATTCCAACTATGTCTAGAATTAAGTATCTACATAAGGCTCCTCAGATAAGAATTCATGTCTAAAATATGTAGATAAGGGTAGAAAATGCAATGGAATCCCCATTGACCTCTTAGAAATTTTACAAGGGCCAATTTATGATGGATGGTATGGTTCATACAAAGGGAGTTAGAACGCAATCTCATAACCATAGGTAGAGTTCCTAGTGGGCTTGAGATTAGTTGAAGTGGTTTGTATATGAAATCCTTGAGTTTTATGAACAATCACTAAGACCCCTAGGTGATCTTAAGCCCTTTACAAACCCTATAAGCTCAATTATAGGTATATTTATGAAATGTTTGATCTTGTTACGAAAACTTAAGCATGGATAAAGGTCTATAAATGTATATTAAGTGTATTATAGCCATTTGATAATGTTCTCATGACACTTTCAAGGTTAGATCAACATCCACTCTACCTTGGTTGGTAGATTATAGTGTATGTGTAAGAATTTATATGTTTTGTGAAGTACCAAAGCATAAGGATGATCATTTAAAAGTTTCCATGCTTCCCTTATTCTCCTCACATACTTCATATAGTCACCATTTGGTCAAAATAGATCTCCTTCAAGTTATTTAATGCTCACAATGTCGAGGAAGGAAGGAATCTCCAAGCATGACTTAGTTTTTCCCATACAAACCCATACTCAAGATGAGAGAATATGAATGATGTTTTATTTATGTTGCAGGGGTGATTTGAGATTTTGGAGAAGTTCCTCTTTAAATAAAAACAAGTTTCAATATCCCTCAATACAAGCATAAAAAAACCAACTTCAATAGAATACATAGGCTATTTAACATGGTTTAAGGTTTCTTAGAATTGTGTAAAGTTTTTGTGGAATCCTAGGTTTCAATTTATCCCTTAAGATGACTAATTCACTAGCTCCAAATGCATTACCTTATTGAGTATCTAAATAGGGAATGTTTAGGTTTATTAAATGAAGAGTTAAAGTCCATATAAGGTATCTCAAATTACATATGATTAATAATGACTTCAATGACATATTTTCACCTTATATTAAGACTTGATTTCAAAACTTAGAACTTTAGAAGGACTATATACACAACTATAGGCCTAGATCCTCATACACAAGCATGCATATTAAGGTAAGTTCAAAAACCTCTATAATACCATGAAATTATAATGAAACCATGAGATAAGAATCCAATCAAGTTTGGATACTATTAAGAGGTCAATGACATAGTTGAAAAGGGTCGGGTTCAATCTCAACCTTCAAGAATTCTCCCAAACCATCACCTACGCCAAAGCCTAATGAAAGAAAGGATTATATAACTTATGGAAAAGATTGTATTTAGAGGTTATTGAGTTTCAGAGGATATAAAATAGGTTACCAATATTATGTAGGAAACCCTTTTATTTCTTATTGACCTATATAAAGACTTATATTATATTCAAATGTTTACAACCCTCACCTACAAGATGGTAGTATTATTATCTCCAAAATTGAATATAAGATGACACATTCACATTGAGTTTGGATATAAATCAAATGGATAGGTTACATGGGTTATTTAAGATCAATGAAACATAAAAGGATGACTAAAAAAGATGATGAATATGACCTTTTAATTTTGCTTACATAATTGGCTTAATGCATTCAAATCTACCTAGTTAAGATGGAATACCTAGTTGGTTTGAATGATGAAGGTAAAAAAGCATGTAAAAAATATCCTAAATTGGTTTATATAATATGTATGATCTTAAATATATTTGGAGGTATAGACAAGCTTAGAAGAGATAGCTATGCCTAATTGTGCATTCACAACACACACACACCTCTATATATTTGTCTAGAAGAGTATGTTTGTTGTAGACAAAATGAGAATCAAGCCTAAACTATGTTGATTTACCAAAAAATGCATATCATGAAGTTTTAAAATCCCTTAATAATGAGGATAAGAGTAAATACAAACCACTCAGGTCTTTGATATCAACAAGTTTGAACACCTAGTATAGGCCAAGAATGGTCATAGAAGACCTAAAGGATAAAATAATAGAAGTAAAGGTATATGCCATCATGAGACTATGAAAAGGGTTGAAATATTAAAAAAAATGATTATAAAAATGACCTAAAGTCACCAAAAATCCTCTAATTGGTTTGATGTCCTAAAACATAGTTTAGGCCTATAAGGCCTAAAACCCTACATAAGTCCTCAAACATCTAACTCCACTCTTGTGGAAAAATGGGTTACTCAGGTATATTTAAGGATATAAAAGTTTTTATGATGGTATAGGTATTTAAATAGGTACAATAGGTGGGTTTATATAAGAGGATGATAATTTTGGCTAAATTTTTTTTCTCAAGCTCTCTTATCATAGTTTTATAGCTCGATATGCTGGTTTGAATGCTCACATATTGGAGGGGGAAGTGAATGGGGAAAAATTATCTTATGTTAAATTGAGTAATCGTATGAACTTTAAATCCATATAGGAGAGAGCTATTTTTAGGAGGGTACCTCTATGAACAATCCTTAGCACTATGAGCATGCCCAAACTACCTAGTGAAAACTTGAGGGATACCAACCTTTGCTCAGATCTTACCATACAAGATGCATTATACCAATATTTTTTTATGATATTTAAGGGGGAATATGTACTCAATGTTCATGGTAAGTCTATAATCCAAGGCTTATACTTTATGAACCTCATTAAGATGGTATGTCAGTCAAAACCCTCCAAAACACTCATAAAGAACCTGATGGATAATTAAATCTTCCCCATGATTAAAATGAACATGAGACACCATAAAAAAAACATAAAGACACCTATATATCATATGTTCTCCTTGTGCACCATAAATTTGGCATGTGTGAGACAAAAAAGTAGGAAAATGGCCTGTGATGTATGATTTTGGGCCTATTTTAATAATTCTCAAGCATATTTTAATTTTATTTAGTCAAATACCCTTTAACCATTATAGTAGTGTAGATAATTCCAATGAGTAGTCTTGGACTAAATTAAGGAGATAACTTTAATTTTCATTAATAAGGGATTATTTCAGGCCTATTCACATAGTGAAGAGGTTTTCTATGAGGAAAAACATCCTTTTATCAAATTATCTAGGCCACTACCAATCATACCACATGTTAGAGGAGGTCTAAACCTCATGTCTCTAACTCACTAAGAGGATGAATTCATTACACAGGTTATGAATGGTATAAAGGGTAGTGGTTAGGTGAGTAATAGACATGATCAAATAGGTAACTACCCTCTAATAATGGGTGAATGACCTCTCACTACATGTCAAAGAGTTATGGATCAGTTTTTATGTGCATGATGTCTTCATAGGGTCAACTAGGACCTAGAAAGGCCATTCACTCCACTTATATGCACAAAAGGGCTCATTAAAGGCCACTATTTAGTGAAGGTATTGCATGGGAGGAGTTATAGCACTATTAATACTCCTCATTCATTATTGCAACTGACTATTATATGAATTTTGGTTATCATAGCCTCTAACCACACTTATATGCCACATTCTCCTTCTCATATTCTACAAATTGGGATTTAAAAGCCATTATATGCACCTTCTACTAAGTATGAAAAATTTATACAAAAATTGTATCATGTAGCCTTTGAGATAATATAAAAACTTATTCAACCTCATTGTATGCTAGTATTTTGGTATTTTATTCTTGTGTGATTTTAAAAAGTTGTTTATTTTTCTCCCTTTACAGGTCCTTATTTTTACCTAGGTACTAGTAAGATTGTCTTATGTAGGTTACATGGTGTGTAAATGTGTTTATGCTTATTATCTAGTGAAAAATGATTGATGGTGGTTTCAACCATACCTCACATTAATCATCATTGGGTCATAGTCATTTAGAAAAACCTCCATATGAAGCACTAATGTGTAGGAGTCTTTGTGAGACAGTATGTGTCAACATTTAGTATTTATCTTTCCCATAATTATTGTTCAAGGGTCAAAACAAGAGAGAAAACATATTAGTGAATAACCTCCTATAGCTTATATTTGATTTCATTAATTCCTTTTCTCTTTTCATTTGTAAAACAAGTAGTTTTAGGCATTGAATTTAGATGATGCATCAAGGGAGTTAGCCATAAAACTAGAGATTCAAGTCACCTAATAAGTTACCCATACATATAGGTTATTAAATTATAACTCTTGGATGAGGTAGATATAAAATACTTCTACCTCAAGGGTAAAATCTAGAGTGATAACAATATTCTTAAGTCATAACATGAATACACTACTTTTATTGAGAGTTGGTCCTGTTAGGATAGGTGAAATTAATTAACTAATGAATTATTTAATTACATAAAGGAGAATACATGATAGGAGTATTATCTATGTAAAAAAATAATCCATCTATAATTTTTTTTCAACAAGATCATTGATCTCTAGAGGAGAATATGCCAATGAATGGGCATTGATTTGTCGCTTAATAGACTTATGGTTGATGTAAATAAGATCAAACCTACTTATTAGTGTGATAACATTCCCAAACATTCATAAATTTTTTGGTTTGGTCAAGAACATTCACAATTCTTGAGACCTGACCATGACTCATGTTTCCCGTTTAAGCATATAGTGCCATAATTACTTAGTTGTGAACATAATTTCAAAACATTTCTTCTCAGCCTATGTATAACATGTTTCATAATCTAGGATAGTGTGGCTAATGAATTAAATGAAACTCTTTTTTACAATATCATCCTCTTGGCCCAACATGTAGGTAAGAGACAGCTTAATTTCCCTAATGTAAGATATCAAGGTCTTTTTTGGCTTGGGAACTATGAGTGTGGGGGGAGATATAAATAAGTGTTTTATTAATTAAATTATTCATAATAGTAATATGTCCATGTTAAGACACTTTTATTCTTAATTTATTTATTTATTGAATGAAATACATAGGTAATATCATGAATGAACTATCAAATGAGTCAAAAAATTTATTTAGAATGGCCTAATCCTTAATTCATCCAATGGGGCATTTGTGATATCACATGAATCTTGGTTGGATCAACATAAATCCCATGTTGGGATATGATATACCCTGATATTTTTCTTCATGTAACTCCAAACACACATTTTTATGGGTTAATATTAAAATAATATTCAATTAAGCACATTAAAATGGTGTGTAACACATCTAAGTGGTCAATTTATCACCTCACTTTACCTAGAATATCATTTACATAAACCTCCACTATCTTGTGAATAATATTGTGGAATATATGGGTCATGGCCCTCTGATATGTTTCCCCTCCATTTTTAATACTAAATGGAATCATGACATAACAAAATATCTCCCATGGCATAGTAAATGAGTTCTTACTATGATCTTCATCATAAATACATATCTGATTATATCCTACAAATAGATACATGAGTGATAGTAACTCATATCATGTAGTACCATCAATAATCTTATTTATAGATGGAATAAGAAAGTCATATTTAGTATATTCTTTATTGATATCTCAAAAATGTGTACTATCCTAATATTACCATTTTTCTTGAGAATAGGTACAATATTGGACATTCACTTGGAATAGTCCATTGGCTTGATAAATCTAAATTTCAATTTTTTATAACTTCCTCTTTTACCATCAATATTACTTTAGGTCTAATTTTCCTAACATATTTTTAAATATCCTAGTGTCAGGTATGGTAATAATATTATGGACCACAACATTAGGATTGATGTCCAACATATCATTGTAAAATAAAGCAAAATCCTTTGAGATCTTTGTGAGCATTTGTTGGTGACCCTCCACTTCTTGAGGTGAGAATTAGGACAAAAGATTTATAATTTTAAGATTATCCTCAATCTTAATGTTGATATCAATTATTTCCTTATGAGGGAGGCATTTCATTACTCAAATAGGTTAGTGGTTGGGGGAAGATCGGGATATTCACCCTTCGTATTGAAAATAGTGTTTTCATTATTAAAGGATAAGAAATTGTTGTCTTTGAAATAATAATCATAATTTTCATGCCCAAGAGATAATTTAGGATAAAATTTTAAGGATAAACCAATATTATGGTTTAAATATGGGAGGTCATGATAGCCTCACAAAAACTCAATAATAGTTTCATCATTCTCAACTAACTCAAGGACTAATAGAATATCAACCTTCCCAATATGGGAAATGGTTTGGTCACTAGAAGTATTATGTAAGAGAGGTTTTATAATTGATAATACTATTAAATCATACTCTAGTATAATTTAATGAGGGTTGAATCACAATGATGGATCAATCATGGAGTCAATAAGCTATTTGCTTGCCTTTGGGATTTACTCTATATAAATAATGTTAAAGTGTTTAGAAATTTCATACACAAAAATATTATATAGCTAAATATTTTTAGATTTAGTTTGATAAATCTCAATACATTGTGGCCTACCAGATGTGAGTAACCTTGATTAAGTTATGGATGTTTAAACATTTTGAAATGAGCATGCCAAATAGTCATAATTTATACTTTGACTCATTTTTTATACACTTGTTGTCTATTCTGAAACCAAAATGCATAACCCATCCTTCAAGATAAATTAGAGTAACTCTTTCCCATACACATAAGTGACACTTGGCCCCATCATAGGAGAGGACCCATTGATCATGTGTATAATAAGGACTATCATTTGATAATAATTATTGGCATTTTGATATCTCAACCATATGAATATCTAGAGTATTGATTGACACCTCTTAGGTTTCATAGTCCTGATACTTTAAAAAGTGGTAAGTTTTTACTCCTTGTGGGTAAATTTAAATAACCCATGGAAAATCAAAATGGCTACTCTTATGGTATGGATTAAGGTAGGTAATCCTTTTGGGAACTAAAATGGCTTATCCTTATGGTATAGATTAAGGTAGGTTAACACTTTTGGGAACTTAAAATATTACTTATTAGTCTTTCATTTACATGTGGGAGGTATTCCAACGTAGTTATGATCTCATTAAAGTGTAAGAGGTATGCTGGCATAGTTATGAATCTTATAGTAATGTTGATAAGACATGGGTAATATTTTGTTCCCATTATTTTATGTGGGAAAGCTTGTAATAAATCATTGACTGGATATCTAAGGGTCTCCTTCACAATGGGGAAATAAGTCTTCTTTTTATGATTTCATGGATAATCATGAGATACAATGCTTATCTTTATGGCATATATTGTTTAGGTAAGAATATTTTCCTTGAGCATTGGCATGGTTGGGGTAGGAGGAATGGTCTGACTATATATAAAATAACTCAGCATGTGATATGAATTTGAGATAGGTGTGGGTCATATTAGAAATATTTACATCTCAATAATAAGCAAACCCAATGGATCAAGAACTCTAAAAAACTAATGTGATCATGTCATAGTGTGATCAAGGAAGATACTCTAAAAAGGATCATAATTAGTATGAGTACTACACAAGATAAAACTTTCCTATGTGATTGAGATTTGGGTTATTATGATGGTGGTCATAGAAATAAAATAATCAAGGGAAACCTATTCATTTTTTGACATCTCTATCATGAAAATATTAGGTAGACTAGATAACACCTATTGGGGTTCCTTGTTTTGAGACTCATAGATGTTATATATACCTAACCCTCATGGGTCAAATGAGAGGATAATTGATTGGTATGTCATTTTTTAATATATTTATAATCACAGTCATAAACATGGTGGAAACTTCTAAAATGGTGACTAGATATTAATTAGTGATGTTTTTAGTTGTCACTACTTCTTTTTCCTCTATTTTGTCCTTAAATAAACCTTGAGGGATTAATTCCCCTTTATTTAGGACAACCACTTTTGGCTCTATGAGGTCTATAACATCCACCAAATATGAGGTTTTTTTGACCCCATTGGTAATTATTTGATAGTCTATGTGCAAGCCCATTGTTTGCATGATCATTTGAGGCATATAAAAAAGCTTAAAATCCCCTTGGGTCATAAAAACCATATCCAAATGGAAGAACCTATTTTTTGAGAAAAATATTGAATGGATTTTCCTTCATCTTCTGACTCTGAGGTCTTTCCAAGATCATATTATAATTTTTGTCTTTATCAATCATGTATAATTCTTTTAACATAGTCTTGGGACATAGAGTCCCTAGAAGCACAATGGTTCCTATCAAGATAGATTTGATGATATCATAGCGTCAAAATATATTTTGAGTTATGGAATAAATAGTTTCCCCATAACCAAGTTTCTAAAATAAATAGATTGGGGTAATTTTCACATCTACCATATTGGAATCCTTGGTTATCTTTACATAGTTATTATAGATACATACTTACAAAAACAAGGTTGGGACCCCCTTCTTTTATAATTTACAATCAAGAGGGAGACTAATAAGGTTGAATAATTATCAAACATCTTGAGAATATTTCTTATGGGGAAACATTTCTAGATCATTGCAATTGATATGGCCAAGATGTGGGGGAGTTACGTTAGTAAAATACCCTAATATTAAAGCATTGAGCAATGCCAAGTGATAGGTAAGTGATTTTTTAAACAAGTCAAGAAAGGAAATGTTGTATAAAGTTTGTTTTAATATATATTATAAAATTGTAATTCCCCACAATATTAGGGATGGTCTTAGTATCTAGAATGTCTAAGGGGTGATAAGTCATGTATTGATATTCCCTAGTGTGATTACTTATATTCACTTATTCAACTTTAAAGTCTATAATCCTAATCATTGAAATATTGCCTTAGATTCCCAACTAGGGATTGACATTGCCATTAGTATTTATATAAATGAATTCCTCAACATCACTAGTACAAGTTTGTGTAGGTTGGTAATGATGAACAACTAAATTATGCAAGTTCCCCTAATCTTGTTTTGGTGTAGCTCACACTTGATTGTTTAGAAATGGATTCTAGTAAATTTAGAGATTTGGTTCTATGGTTAAAAAGGAAATATATAATTGGTATAATTATTTTCACCTATAATACCTAAGAACATGTCTATGAAAGTTTGAATCTAATTCTCAAGGAGCCTTTAGATTAATTTATTTTACTCACTATAATTTTAAGTATCATTATTGATGACTCAATCGAAGATATGATAGATGTTAAGATCAAATTACATAGGCCTATAGTTAGTTAATTATGGACCAAACCCTTACTTATTATTATTACTTTGATAGTAGGGTTGGTTTTATAAGAATGGAAAATGATCAACATGTTGAAACTAGTTCTAAGTTTGGTTATGATATTTCATGTTCTGAGGTAGAGGTCAGTTGAAGTCAAACTCATGGAGTATAGGTGGAGGTTTTTGACTCATAACATGATTATTTTTATTTTGGTTTATGTTATTCATGGGTGGATACCAAATAGTTTTCACTATGTTTAGCATTTTACCTTGGTTGGTCACACCATTAGTGGCAGAATTATTATTTTGGTTAAGGATTTTGTGGCCTTTATTATTGATAGTTTTAAGGCTCACATTTTTAAATTCATCATTATTTTTATATCAAGTGAAATAAAATCATTTGATCCATAGGTTTGGTGACCACTATCAATGGCCACTTGATAAATCCATAAGGCACTTTTGATAGATTATTCATAGTATTGATAGGGGAAATTTTGGACACTTACCTTGTTTCCTTATTAAGAAAGTGAAGTAAAAGGTTTCATAATTACCTCTACTCCATGTGAGGCAAAATGATAGATAAATATATAACATGTTTCCATATTGTGATGAAATGGGTAGTCAATTCATTATGTTCTTGTTTGATATGAAGGAATTATTGAATGTCAGTCTTGAGAATCTTGTTCATGTTAAAGGCCTAAATGAATTTAGCCTTCAATTATCTAAATGAATTAATAAAACCATATTGGATGTGGTAATAAAATTGAGAGTGATTCCTTATAGTGTTTTAGGTTAAATATTGGAAACAACCCCATCCCAAGATAGGAGTTTCTTGACAACCATGGTGTAAGCCTTGACATGTGCATTAGTATCTCACTCCTCTTTGAATTTGGGAAGGTATAAGAGGGTAAATTTAATAGTAATTCCATATATTTTGAGATTTATGGGTTCATTATGGTACTACTCATAGTTCCCTATGTTTTTAAAGTTAGTTTTTTGGTGTGGTGAAGCTAGATTGGAAGGGTAGGATTACATAGGGGTTATTTGGATACCCACCAAGAGGAATGAAAGTGGCTTGAAGGGTGAATTAGAATAATTTATAAAATAGTTATCTAATTATGTATACCTATATAACATATAAAAATATTGATGAATGGTTTTATATGTAGAAGGGTTGGTGATTTATTGAGGAGGAGGATACGTGGTTTGCACATAGCTTGAAGAAATATAAGGTGGCACATAGATAGTCTATGTAGGAGTGTGTGTGGGAGGCATGTAACTTGAATAAGTAAAGAGTGGTGGGTTTTTTTTCACCACATTAGTTTAAGATGGTAGTTTTTATGTGAATAAACCTCTCATCGAGGTTTGGATAAGTGTTTGGTAGGGTAAAATAATTTTAGAAGTGTTTAACTTAGGAACCTCATAGGTAAATATGTCTCCAAGGGGTTGTTTATTAGAGGCATAGATTATTAAATATGTATGCTCCTATTGTGGTGGGAGGATGTACTATTATTTTTGAAATAATTGGTGAATCATTGTTTGGATTGGAATAGAGGAGGAATGAACTAACGTACAAGTATTTGGGTTCACTCCTTGACTCATAGATTGTTGTTTATTTTCTAAGTCATGAATGTAACCCACCAAGGTATTGATGAGTTCATTTGGGCTATTCCCAGTGTTAGGTCTAGGTTTATCCTATCCATCAAGGGTATAATAAATAGATTGGTTAGTGTGAATGAATTTATTTAGAATGGGAGCCCTATGGGAAATGGTTAGGGTTTGTACTAGAAAGTTATAGGTAATTTAATTTCCATCATAAGGATGTGTACCTACTTGCATATGATTAACATCATCCTCTAAATAATATATCCTTTCTAGGTAGTGATCATATTTTGTATACATTTTTTCATATAAGTTTTGAAAGCTAATTGATGGTATAGTGGCCATATGATGAGTGGTTTCACTTCTTCTAGTGAAGGTCATAAAATTGGAGTTGGGATGATTGTTAATAGATTTAGATATATCCCACACCTCATGAATATGGATTGTAATCCTATTTTGAGTATTAAGGTGATAATGATCATAGAATTGATAATCTACATTGGTTTCAAAATTAGGGTTGTTATAATTTACCAATAAAGTTTCAATAGAGTTAAGTTGGCTCCTTATATAACCCTCTAATCTAAGAGATCCACCTAGGTCTTATCCAGACATATTATGAGGGTATATGGATACACATAGAGTAAATGGAAGGAGAGGGGAAGATGAAGAAAGGATACATAATAAGGAGAAGAAAATGAAAATACAAAATATATAAGTATTTCACATCAGTTTCACCAATTCGTATGCATAAAAATAGCACATGCTAAAGTATGGCCTTGACTTCCTAAGGTTATCATGAGATAGCAAATGTATTAGATGGGTAATGGGTATAAACATGTATTGGGTTATTTTTTTTGTGAAATTAGATTTAGGATGATGAGAGGAAATGGTGATAATGATAAAACCATAAGACCTCTAAACTATCACATTGCTCATTAAGATCATGTCACTGAGTGGAAACTAAGCTCCAAAGTACATTAATGTCTAAGATAACAAGGAGGCAAAGCTCCTGATCAATTCAATTATTAGTGAAAATGGGGATGGTTAGGTTGAATGACTTGAGGGATGATATAAACTATATTAGGTTGAATACACAAAGTCAATTTTCCATACATGAAGTTAAATGATATATGCATAGGTTAGATCTAAGGAAAATAAAAGTGGGTAAAGGTGAGGATCTAGGTCTAAATTATGATGTATTTAAAGCCTTATATTTTGTGGAGGAAATTTATATGTGGATAATAAATTTTATCTTGATGATTTAGGTCACTAATATCATTGATGATGAGGTGGGTAATGGATCTACCATGAAAAAATAAAGTCTTAATTTAGCACTAATGTTTGATTGGGTGTTGATTATGGGACTAAGTGATGTAAAACTAAGAAAAAGACCTTTTATGACAAGATCAGGTGTCTAAGAAAGTATCATATAAAGGATAAAAGTAAAATTATAAGCTTATGATCCTGTGTTGTAAATTTATTATGAAATACCTTATTTTACTATTGATGGAAGGTTTTAGGATACTTGTGCTCAGTTTGACAAGGTTTTGGAAAATTTATTATTTTTGGGAATATTTGAATAAAATGAAATATAATTAATTTTAAAAATAAATAATTTAAAGTAAATAATGACAAATAACTAAAAATGAAATTAAATAATGCTTCTTTTTGGTATTTTCAACTCACTTATCAATGCATGCAAAATAGGGAAACAAAATCTACTTTAAAAATACAAGTGTTGATTTCACTTTTCCTAGATGAAAGATAAATTTAATTATTTTTGTGATTTTATTAATGAGATATATATGAATATAATATTCCAATTATGTTATTTATAAAATTAAAATAACATAAAATAATATTTGGATCTTAGACAACAATAATAATTACTAAACATCTAATTGTTATTTTTCATGTGCAAGCTAAAACAAGTTTTAGTGTTCCTAAATGAGTGCACACTAGTTTGAATGATTTTATTTGAATGAAAGTGTGTAATTTATTTCTCATTTTATTGATTAGTAATATAAAAACAATGTTTATAATTTAAATAATTTGAAATAAATATACTAAATGGCTATAATGAAATGAATAAACTAACTAATATTTTTATGCAAAGTTAGGATTGAGAAGACTTATTTTTACTATAAATTTTTCCTTTTTTAACATAAATATTTAAACTAAGTCAATAAATTAAAATAATATAATCTAAGCTATTGATAAAAATAAATAAAATTGAACTGAAGACCCCCAACCTGATCAATGTGTAGATTGATTGAAAGTCAAAGAAGTATTTATTTTGTGGTCCTTATAATAGTATATCATTTACTAAAAAATGATTTAAATAAATGTAAAATAGAGAGGATGATCAAAATATAGTATCAAAATTGAGAGAAAGAGAGAGACATAATTCTAAATAAATAAAAATTGATTGTGGCTGGTTAAGAACACCATTTGTAAAGATATGGTTACAAAAATAATGACTCTAATTATTTGTAATTGTTTATTCAATTGATAAATACGTTGTGGCCATGGAAATCTTCAAAACTCCAAAACCTAATGCAAAATTTTTGATATGAAATCAATCCACAATTAGCTTACTTGTAGAAGAGAAACAAAGGTTGTATTAAGGAGTTTAACTAATTTGAACTAGGATTAGAACTTAGGAAAGACTAAAAATGATCTAAAATAGAAGATAAGTGATTTGGTCCATCATGGATGTGAACACAAGGTGGAGATATCAATAAAAAAAGATAATAAACATGTTAAATATGTCAAAATTTGAGTTCTAAAAGCTAGATTTGGAAAATGTGGAGAAGGTGATATAACCATAATTTTTTTAGGGGTGGTTATACAATCATAAACTATTGTGATGTAATTGACCTATGTGGTTACAATATCACTACATAGTTATGCTAAACAATATTTTTAATAATAGTTCCATTAGGGTAGTTTATGGAACTATCAAGGTAGTTCCATAACCCATGTAGAAGTTCCATAATAGACCATGGTGGTTATATCCAAGAGAAAGGAATTTTTTTCCTTTAAAATGGTTTTTAAAACAAACCCAAAAGGAGCTACAATAGCCAAAAAATGGGATTTTTATGGGCATAGGAGAGATAAATGGAGATAATAGGTCAAGGGTGTTAAAGAGAACCTATTTTGAGCATACATTAGGAGATCATTACATCATCAATTGATATCGATCCATAATGGTGCACTATGAAAATTATCGATACATACAAATATAAATATCTAAGGTGAAGATATAGGGTTTGATTCCATAAATAGTCATTAAAATATTCTACATGAACATAAAATATATTAATATAAAAGTGATATTAGACTTACAAGGCTCCATGTGGTCCCTCTATAATATAGTGAATATTACTCACTAGATAGTTTAATTGAGATTAGGAAACTTGCATCGATGCAAGTTTCCACAGATAGATGCAAGTGTCCAAGCCTCCAAAAATAATATTTCTAAAATCTAATGACTAGATACTAATATTATCCCTACCTATTTCCACATCTATACTTCTTACATCTTCCTACACATTTTTAGATAAGATAACTATTATCTCTTCTTTATGGTTCTTTAATCAAACCATTATTTTGAGAGTACTATCTATATTTATCATAAATTAAAATTTTAATTTATAATATACATTTATCTAAGTTTTCAATTAATTATAATAATATAGAATAGTTATATTCATCCTTGTGTATATTTTATTTTTCCCCCTTTACCCTCACAAATACCATATATAAAAATGGTTAAACATTTGATTAACCTGACCATTGAGTCTTCATCAGCCACATTGTTTGTTATAGAGTTTTTAATAATCCTAGTGTTTCATAATTTATTTATGATCTATTTTATTCTTTATTTTACAAAATATAAAATAAAGGATTCCCCCATGGCACCATTTTAAAGATCAACCATAACCCATGACCAAGAAGAGGTATACATTGAGCACAAGTAGTTTAAAATTTTAGAAACTAAACAAAAGTAGGCATGATTGACATTTTTAGTTGAGAAACATACCCCTTAAGGTTATAATAGTCACCATTTGACTCTCAATAATTGTTTATTACCTATATTAGGTTTTAGTGTCTATACTATTAGTAACCATAAATGTAGGTCTTTACAATATGGTGATTATCAACATGTTTTAAAAATGCATAAGACAAACTTGGATACACATGGGTTAAAATTTCATTTATTTAAACATGGGTTAAAGATATCATGCCCTATATACAAACATCAAATGATGAGAATTTTTATCAATGCAAAATAATACAACTACTAAGGTTCCTAAATTTTCAAATGGTGCACCCATTATTAAAAATGTGAACTCCAATCTTCCATCATTTGATTTTTATATTTTGAAATATTCACAAGGAAATTATATCTTCCTTTCAAACTCTAAATAATATACCCTTAATAAAGCTTTTAGTGTTTCTAAAAAATATTTAACTACCAAATATTCCAAAATTTTAAAGTGATGCATCATTACCAAATATTTCAAAAAATGTACATGACTTACAATTACCAAAATTTCCACATTTTTCAAATGATGTACAATTATTCAAGGTTCCAAGGTATTCAAAGGACACATCATTCCAAAAAGTTACAAATGTTTCAATTGATGAAAGTATATTAAAAAATGATTATAATTATGAAACATCCATTATTACTATTTTCCAAATTGATGGTGAATTACAACCAATGATTACATCTTTGAAAAAATTAAAAATTAACTCTAATTATATTATGTCTATGATGAATAATATATGATATATCCAATGGAAATTTTCACTTATAAAAGTACAAATACCATCTTTAATGCTAATAGTAATGATAACATTATCCAAAATCAACCTCATTCAAAATGTGTATTTGAATATCCTTATCCACAAGAGTTTACCAGTTCAATATTACCTTAATTTTTTGGCCATAAATATCCTTTAAAATATATAATTAAATATATAAATTATTTTTTAATTTGTTCTAAATAAGAGAAACTACTATTAAAATCATTCATATGATCCTTATACATGAATCTTTTGTTTGGTTTTATAGTCTACCAAATGGTTCCTTAGCCACATTCAAGTAATTAGAATAAGCTTCCTTCTTGGCCTTTAATACACACAATGTTCAAAATTTTACCTTGGAACATTTTCAAAACATCAAAACACATAATTATGAATCTCTTAAATATTAAGTTATTTGATTTAAAAAAGTATAAGATTTCTTATATTACTTGCATTCATATTTGTAAATACTTACATTCATATTTGTAACTACAATTCCTATTTAATATAGGTCTTAATCCTCTACTAAATTAAATGGTGTTACATTAATGTTATACCTCCTTTACCCACTTATACATGGATGTGAATTTATATGTTTGGTTCTTACTCAAATATAACAAATAATTAAATCTATCTCCTATAAATTACAATTGTTTTGTACATCATAAATATGATGGGAATGAATTACCAAGTGAATATAATGACAAAACATGAGGAATTCATAATATTTATGTGACAAGTTTGAAAATTTACTCAATACATGATTAATAATAGATGGATATACTCCACAACCACTTCAAATTGAACAAATTAAAAATAATCCTAGCCACAAGGATTTAAAAATTACACTATTCAAGGGTGGAGATTAATTTCACCATAAAAATATTGATCCTATATACAAAGAAACATTTTTTAATGAAATACCTTTGGAACAACTTGGCTAAAACATCAAAAAATTACATCATAAAGTTGAAAAAATACATCGAGATACATAATATTACTCATTTCTTATGGTCCATGTATTGTTCAAACAAAAGTGTGGGTCATGCCCCATGTAACTCAACACAATTTTACATTGGGTACATTATGGTTATACAAAATGTAAGCTAAAATAAATCAAAATAAATAAGGTATTTCATTTTCCTATAAGGGAATATTAGTGCACACACCACATGATGGTGATGGGAATTATAATAAGTAAGGAGAGAAGAGGAGCATGCTATGAAATTTTTTCACTCAAAATTTTCTAATCATAAAAAAATGAATCATTTGAGCACATTGACCAAAACAAATCAAAAATTACAAAAAATCAAATATTCAAGAAAATACAAAAACATTCAAATAAATTCTAAAATGCAAAATGATTTAGCATTCACATGTTTACTATCTCATTGAAATATATGTTGTTTACTTTATGTTAGTACATATAATATCATTTATTTTATATATACACATATATTTCACACATACTTGAGTGTGATACATGCATAAACTAGACTCATGATACTTAAACATATAAATATTTGACCTTACCTCTTCCCATGTGGTACATGATGCTGGAGGCATCTAATTATTTGATCACAATTGATAGAAGTTATAATATTTTATGATCACCTTTCCATTATCATGTTTACCCTATATACTAATTGTTACACATGCATATACTCATGCTTACACATTTCACAAAGTACTTGATATGTTATATTACATGACATTTTTTTTAACACATATGTTTAGGGACTAGTATGATATGCTTATGTTGTCTATTTATACTTCATTTATTCACAATGCCACTTCCTTGAGTGTATTATCCTTGATTTATATTAAATTTATTATGAAACATTTGAATATTTTCCTTGATTTTTTGCCTATGTGCCACTAAATGTTTATTTATTTTATTATCTATGCATTTGAATATATCATTCATTTGAGTGTGTGGCATTTTAATATGCCCCTTGTTTGTTGTCTCTTTAGACCACTTTTGTGTGACATTTAGTGCTCTTATGTGTGTGCTTAATTATTTTATAACCTTGTACTATTAATTTATAGGCATTTAAATGATATACATATTTTATATTAGGTCTTGTTATGATCACATAATGTTAGCTTCATTGATATATCTACTTAGACATGTTTCTCATATACACTACATGTTTGATACATAACTTATATAGTTATCTTATCCTTTTGAGGTAAGGTAACTATAGAATGATTTTTATGTCATCATAAAAGGGAGTAATATTAGTGGGGGTAATTCATAAATAAATGTAATACACACTTATACAATTATTATAAATTATATAGTTTCATTACATTTATTTGTATTCATATATATACTTGGTCAGAATCCTATACATATTGTATTCATTTTTATAGATTTGGGATAGATAATTTCATATTTTGATAGATATTATACATAGTTATATATAAAAGGTTAAATTTTAAAATATAATTCAACTTGATACACATTATAAGTGTATATTTCATGTAAGTGCACTAAAAATTGAAAATAAAAATTCAAACTTATTTACCAAGAAGCATTGATACCTTACAAAGAACCACCATTTAAATAATTTATATGTTTGTAAAAGTTATATAATTCTAGTAGTGTGGTTAAGATTAAACATCCTCAATGAAAAAAAACTACTTTCATTTTGTAGGTTGAGTTGGTTATACCACTTAAATTGGATTTTAATGTATTGTCACTTGAGTTTTGAGATTGAGATTACTTGATCTCAATGACAATGCCAGAACTCACCCTTGAATTATATTTTGGGAATAATTATCTTCTAATATTTATTTTAAAATTTAAAATTTATATTTTTTAACCCATCTTATCTCTAATTCTTCATAAGGAGACATTTTTACAAGGTTCAAGTAACAAGAGGTGACATGGTTGCATCGACACATAGGTGTACTCCTTTCTTAATCTCTTTATTTTAAAAAAATTCAATTCTATAAAATTTCATAATATTTTCACTAATTTATTCTATAACATGATTTTGGTTATAGACCATATACTATAAAAACACCAAAAGTTGTTAAATCAAAGGCAAGGTGTGTTTTACACACCTAGGTACTTATTTATCTCCATTAAACTAGTAATTTAATCCTTATGCATTGCTATACTAGAATTGGGTGGGGGTTGTAAAATTATATAATAATCTGATTTATATATCATCTCAATCTTGTATACTTGACAAATATCTATCAAAGCTCTACCCTTCAATTCTAGACCTTCCTATTTCTGAAAGGATTGCATTTACCATCTCAATGTGCCTAACTATTTATCTTATGTTATAACCCAATAATTTATTATGACCCATGTCTCTTTAATTGTAAACAAATTTTAAAACATTATATATATCATTCCCTTGAATTTCTACATCCTCAATAACTTCATATCCTATTAGACAATTACATCAATGTAAGTGTCTATATTCTTATAAAGTGTTTAATACTCAAAAGTCATCAAATTATAAAATATTTTGCATCATATTGGTCATCCCATTTGTATTATTTAACCCTACTATGATATATTTTGAAAAGGTATGGTATAAATACAAATCTGAGCCTACTCCTTATTTATCCATAAAATACAAAGAAATAACCTATTCAAGCTCACTCAATTGATTAAAAATTTGATTTATACTAACTCATTATTAATTATTTCCATATAAGTCATAGGAGTAGTAATATTACAAGTATAAATCAATCAAATAATATCCCATGTGAAATATTTTTTAAGTTACAAGATAAATAATTTTACACCCTTGTATATTATATATTACAACATTTATGCACACACAAGATAACACTTAGGGGATAACTACAATTTTTTTAGGCTCAAATTGGATTATTAGATATGTGGGTATTATTCATTTACATAAGGGTATTTTAGTTTAGATAGATAGTTTGATCCCACTAACCCATTTTTGGTGAGGTACAAAGAACTAAGGTGAAGTGCTAGGGTTTGATCCATAAATAATCATCAATGACCTGTGCACATGCATAAAAGACATCAATAAAAAAGTGATAGAAAACCTATAAGGATATATTTAGTCATTTAAAAATATATTTAATATTATATACCAAGAATTTTTTTTTAGTTCAAGACACCTACCTCAATGCAAGTTTCCACAGGTTGATGCAAGTGTTCAAGCCTTCAAAAATAAAATTTATATAATTTGATGACTAAATAATGATTCTATCACTACTTTTTTCCAACTTTGTACTAATAAAATATACCTATGAAATTATAGATAAGATAAGTGTTATCTCTTATTCATCTTTATTTAATAAAACTACTATTTTGAGTGTAATTTATAATTTAGGATAACTCAACATTTTAATTTCGAATATTCATTTATTTCAAATTTTATTTAATTGGCCTACTATAGAATATTTTTATTCATCCTTGTGAATAGGATATTATACCCCATTAACCCTCCTAAACACCATATATAAAAAGGGATAAAAATTAACCTCTACTTAGTAGTGGTTAACATGAAGGAGACATGGTCTTCTCTATATTTTGGGAGATGGTCCCCATTGGCTTTTCCTTTTTTGATCAACAAAAATAAATTTTATTTTGTTGCATAACAAACTAAATATTGTATTTTATTTACCTTATTTCTTATGACTATTTTCATTATGCCAATGGCTTTGTCAAACTTGATCCTTCTCTATGGCTCATCCAAAATAATCTAGTCTTATTTTTTACTTGGATGGCCTGCACTTATCCAATCTCATTCCCTTCTTGACAAGGAAGAATAGTTTTAGGTGAGGTGGTTTGGGTGAAAATCATATGTGGAGTAGTGGAGATGGTTAATGGTAATGGGATGAAACACATAGGATCAATTAGGATTATGATTGAATGAGTATTTGATGAAGTGGTAGGAATAAATGCAATGGGGAAGGCTTAATGAGAAACTTTTTGGTATTTCCATTTTAATTATCAAGACTCAAAAAAATTATATTTACCTTTTAATTACATTGGATTACTTGAATTAGGGGCTTTTACATTAGATAAGATATATTTTATTACTCTAAAATTAGTAAAAATAATAGTGGTTCAATAGTAGGTCATGAAGAGTTAAGAAACAAAGTATTTGTATCAATCAATGAACCTAAAAGTGGTATTGATAAAAAATTCTATATAATTTGATATAATATAAACATAAAAAACACTAATGGTCCTTGAGAAGATATATCAATCTCAATTGTATTTGGATTATTATTAAGATTTGTTTTCTTGATGTTTACATTCCTACCATATAACTTAGTGAACATAGAATTTTTCATTGAATATGAAGTGGGAAGACCTGATAAATCAATTTTCATAGTGTAAATATAAGTATAAATAATAAAAGTAACTGACACACTTTCAAAAATGGACAAAGTAGGTTTAATAGGCAATGCTACAGATATGTCAAAACTTTAGGCAATGAACCTAACATGGACCAATTTAACTTCTTCATAAACATTAAAAGGAAAATCAAAACCATATATAATAATAATAGGCATGTAAATAAGGATTTATACATTATCAAACACATTATTTTCATTAATATCAAGGGACATGGGACTAGGTTTTTAAATAAACTTGGGAGCAAGGGAAGGTTATACCTAAGGAGTAGGTGATTGTTTTGGCCCTTTTGTAGGATTCAATATTTGAATAAATTTCCTCATAATGGTGTGGTCAATATTCTATGTATCTCACTCTTGGATAGATCTATCTAGTATCTCCTTTTCTTATTGTTACTATCTCTTCTAGTTTACCTTTTAAGGTGTTCTAATTCATTATTTCATCATGTTTCCTTCTAATATTGCCTTATAATATTTAGCATTGATGAATACCCAATCATGGGGATGTGGGTGATGTCAATAAAAAATAGGAATTTTACCTTTTAATTAATCCAAATGTACACCCAGTCTATATTTTAGGTCCCATCTCCTCACATCATGATCATGAAAATTATGAAAATTCTTATGTGTTTTTATCTATTATAAGTTGGGCCATGTTCTAAATTACCTTCTAAAAATTATAAAAGGTAAAAAAGGGTAGGGTGCCTATTTATTTTATTTGCACTTATCCTAATGCATTTAAATATTTGATATGAGAATTAATATTCAAAAAGTTTATCTCAAACATAAAGTGGGAGTTGAAAAGGGTCTTGGAACAACCCTTTTTTCTATATTACAATATACTCTCTATATATTGATTAATCTCCAAATCTTAAAATAGACTTAATAATTTCCTCTGAGATATGAGGCATAAGTTTTTCATTGATAGCTAGATAAATATGAGGATAAAAATAATTGAAAATTTCTTCCATATAATGTCTAAATATGTGAATATGTAAATTTGAAAATATCATATGAATGGGCTGATGTGAGGTAGGAGGTCCATTCAAGTGTTCCTGAGAACTCAACTATGGCACAAGTAGCATAGACTATATAGGTCATCATATAAAAAATTTACCTACTCTTTGTATGTTTGGACTTATATAAAAAATTGAAAGATATAACCTCCCATAATGTGGGGACTTGTTTATAATTAAGGATCATCAATAGAAAAGGAACACAAGTTTTGTCTACATGAGTATTTATTGGGTTTCCAAATTTGTTGTAAACTAGGTCCATCCCTACTCTCACACAATTTTTGAATGATCTAATGGGTGTCTTACTTACATCTACTTTGTCAGTCCATTATTCTAGTTTCTCCAACCAATCTTTAAGCACTTCCATTATGTTATGAGTCTTTAACAATTCCAAAGATATGGATTTCTTGTACTTAATATTAGGTTAAAAATTAGAATATTATGTAAAGTCCATTACTTCAACATAATCAATATTATCTCCTTTCCTCATGGAAAAAATGATATTATTTCAATGTTTATTATGGATAAATATATTGAAGAAAATGTCTAAATAGTGAAATACCTCAAGTTTCCCCACTATAAGATGTATACCTGCCTATTGGAGTTATAAGAGGTCATATAAATATTGAGAATATTCTTACATGGTATTTATCCCCTTATTGAAAATATTTTATCCTTCAATCCAATCATACATAGTTGTGTAATGCAAGAACCTTTCAGCCAAGAAGTTCTTGTCTATGATGATGTCTGGTAATATTTGATCAGTGTAATAGGTGAAAAGAATATGTTTAGGACTACCATTTTATTATCTTCATTTTTCTTCAAAATCTTAATTAATTTTAGATCAAAGTCACATGTTTGAGTTATATTATGAAATCCATTTTTGTGAATAAATAACTAGTTTATAAATATCCCTTAGAGTTTTAATAGTTATTCACATTCAAATTAAGCTCAAAAGTGTCTTTATCTAATTGATTTTTATCTTTAACATTTGTATAAGTGATTTTAATATAATTAATGATGTTAATTTGTATCATATAATGTCATTTGGAATCTTTGAAGGGATGTCTATGTCCTTCAAACTGTAGATTTATAAATTTCCAATCTTTTGAATATGGGTCATCCATTTCATATAACCTTAGTTATTAAACAAGATTATAATAATAAGACATTTAATTTTATGAAAACTATGATTTAGGTCTCTATTTCCCCATCCTCCATGGTTATTCAAATTTTATTTCATATTTCAAAGGTGAAAAATATATGTGGCAAAGAATTTTTCCATAAATCTATTCAGATGAGTTGTGAAAGTCATGAAGTTATGAACATGGTGAGGATATAAAATAAGACTAAATATTAAGGTCCCACATAATGTGAATATTGATAATCCTTCATAAACCATGGAAGATATAAACTATGAAGAGTAAAAAATGTTAGGTTGTGAGGACTAAGCAAAGTTAGACCACAAAGACCATCACAATTACAAGAAACTAAAATAATGTGAAGACCATGAGGATCACATAGAATGCAATGTTTTCTTTTCATATGAATATTATTTAAAATTTGAATAATAATTTTACCACTAATATTATTAAATATGGAAAAATTTGAAGCATA
Organism: Torreya grandis; assembly: GCA_037957365.1. Lineage (NCBI taxonomy): Eukaryota > Viridiplantae > Streptophyta > Pinopsida > Cupressales > Taxaceae > Torreya > Torreya grandis. The sequence goes on along the minus strand of JARHVA010004179.1, from coordinate 423,523 downwards.
TGAAATTTTGAGGAAGAAAGAGACTGCAAAAAATTACAAACTAAGAAAGGTATGAAACTGACAAGGTAAAAAATGTGACATAATATTATTCATGGAAATATAATCCAAATAAATAATTCAAATATGAAAGTCATAAAACATTGAAAATGACTAATGAAAAAATATACAAATATTAGGAAAGTGTGGGAACAACAAAGTTTCACCAATAAAGACATTTCAAATTAGTGATAGAAAACTTGTACAACTGTCTCTTAGAATAAAATTTTAAATACACATAGGCATAAATTACATAGGATATAAAAAATAAAAAACTATATAAACTATCCATATGCATTTTGTGAGATGCATAAATTAAATTTAATGGATAAGGCTAAGGTACCTAGCTATATAAATTGACATCTTATCAATTAGGTTTATAATAAAAAATGATCAAATTAACTTGGTATACTCATTAGTGTATAATTTTGAAAAAAAAAAGTGATTGAATTTTTTTATGACAATAGGATAGAAACACCTTCATTTTCCATAAAGATCTAAAATATCTTGTTACTGATCTTGGAATTAAACTTGATCAAATATGGGATCTCCTGAAGGTAGTTTTTGAGGATAATATTTCTCAAGGTAATATATCGATATTTTAAGACTCCAAGCTTTCTAATAATTTGGTTGCTTTGACAATAGAAGCTGAAGTATATGTTGATAATCTTCTAGACTTGGTAGTTTCAATATCTTCTGAGGAGATTTACTAGTTTGATATAAGTTAAATAATTTAGTAGAGTTGGTATCACAATTTATATGTTTTTTTATAATCTAACCCTTGGGTAATGATAGTAAATTTTGTATTCAAGATTATATCAAGTTTTTATTACTATATTTATAGATGAACCAAAATCTCTATGATTTTGACTGATTGAAAAAAATAATTGCATAAAAAACACACAAGAGTGGTATATGATCACTAATATAAATAAAACATACCATATATGATTAGGTTGTGTTGATGAAATATTTGTTACTTGTGGAAAATATGGATTTAATAAAAGTATAGGAGACAAAAAGTATCTCCTTTGTAATGATCAGAGGTTACCTTTATTTAAAGCAGTAAAGGTTAATATATAGTATATATTGTATTTTCAAGTTAAAGAGGGGGTTTGGTGACATTAAACTAGAGAATAAAAAATGGAGATAGAGAGAAAAGGTTAAGAGTCATGAGTGAATGATCAAATGTATATTTAATTCAACCACATAACAAAAAAAAAACTCAAATGAAGTAGATTAATTTAGAAGATCAAACATAATTAGTGATTGGAAAAATGAGTTATGCATTAACATAAGAAAAATACATACCCTTTAAGTGAAACAAGACACAAAGTTATATTATTTCCTTGGTTCATGGATAAAGAGAGAGAAACGTTTCCTTCCTCTTCAAGAATCACAAATTAGGGACATAAAAAATCCTTTTACAATAGTCAATTCTTGTATTTATAACAAGAGGGGATGGGTTGACCCTTCATATTCAAAATGACTATTGGAATTATATTTTAATATTATTTTATCCTTTACAATTTCAAATTTTAGAATAAAGGAAAATATTAATTTCCTAAAATAAAATTTAGAAAAGAATATTAAATAAAATATGTAGAAATTATTAAGGACCTTTGTTGGTGTAGTGGTTAGTGTTGATGAACATGGTATAACAGAAGTACATTTTGCTTATTCTTTGTTTTGATCAGCCTTGAATTTTTTTAGCTTATTTACTACCTCTGTAGCATAATGACCTTTCTTGACTAATACATGTTTACACCATGGCATCCATATACTAGATACTGATAGCATTACATTTAGTATCTCTACTAGTTTAGCTAAATGATTATTCATTTCTTTGACTTAGGCATGGATCTCATTGATTATAGAGATGGAAGTCATATTTAAAGAACATTATTTGAATAATTCTTCTTTTATAACCTTTATAAATTATTATTTCACTTCATCAATGGTATGCTAGGTCACAATTAATCTCATCTAAGTTATAAGAGATCACATTCTGCTTTTACTTTACATTAATGTTCTACTCATTTAACTATTTTATTTTCTATATTTTAGCCTTAGTATTTTGTAGGATATGTTCATACCATTTATAGGAATTCTCATATTCTAGTTTATTGAAGATCCCAACTCTGACCATTACATCTATATAAGTTTCAATCAGTCCATGAAAGTCTCCCTTTTACATTCTCCCATATATTTAGCTCACTTGTGTGAGCTTTAATTTATTGCATTATATCAATGACTTCATTATCTATGGATAAGATTAACTTCATCACCTCTTCAATGTATTTCATTCCATTTATTAACACTTCATCCACCTAGGCCTCCAAATTATTGCCATATGAATTATATTTATTGAATATGGAAATGGATTCCTTGGTTATACCTAGCATTTGAGAAGGATCATTGGTCTGAGGTGCCATGGTATTATCAATAGTATTAAGAATGTAGTTGGCATACCCTGCCAACTACTTGATCTAATCTTGATTAGTCTCCCTCAATTTATAAATGTCACTTTCCCTAGTTACTTTTCTATGTGATATTCTCTTGAGAGATTAATCACTCACATTCATCTTTGAGACATCATTCTCCACATTGGGTTCCAATCAAATTGAGCACTAGAAGGATCTAACACAAATCTAGAAGTAGTTTTATCCTTCTTAGGATGAGGAATATTGAGGATATGAACTACCACATTGAAGTAAAAGAGGTATGATTCTAGCACCTTATTTATTTTGTTGATTATTAGTTGCATCTATTAGAATGACATAGTACTAAAAGGAGTCATTTGGGTTCCAATTGGAGTAGGCATGGGATGCTTTGGAGGAGTAGCTTCTGGGAGAGGAGGGGACACATGGATAAATTGAAGGTGATTAATGAAGGGACACATCAACTTATTTTGAAGGTACCTATTGTGCTGAGCTAGTGATAATAAGGAAGGAATCACAAAGGGCGTAGGAGAGGACTACTTCATTAAAAATTTATTTTCTACTTTCTCCCTCTAATTACAAGACTTTATTCATAGATTTTCCTAGTTTTTTCCATTGCTTAAGATATTTATCATCACCATCCTCATAGCTTGAAGAACTAAGTGTCTCATTTGTCATGCCAATGTTACTCTTCTTTCGAGTTGGTATGGGATCCATTTTGGGAGGAACCAAATTATTTATCATTTTAGAATTTCCTACTATATTAATTTTGGAAAAAATATTATAGAACATTTTTTGGTTCTATCCCACACTCTCTAGGCTCCCACATGCATGTTTTCTAATTCTTTCATTGACTAATTTATGATGCATAGGGGAGTAGCTACAACTCTATTTGTGTATTCAAAGTTAATGAGTTTGGTCATGTCATCCATCATGCCATTATGGACCCATTCTTTAGTGAATGTTTTGATTTGATCCATATTCATTTGGCTCTAGTCTCTTTAGACTACCTAATATTTATCTAAACAATATACCCAATAGTCCTTTAAATGGGACATGTGTTAATAGGTTGAGCCAGTAAATAGGCATAGTTTTACATAACTCTTTATATCCATATAATTCTTATTGGCATATGACCAAAGAGAGAATTTAGAGATAGTAGATTCAATGTCTTGGATAATAACTATTGTTTTTCATGTGAATTAACCTAATGAAATAGGGAATAAGACACCTAAGATGTGTCTACTTTTGCATCATTTATGCATTGTGCCCAATTGTTTACATAACTCTATAAATATGATATTATAATTTTATAGCATTTAATGCCTCAATGGGAATCCTTCAAAACCACCAACCCCAATATAGTTGGACTTATGATATTAAAGATAGTAGTTGTCATATTAGTTTATTGATTACTTTATATGAAATTATCTTTCCCCATTCTTCATATAAAATTCCACTGCTCTCATGGTGAATGTGTCATTCACCTTTGTGAAATGTTTATTGATTTATTCTAGAGTTAGTTGAGGAAAACATTCAAAGTATTGGTTGGTGGGAGTAATTTTCCCATGTTTTGAGAGCCCTAGATAGAAATTTTGAGAAGCAAAAGAATACATGAGGTAGGAGGTCATAAAGAATTATTTGGTTGATTGCACATTTAGGGGTTGATGATGTAAGGATTCATTGATCATCTCTCCCTAATTAATGATTTTTTTACCATGACAAATGATTGTCATTTTCATGAACATACATGGGTGGAAATTTGTTCTATCTTCATTCCCTACTACCCAATTTAGGAGGGGAAAATCTATTATGCATAATTTCTTGTGTAATTTTGAGACTCTTTCTCTGTTATTATTCAACCATGAAGTACTTATATTAGTCAATAATTTATTTTTATCTTTTTCTTGGTATTTTCCCCCATTGGTGACTCTCATGATAACATCTTTGGTGACTCTCATGATAACATGATAAGTACTTAGACCATGAGATATCCACTACTTGATTTTATCTCATGAGTTGATGGGTCATATTATATCACACATGTAAAAGGCTAGTCAAAACATTAGACTAAGGTTAGTGTTAGGATCCTACTCCACCAATAAGAGTATATATGATTACCTCTTGTATTAGAAACTAAACACAAAATTTAACCAGAATGATAAGTAACTAGAAATATGAAACAACACAAGATATGAGAGACAATACACAATTGTATTAATAATCACTCAGAAGAAAATACAATAAAGAAGATGCCACACTTCTTCTTCCCACTCTTCTAGAGCTCCCGCACATCTAGGGTTCACCTGTAATTCTCCTCCAACACTTCACTCTCTCATCACGGTCACAACAATCAACTCCAACACAGAGTTGTTGTTCACCTCCACCAGTCAGTAACAATGCTACTAGTACACCAAGTACACAACCATACTCCAAGTAGATCTCCCTTTCCTTGCTGCCACCTATAAATCAACAGACCTTACTTACCATGTAGATATCTCTACACCCTGAAGAACCCTTGTCCTTACCTCACCAGGTCCTCATGATTCTTCAACCAGTACCTCGGTGGATCTCCTTGTAGAACTTGCACAACCTACAACTCTCCCTGATCATACACACTCAACACCCCTTTGGAACTAGGAGGAGCTACTCTAGCTCTCTCTTCAAGCTCAATGGCTTTCTAGCACACTTTTACAATACAGCCCATGAGTCTATTATATAGATCTCATGCATAAAATAATTAGACTTTCTTAATTACAATAATTAGACACGTAACTCAAGACTATAATTAGCCTTTAACATGCAAACACTCAGTTCAACGAACTAACTATCTATGCAATGAATAGTTTTGGAACCACCATAGGTGATCGACGTCAGTCCTTGTCTGCTTGGAGGTGACTGACATCAGCCGATCCTGACCAATGTCGATAGCTTCCTATCTCTCCCCTAACTGACATCGGTTGGCTTGACTGACATCGGTGTCTATGACACTTCAACAACTCCTCCTATTCGCATCCTGGTGAAGATTTTAACTCCACAACCTAACAATCTCCCACTTGGAGATAAATAGCTACACCTGTACCTATACCTATACTTATACCTTCATCTAATTCATTTCTTGGCTTGTATCCCTCTTCAAGTTCAATCCTGAAGACCAACCACCACACAACCTGTGGTGCACCTCCTGTCATCCAAGTAACCTACCACATCTGAACCTACAACTCCATGTAGTGAAGACCTTGACCTTGCATAACAAGTTAACCTACTGCTAGTCCCTCTCAGATACTTGAGAATCCATTAAACCACCCTCCAGTACTTCTTCCATGAATTGGCTCCAAACTCTCTGACAACTCCCACTGCTTAAGAAAACTCAGGTCTACACCAGACCTCATGTGATTTCAAACACTATTCTAAGCTCAGCTTGAACTGTCCAGCCCTTGGTGTGCTTACCGATTCTACATCCTACATCTTGAACCTCACCAACACCTTCTTCACATCAGCTCCCACTGGAGACAAAAAATATCCATGTCTCTTATGCCAAAGAATTTTGCTGCTCTAAATTCCTCATGACATGCCACTGAACTAACCTTACCTTTAGCTCAGCAAAACCCTGTATGTATGAACCTGCTAGCATATCACCCACATACAGTAACAAGATAATGTTGTGACCATCATCCACCTAGTAAGTCAAACATAATGGTTATACTGACATTGACTAAAGCCCTACTTTGTCATCCACCTATCAAAACCTGTACCACTATCTTGTAGCTTCCTCAAGACCATATACCTGGCCTTCCATCTCACGTATCCATCCACTCTTTTCTTTAACTTGGGAATCCATCCGTCTCTTAGTGGTTTCTTCCAGTTGATAACTCCACCAACAAACTCATGTTTGGTTTTTTTCCAAGGACTCACACTCCTCATCCATACCAAGCTCCCACTATTTTTGGATTCTACCTGCATTGTCTCTTCACATCTTCCTGGTTCTCGACCATCAGTAAGCAACAAGTAAGAAGGTGAATAATGAATATGAGGTCCACTTACCCTTTTAGTCCTCCATATGGGCATTTGAGACTCCTTGACAGCTTGATGTCTGCCCAATATCCATTCCAGTGACCGATCTCAACCATCTCTCAATCTGCACCTGACCGACATCAATTCCCTGTGACTGACCCTGTTTGTCGATGTCAATTTCCTAACCGATGCTGGTGTACCAATTGCCAATGTCGATTCTTGCTACCTGACACCACTGACTCTACTGATCTATACATGACCAATGTTAGTGCCTGTCTGTTCGACGTTGATTCCTCCTGACCGATGTTGGTACCTGTGTTCACCTTTGAGTGATGACTTTTTACTCATGAGCTCCTTTTGGGTCAAAACCCTATTCAAATTAACATAGCCCTGCTCAGTATAATTTAGTCCCCTCAGCTGATCTATGTTCATCATCTCTTCCATGAACACCAAGGCTTTCTAGTTCTTAAGTTTGTCAAAGATATCTATCTTCTGCTTAAGAACATTCATTCCCCTCCTACATATGTGACCAAGCCTATAAAGCCACATCTTTACAATAGAAGGTGAATCAATAATATATGTAGATAGATAAAGGATACCTACTTTCTTACCATCATCTAATTCAAGTGCATCTACTATGAGAGTTACTGTGCATCTCTCATCACCTAAATTTCTTGAAGAAATTAGAATCATCTCCAAGATTGGTACCTCCATGACCTCCTTCAACATCTGTGTGTTATCTGTCTACAATTTTAGCTTCACTTCCCCTTTGCCAACAATCTGACAAGGCTCACCAACCCCTAAATAAATCTCTCTAAAGTGTCCCTGGACATACTCTTGAAAAGATGCTCTATTTCGGGTTGCATGGAAAGAGGCAACAAAATCTATATACCAAGATTCTACTTCATCCAGAGCAACCTGTACAACAACACCTGCAACATCTGCTTCTACACGTTGATCTTCTACCGACCAACAATCTTCTTTTACCTACTCTTGCTTTCCATCAATTAGAACATTTGTGCTATTTAGTTTCTCCATTCATAGCTTACTTTCTTTTGCCATTGCTATACTCCCACTCAATCAGAAACCCCTATGAATAACCTGTAATCAACAAACACTAACCAGATCTGAACCACCTATTAGTCACCCAACCAAAAGCTCTGATACCAACTATCAGTGGTATCAAGCTATGATCCAACAACCTCACTTTGATACCAACTGTTAGTATCCTACTCCACCAATAAGAGTATATATGATTACCTCTTGTATTAGCAACTAAGCATGGAATTTAACTAGAATGATAAGTAACTAGAAATATGAAACAACACAGGATATGAGAGACAATACACAATTGTGTTAATAATCACTCAGAAGAAAATACAATAAAGAAGATGCCACACTTCTTCTTCCCACTCCTCTAGAGCTCCCACACATGTAAGGTTCACCTGTAATTCTCCTCGAACACTTCACTCTCTCATCATGGTTACAACAATCAACTCCAACATAGAGTTGTTGTTCACCTCCACCAGTCAGTAATAATGCTGCCAGTACACCAAGTACACAACTGTACTTTAAGTAGATCTCCCTTTCCTTGCTGCCACCTACAAATCAACAGACCTTACTTACCATGTAGATATCTCTACACCCTAAAGAACCCTTGTCCTTACCTCACCAAGTCCTCATGATTCTTCAAGCAGTACCCTGGTGGATCTCCTAGTAGAACTTGCACAACCTGTAACTCTCCTTGATCATACACACTCAGCACCCCTTTGGAACTAGGAAGAGCTACTCTAGCTCTCTCTCTTCAAGCTCAATGGCTTTCTAGCACACTTTTACAATACAACACATGAGTCTATTATATAGATCTCATGCATATAATAATTAGACTTTCTTAATTACAATAATTAGACATGCAACTCAAGACTATAATTAGCCTTTAACATGCAAACACTCAGTTCAACAAACTAACTGTCCATACAACAAAAAGTTCTGGAACCACCACAAGCGATCGACATCAATCCCTATCTACCTAGAGGTGATCAACATTGGCTGATCTTGACTGATGTTGGTAGCTTCCTGTCTCTCCCCTGACCAACGTCGGTTGGCTTGACCGACGCCAGTGTCTGTGACACTTCAGCAACTCCTGTTCGCATCCTAGTGAAGCTTTTAACTCCACGACCTAATAGTTAGGAAACCTACCACTTGAGGAAAACCACTCTCTACAAGATGCATAGCCAATGTGATTGGATTTTTTGAGATTAGGCTTTAGTGAAATTACTCCAAGTCTACAAGCTTGATTTTGGATTCAATGATCTTAGGGATGTTATTGTCCAATACCAATAAAGGCTCATACCCCATGTATTTTAACTTATAATTGGTAAGTTCTAGGTATGTGAAAGTGGTTTTACAAGTAAGATAAAGGATTTTGGTTGGATCCATGGGTAGGAAATGCAATATTATTTGTAAGTAATGTGAATCAGTGGTGATGTGGAAAGATCTTGGTAATGTTAAAATTACATACAAATGGGATTTCATAAAAAATGAGAAAATTTATGAATGAGGTGAATTTTTGAAAGGGTATTGCAAACTTACTCAATGATGAGAGACAAATTTGGGTAGGGATTCACTAGTAGGGATAAAATAGGGGCATAATATTTAACCTCATAGTGAAATCTATTGAATAAAAGTAAATCAAATGACTCTTATGATGGAATATATATGCCCCTACATGGTTCAACACATAAATACTAATCATTTTGGGTCATGCATATATGTAAGAAGGTCGATAGCCTGACCATGACACCCCTATTATTGTGGGTACATGGGAGTGTCTACTCACATAAATGCATCTTTGTGTGTACACCCACATCCTCACATTAGCTCATTTTTTAGGGTTGGCAAGTTATCCATGAACCCATAATTATGTGAATGCATGGGTATGCCTACTCTTCTAGACATGTCTATGTGTTATTGAGGGTCAAAAATACATTTATGACACCCCAATGATGTGGGTGCATATGCACAACTTTTTTTATAAACTTGTATGTGCATATTTAGAGGATATTCAACCAACCATTCTTACTTGTGTCATGAAAACATAGGTTTTCTAGGGATGAGTGATGCACATGACTGATCTACACATAATAAATGGTATGAAGGTCATCACATATGGCCTTGATGTCATGTAAAATGTGAATAGATGATTGAATTCATTCTTTGCTTCTTTTTGTACTTATGTAATTTTATATTTTTATACCAATTTTAAAAATCTTGACTTCTTACTCAATTCTTTGCTTGAAGATTGAGATGATGTTCACACTCATGACTAAAATTTGCATTGATAATTTTGGAAATAATATCTAGATTAGGTTGGGGATATGAACTCACAAGAAGACATAAAATGAAATTATAGAATCTTAGGGTTTCATAGGTCAATGACTTATCCATTAGGTAATGTAATCAAGAGGAAATAGTAGGAAACCAAAAAAATATAAAACAATGGAAACACACAACTAAAGGGAAATGGTATATGATAGCCTACCCTTACTCTTTATACAAGTTCAAATATTATCCACTATATGGAAATGGGAGGTGATTAACATTTATGTATGCAAAATATTACATGTTTTCACCATACAATTATAAAACTTTGAATGGTCTCATCCATATGGAGATAATTTTCATGTGACTTCCTCATGATTCACTCCTTTTGTCATAGATAACACTAAGTCACCTATTTTTAAATTGTATTTCTAATCCCTTTGGTCAAAAATTTCCTTGACATTTTCCTAATGATCTATAATTATATCAATTACTATGACATGTTCTTCTTTTATATTTTCTAGGTACATGCATCTCTTCTTTATAACATCCTTATTTTTCTTCATCTTTAATGGCTTGCTCTAGATTCAAGTCTAGTAATTATAAATAAATAAGAATCATAGCATCTATTCTATATAGTATCTTAAATGGTGACATTTTGATTTATCTCTTTGGTGTGATTCAATCAGAACATAATGCATGATATATATTCTTATTCCAATTCCTCTAATTTTCATCAATCAACTTATAGGTAATGGTAGTTATATTTTTTAACTAGAGTATGTTTATTATTACCCTTGGGATATTAGTCTAAGGAATGTGAAACATAGATGTTTTACTCATAACAAAAAACAATGAACTCATTATAGGAGTCATTAGAAGCGTTATCCATTATAATATTTAGATGGATGCCAAATATGGTCAAAATAAACATCTTCAAGAAGTTAAACACAATTTCATAAGTGGTGGATCTCAATAGAATGCATTCTACCCACTTCATGAAGTAATTGGTAGATATCAAGACATGGGTGTATCAAATACTAAACTAAGGGTTTAGTTTCCCAATGAAGTATAATCCCCATTATTAAAATGGCTCCTCAATTATCACTAGTCGAAGAGGCAATGTAGTGATCTTAGGTTGGCCAATGAAGTATTGATAAGCTTATCATTTGGAAACCCATTATTGTACATCTTTAAACAACATGGGCCAATAGTAGTGAGCTTGAAAATTTTTGAATGCTATAACTAAAAATGAGAAATGTCTACCACAAGCTTTATCATGAAAATCCTCTAATAAATTCTATTTTTATTTGTTCATACATCTCAAGAAGGTGTCATACAAAGAATTATTCAATAAGGTATGCTTCTTGTGTCACTAGGGAATGGGAAGAAACTAATAAACTCAATTTTAAGTATTGGAAGACATAGATCTTGAGTTGTTTACACAAATACTACTAAAAAAACAAAACTCTAGAGATATGGCAACCATTTATAAGTCTGAAAGTAGACCCTATTATAGGGACAACATATTATTCAACAATGACACTTTATTTATTTCTAATCTTTATGAAATTGATATAAATTTTGAAAATTATTTCCCAAGAAAAAACAAATAATTAATATTTATAGAATGAGATAAACTAAAGTGACTCATGGGGTAGATCTAAAGGTAACCAAGGTGTCAATTCTTCTAACCTCTATGATAATAACATGTAAAAACTAGTATTCACCAACCTTAGTGTAATATTCAATTCCAAATGAATGTAATTGATACTACAAATGAAAGGAGATGCATATATCTAAAAGCATATATTTCATAAAAGTTACTTATTCACATCAAATTACATAACCACATTCGATTACAAATAAGATGAAATAGAGCACATAAACTAATAGATTTGTTAGCCTAGTGTTAACATCAAACCAATATATGCATACATTGATGTTATTTCCAGATTAGTCAGCTTAAAAGAGACCATTTATTCTCTAAAATCATGAGAAGTAGAAACTATAGAACACACAAAAGAGAATTTAGATAATCTCATGAATTCTTAGCTCTTTTACATTAATTCTCTAATAGTTGTTCCTAATCTCATTACAATGAGGGGAAATAACCCCATATATAGGCCTTAAAATGCCTATTCAATTTCAAGTGGGCCCATTAAAATATGCCCAAATATATCCAAGTGGATTTTAGTTTTTAAATAATAATAAATAAAATGTCACATATCACCAGGGAGTTCCAAATTTGAATTTACAAATCAAAGTATAACATTCTTCAAGGCCTTGGTTACCTTGGTTGAGCTAGATATGGTTGTTGTGCTTGAACAAGAACTTGTTATTGTAATACTACTTGTTTTTGCCCTAGAAGATGTTATTGAGGTTTTAGTTATTTTTGTGGAAGGAGTTTTTGGATAGCTACTTACTAACCAACTTGTTGTTACAACCTTTGATTCTTTTCCTCTTCCCTTGTCCAATCTTTAAAGCATGTTAAATAGTCCTAGATAATTTGTATAAAATTTTGGATCATAGGCCCAAATAAGTCAGAAATTTCTTTAATAATCCTATCATGTTCTACAAGTATAGGTCTCATTATTTCTTCAATAGCCTTAGATCTCTCTAGCCTTTGGTTAGCAAAAGCCATAATGTTCATCACTTCAATGGTAGTCTTGGTATTAGCTATGTATTTTTGGAATTTTGAAAAAAATAATTTCATTTGATCCTTAAAATCCTAGTCATCCATAAAGATTCCATCAAGTTTGGTCACCCTAATGACCATAACATCCTTTAACAATAGGGAAATCATGAACTCTATTTTTTTTAAGGATACAGTTACATCTTTAACTTTTTCTAGCCACCTTTTCAATATTTTCCTTCTATTCATCATTATAGTTTATGTTGGGATGATGTCTTTAAGTGGAAATGTCTTAAGTTCTAGGAAACTATTGTTCCTTTCAACTTTAGATAGGTTTGCTAACTTTTCATCATACAGTGAAAGTATTTGGTCATATCTAAAAACCACATTAAACTGTAGAGTCCCATCATATTTACCTCTCTTCATGACCTTGTATAAATTGAATACATTGATGATTGATTTAATTATTTTGACTATAGTATTATTTGGCACTATAGGCAATGCTTTCTCCCTCAATATATTCACCTCATGTTGCATAACTTTCATTAAGGCCACTATGAATTCTAAATTAGCTTGGACCATGGACACAAATTCCTCTACATACTCATCTAATTCACCTAGGCAAGCCTTCCTCCTCTTTGTTAAAGTGAAGAGGGACTCATTAATTTCATGACCCAAAACTGAGCTAGATTGGGTTTATTCGACCTATCTTCTCACCATTATTTTCATGGTACCTATAACAAAATCAAATTTCATGCTAATCTATGGTATAAAGACGACTACCTGAGGTTTTTTTTGTCTTTTTACTAGTATAATATATGTGACCCAATTTGGGATAAAAAAAGGCATTAGATTTACTAGAGGTGGTGTATCTAGAGAAAAGGCTATAGCCACCATAGGAATGTGTGGCAAGTTTTTTGGTTCTATTTGCCTAAGTGTGATAAATGGATTTATTATAATTCCATATTTAGAATAAATAAAGGTAATATTGAGGGCACACTCAACTTTAAAATCATAAAAACATTGAATGAGGATGCAAGTAAAAGTGGATTTATAAAGGTGAAAAGTTTTTAAATGGGCCTTAATGGCTTTGCCAATGTAGGGGAACCAATAACAAGTGTTACACTAGTTGTTGCTACTTAGGAATAAGAGGAACTAAAAGTATAAATAACACTAGTGCCTAATGAAGATGCAATATTTCTAGTGGCATGAGAAATGAAATGGGGGATGGCAAATCCCAAGGAACCACTAGATTAGCCTAGGCTAGTATCAATTGAAGATTGAGTAGTGGTACTTGTAGTTACTGATAATATTGAAGCCAATGGGGGAATAATAATGGATGGGATACTTGTAGTTACTGATAATATTGAATCCAATGGGGGAATAATAATGGATGGGATACTTGTAGAAATAATAATAGGAGTAGTTCCAAGCATGATGCTAGTTTGTGTTATGCTCATTAATAGGGGATCAATGGTAGGAGGAGAAAATATAGAAAAAAATTAATTTGAGATGTACTTTCAATTAGAAAATAATGAAATGGTGAGGTAATTACATTGGGATCTTATATTCTAAGGGTAATTTATGGTGTGCTAGCGGAAATAATAACAATAGATGGATGAAATATTAGAGAGTGATCAATTGTTTATTTTTTAATAAATTATATGCCTATAAGATTTGCTTGTGTTGGAGGATATACAATTACTTGATAAGTTTGTGGAGGGGTTATTTGTCATCTCATATTGGTCTTAGGCTCATTTTTCCTCTTTTAGACTTTCTCAATGTTTCTACTAGACAATGCCTATACTTATTCCATGGAAAGCTCAATACATTATTCCAATTCCTTAAGGTCAATAGAAATAGGGTTAGGTTAATATAGGATCTATAAGAATGCTCCCATAATAGACACAAAGATTATTACATTCCCTTGGGAGGGCCCAGTATGACTACTCAATCCTCCTTGCTCAAAGCCTAGAGGTAAATAACGAATGCTTGAAGTGGTAAGTTGTGGAGGTCTATTTTTCCTATTCATAATAAGTGGAATGTTCTATCCATCTTTCCATTCCTCATAGTTAGCATCAAAAATGTTCCCATGTGTTTGTGGTGGTCGAGACTTAGTAATATAATACTTTTTCTTCTTCTTATCCACTTTCATCTTTAGTTCAATGTTCTTCCTTGTTAAATTTTGGATTACCATCTCATCATTCAGAGAATCTATATATATCCACTCATGGAATTCTTCTTGATGCTTGTATTCCATTACTACATCTTTTTTGAATCTGAATAGATGCTTGGAAATGACCTTATTGGGATCCCATGGTCTGAAGTCATATTTACACAATATGTACATATCCTTATGCCTAGTAGCTACAATAATATCATATCATTTGGTAATCATGGTCCTCCCCAATTTGTAAGTAACCTTATTAGGGGCCATTTTATTCTTTTCTTTGAAACTACCATCAACTCCATGCATAAGTTGATAGGCCATTTCTTCTTCATCTAACTTCATTGGCATAAACCTTGGTAGTCTAATAAGGGCCACCATCACTCCTTCCATTCTGATAACTATGAGTCTGGGTATAACTAGTAGCTATCTGTGTCTTTCAAGGTTTTCTTGATTTTATGGGAAACCCTCTACATCTTGAATTCATTGATTGATTGGTAGACCACTGGGTAGAACCATTCTATAATCACTCTCATATTTTGTATGAATCCATGAATATGCATTACAAAAAAAGTTGATGCACAACTTGTGGATGCTCATGAGACCATGAACTCTGACATATTTGAGCAGTTATATAGGTTGCATATAATAAGTCATTCATCATAAATAATAGGGAACAATTCTTTCAAGTGTCATGTATTACATACATCAATTTATTATTGATAATTTACCCAAGTGGGGGATTCTAATAGTATTTTAAGATTATTTACAATAATGGAATAGTCCTTATGTCCACATAAGTAATGTGTGGACTCAAAAATATTCTCAAGAGGGATAGTCCAATTCTATCTCCTTATCTAAATTTTTGGATGGGTAATTTTCCTTGATGATTCATGAAAATAGTTTCTATTGGGTCAATCACCCATGAAGCCAAGACCTTATTCAGGGAGTGCACTTCATACAAGTTGTCAATGACAACCTAGTTATATTATATCTATGATGAGGTAAGGTCATAATGTTTATAAAAGCTTTGTATTATTATGAAATCAATAGGGATCACTTGGGACATTGATTTAATCAGCCCATGTTTTCACTTTGACCTCCAAAAAATATCATAAACTAGGTTAGTGCATGGAATAAACTCTAGCTTAGTTATGACCTTATAGAGACTGATTATGTTAATGGTAAGTATATCAAAATATAGTTGGATTTCATAAGTCATGGTTTCATTCTTATCATTATCCCTAGTTTCTTCTACATTAAAATAGACATTACTGTAATGTAAGTCACAAGATGATATGGCCTCAAGAATAAATTTAGTATCTTTAAAGATGACTGAAGAACTGTTCTAAAATAGAAAACCATTATTTTTGGGGAAACTAATATTACATGGAGTAGGAGATACTTGTGAAATATTTTGAAATATGTTAGGTAACATCAATGCCTCTTTGTATCCTTCTACAATTTTCAAGCTCCAATAATGGTGGTCGAGAGTGCAAGTTGTTCATGGATTGAGTTTTGTATAATTGTGAGAGTATAAATAGAAGAGAAATAAAATGTGTATAGATTCAAAATTAAAATTAAAATAGCCTTGATTGTGTATCCTTTTGAATGACTACTCTAAATAATACAATGTTGATTGTAATCTTGGTTCATTCCATATTAATGGCAAGTTTTTCAACCTTGAATATATTTGAAACAACTTTGAACTATTGATTTTATCAATTAATTACAACCTAATTAAATTTAAATTTAATTTGTCTTTGATTTTCTATCAATTTTATATTTAAATCTAAATATTTCCACCTTTCATCATGTGGATGCCACCTCAGATCTTGCTAAGTACTCGTATGGACTGAATATGACTAAGCTACCTAGTTGAATTGAAATATGAATATGTGACACCTTTTAATTTCATCAAAGACTCTTGGAATGCAAATTTACATGATAACTCATCTATATCTCACCATGTGGTATATTTAAATTCATAACAAGCTTTCAAGTGGTGTTATTCAATTTTGGTTAGCCATAGGAATGCCATGCATCACTCTCATAGGCAATCTTATCTTTCCTTCCCAATTGTCTTTCTAAAAAGGATTTTGGACAAATATTGACACCTTTGCACTAGTTAGATGGCTTTTGTGGAGACAAAAATCCATCTCAGAGGTGATCTCATGGATATCGAATAGAAATAATGTAATAATGACATGTAGTTTCATCACATAAGCCTAAAGGGGGAACACATCATTTTTTCAAGCTATTGTTTATTATTGTACCAAGTGTCATTCTCAAAAGGTACCTAAAATAGTTGTATATCAACCAACCCTGATTAGATGACTTGGGTGCAACTATGTGTCTACCTCATGAGTTTTCATGATATTTAGATGGATGCAATATGGTGTAGACACATGATGACCTTAGATGAACCCAAGGGGGACACATGTCACCTCAAAAGGCCACTAAAGTATTTTCTGGTTACTATTAAGACACATGGTGGAATCTCATAGACTTCTACATTATGGTGGGATGCATAGGGGATGTGTGGTAGCTTTGACTATATGGGCTCACTCATGGTGGCCAATATATTAACACTATGAAAATCCCTCTAAATAATGCAACATAGCTCATGGAATTGGTAGATTTTCTCTAGGTGTCTCACATGGAATGTGATGAATCCTTAAGGCATTGTGTGGACTGACAAGGTGAATATTTATCATTTTAGGATGTAGTTTGAAATTTGACATCTCACGAGGCATCATAAACCATAAATTTAATTTAACATCCTACGAGGTCAAGTGAGAAACTAATTTAGCTTCTTGAAGACATCATTTCCCATCTTAGGCAAATTTAAACAAGTTTAAAGAAAAAAATTGTAAGCAAATAAACTAAACATAAAATAATGTTAATTTAATAAAACCTAGTGAAGCTTGTTTTGTTTATGTCTATTAGAGAGCCAAGTTACACTTCATTAGAAAAATATTATCTACATATAATTGAACCATCCATGGTCAATAATTCATTACTAAATAAAAATTGAAGAAGACTTGCAATAATTTGAATAATTCTAAGTATTAATTCTTATTGTAAAATGAATGATTAACAAAAAAATTCCAAAAATACAATAATTTTTAAATTCAAACAATTATCCATGTAATCAAATGATTTGATATGCTTAACATTTGGGGCACTTTTTAAATTTGAAGAAAAGAGAGTCCCCAATCTAAGAATAGTGGAATGTTGATCATTAACAAATGGTGACCTCTATGGGGAAACATTACAAAATGTTAGAATCTAGATATTTTATTCAAAGATAAATTAAAAAAATTAGTTATCTCATTATGATCTTCAGTCACTACCAAAACCGTTTTTCAAAACCAATGAAATCCCACAGGCTTGAAATAATGTTTAAACCTTGTAGACAATCATATTATGTGTGTGCTTTGAGTTTCCTTAACCATTTCCATTGGGTTCAAAAATGATAACTTTCAAGTTTGAATACATCAAACATGAAATGACTTAATCATTTTTTAAATTTTATATAATCACAATTTGCTTAGTTAAGGATGGCTTGGGCATTGCTCTATTACCAGTCAAGCATCCATAGTCCCAACAAAGATACCTTTGGCTCCACTTTGGGCCTTGTTCTACTACCACCAAGTATACATAGCCTTGATAGAGATTACCTAAATTACCATTCATTGAATTTGAAAGAAGTTTATGATTTCACTTCGTGATATACCATTACACACACACACACACACACACACACACACTTGACAAAACCATACCACTAGCTAATTATAGTTCCCAACCATTCTGGTTTATGAATGCAAATATATATATATATATATATATATATATATATATATATATATATTTGCATTCATAAACCAGAATGGTTGGGAACTATAATTAGCTAGTGGTATGGTTTTGTCAAGTGTATATATATATATATATATATATTTGCATTCATACACAATAATGGTTAGGAGTCAAAATTAGCCAGTTGTATGGTTTTGTCAAGACATAGTCTGGATGTCTCTAGTTCCCAACCATTCTAGTTTATGAATGCATATATATATATATATATAAACCAGAATGGTTGGGAGCCAAAATTAGCTAGTTGTATGGTTTTGTCAAGACATAGTCTGGATGTAATTCATCTTTAGATATCAAAATTTTCCATAGAAATTTACTTGGTAAATTTAAGTGATAGTATGGTGGTACACACAAATTTAATCTCTCATTAAATCAAAAGTTCATTCATCTGAACTATACTATAGGATTAAAATGTCTTAGGATTTTCATCAGAAAATTAACTTCTAATTAGCCCTGCCTAACATTTGTAAATTGAAACACTACTAGAGGTTTCTAAAATTTAGATGACTAATGTTTAAAATAAAAAATCCCTCCTTCCCATTTTTATGACTAGACTAACCTAGTTGATCCATTTAATTCTTATCCAAATAAATTATTACTAAGCTACAACACAAAACAAAAAATGAACAAGTAGAAAGCGAGAAAGAACACAATGGGAAATAAAAGTAAGAAAGGAAAATAATCTACTCCTACCTACTCTTCACACCTTTTGATGCTTATAAATGATCCACAAGTTCTCTTAGTATTTAAAGAACACTTCTCATTTTAAAAATTGAAAATTCAAGGCATGATTTGTAGGTTTAAACAATCTAGTTGCTTGTGGTGAAATAGTAGTAGAGCAAGATAAACTGTCCCACAATATTTATATAATTTGGTTTTTGGGAACCACCTTGGTCCATTATTCATGAATTACTAAGAATATATGTCAATTATTAGTGAATTATGCTCCATATTTAGGCTATAGACTAATATAAATGGATATTTATAATGAAGCTAAAACTAAAATGATCTTGGGGTAAAAAAGGAGGAAAGAGAAGGGTAAGGTAGAAAAGAAAAGAGTGATTATCGATTTTAGCCTTAAACATTATGATAAAGCATCTATTTCAATTGAGTATGCATTGAAACTGATATATAATGTAAAACAACCTAAACTCAAATTCCACTATATACTAGGACAATTTCAAAGGATAGTGTGAAGAATCACAAGTAACAAATAGTTCTTTAAAAATTTACTACTATTTGTCAGATAGCACATGTACATCTAAAAATTATGTAAAATAAAAATGAAGGAGAAAAAAATATCTTTCAACTAATCTAGTAGGTTACACAAATTAGTAACCTTGTGATTACTAGGATACAACTCATAATTCCAAGACACCATTCAAATTCAAGACCTTAACTAGCAATTGAAAGAAAAGATTAAAAAATGACAATTAACACATAAAACATGGACAATATTTTTATAATTCCTTGCATTCTATTAATTTCTTCAAATTGTAAAAATTTGATTAAAAATCTCTCCCCTTTTACAACTAGTAATACATGCCTTTATAGGAAGATTAGGTAGTATACTAGTCAATAACAAGATACGGGAGTACAAGGATAAGGACAACTATCCTTCTAAGTTATAAAATACATGTGTTTTTTAAAATCATATTGACTTAGAGGAAAATATGCTAACAAACTAGCATATGCCTTTATAATGGAATATTCTATTTCCAAATGTTACAATATTTTACAAAATATAGTGTTGTCTAATTGGCTAGCGGGGCCTCTGATTGTCATTATTGGAGGATGTTCATGGCTTTCTCATGTTTCTCATTAATGAGCTCCAGATCCATAATAAGCTTCATGATCTGCTCCTCCTCTTAATCTACCAAGTCATCAAATTCTTTATCATTCCTATCCATGGCCTCATTGATGCTCTTAGCTTTATTTATCATTTCCCTTGCATTGAATATCATGTACAAGATTTTGTTGTTGTAATCCCTAGAGTTGCCTTGGACTTTTCATTTTTTTTTGGGTTACCAAAGTAACCCTATGTTTGAATTCCTCATCACTTATGATACCAAGGGCATTGGGTTATACAACCTTTATAGGTATGGTCCCAAGAAGTTGCTCAATTCTTGTAATTAGTTCACTATCCTCTTTTAGGATCTTTTCCACACAATTATGTTATGCACTTAAACTTGAAACTTTTTAAATCACAATCCCTAGAATTATACTCAAATATCAAATACTAATGGTCTTGAAGTTTGGGATATGTTTCTTTGCTTGAATGTTGAGGAGTATTTTTTCTTCTAAAGCCTACCATTGGGTGACTAAACTATTGGATAGTACATATTGCCCTTCTAATTCACTTTGCCTTAGTTTCATTGAATTAGGTGCCTCAAACATGTCATAAAATGAATCATCAAACATTTTGGTCATTGCATTTGGTATTGATAGAATTTCCTATGCTTGCAAGTTTTCCTTCTCCTTTTAAAAATTTTGTATCCTCTACTTCAAACCATGGAATCCATATTTATCTTGTGTTGACTTATTCTCAATCAAAATTTCCTCATCTTCTTCATAGATCATAGCCTCACCTAGTTTTTGACCTCCCATAGGGGTTAATCCTAAAAATGGTTCCACCTTTTGAATGGTGTATTCTTCTATCCCAACCATAGCTATCATAGTTGTTATTCTCTCCAACCTAGCTATTTTAGGGTTGAAATAGAAGGTAGTAACTAGATCCTCAAATTTTGGTGGTTCTATAACATGAGTTATTAGATGCTTGTAGAGCATCTATCTTCTTGAATTTTGGTCCTTCAATGGCCACAATTATCCTTTCTTCTTGCTCCTTCACTATAGCCCTTATCCAAGGTTTCATATCATTTTGTATTTCAAAATTATCAACCCTCATCATGACCCAAGAATGAGAGAGAGAGAGGGGATATTTTGCAATTTTCCATATTTGAACTAGTTAGGAATTACTAGTCCATGAATTAGGAACTCATCATTGAATATATTGAATTCACTAGTCAGATGATTGAAAGTCAATCTTGGTCTCTTCTTTAGTCCTATAGGGACTAATTCTAGTTATACCTTCCTCTTATCTTGGGATGCTATTGGGATAATCTATTTTCCTATATCTTATTTAGGCTTCCCTTACTTATTAGAGTCATATGCTTTTATAAGTTCTTTAAGGGCACCCTCAAGTGTTTCTCCTAGTTCCAAGGATATCATGTCTACATATTGAATTGGAAAAGGTGGACTTTGTGGGAATATTGAGGATGGTGTCCCCTTTCCAGTCCTCTCTTCTAGTTTCACCTCTCCCACTTTCTCCTTGCCCTCACCTTATTCATCTTGAACTTTCTCAACCTATTATTAGGGCTATGGTTTTGGTTATCTACCTAAAGATGCTCATGGACTATTCTAGATGGCCTAAGTAGTAAGTGATATTAAAAAGGATTCATTTTCCATATTTCCTTAGATGACTTGTTATCCTTGATTAACTTGTGTTCAAGATTATTATTATGGACTTAGACCCTAACCAATACCTCTTCATAGTTTTTAGCCTTAATATATATGGTGTCATGGGCACTAGTTTCATGTACATATTCTGGATTTAGAAGCTTCTTGTCCCTAAGATTCTCACCTACTACATTCTTTGGATCTCACATCTAGATTTCATTTAGTTGGAATCCAAATGAATCCCTATTTGTGGACATGATCTCCACCTATTTCCAATATTTTATTTTGGTTTTCCTAATATTTAGGGGGAAGGGGTGGAGTATACCCTTTCTCTTCTCTTTAAAATTCCTATCAATGACATGGATGAGTTGGGAGGCAATTTATTTCTCTACAATCTTATTTAAAACATATATTGGTAGCTTGTAAGGTTGGGACATGATTCCTTCTATCCTAATGACTATACAATCAGGGTAATACCATACATCTCCTATCATTTCAACATACCTCTTGATGAGGGAGTAGACCCTAGGCATGGGAACACCTATGATGGCCTCCACTATAGTTGGATAAATGTATTCACAAAAAAAATACATGTGATTAATGTATTTGAAGATGTGCAGTTTGGAATGGTAATGTGAAATGGTTATCTTCCCTGATGGTGACTAATTCCTAATCCTAGAGAAGGTGATTGAATCAAGAAGGGCATGAAGTAGGTATGACATCATAAAAAAAAATTAGGTCTTTATTTTGATGGCATTGAATTTTTTGGCTAGGAAAATATTGATTAATCTCTAATTGAAGGGGTAAGTTTCTCCTCTATGTAGTGCACATATGAGACCCAAATCTTATTCACATAAGCATTTGAAGGGGAACCAAAGGCTCTATATAACAAGGTAATTATTACCATAATTACCTCTATAAATTAGATGATAAGGATCTTATGTTCAATGTTTCTAAAGATATGAGGTCCTTTGTGTAACTAGGGTCTAAAGATAGAGTCTAGATCATGGTTGTTGGTCCACTTTTTGATTTTGTAAAGGTCCACATGGGGGAGAGGTATCTTTTATTAATTCTAAAAATAAATAGGCTAAATTTAGGTTACACATTTTAATTTCCCTTCCCTAATTATCCATTCATTATCTATTCTACAATTAAAAAATATGGGGGCAAGAACGTTAATACAATGTAATGCCTCTAATTTTACCATGGCATAATGAAGGCTAGCCATCTAGACTACAACTAGGTCATAGTGTCACCTACTCATGGTGGTGTTATTTTGTTCATCTTATGAAATGAGTTGTAATTATTCTATCATGAAGAAGATCTTAGACCAATTCCTAATGCCTTGGATATTCAATGCCATGAGGTCCAATTAGGTATCTTTGAAGATCTAGCCCTCATTATCTATTATTAAATAGAGCTTATTCTCTTCCTTCAATTTATACCTATTATCTACCATGATATATATATTTCATAATTATTCAAACTAAAAATATACAATCTATGTGAAATATCTCTTGCACCTAAAAAACATAATTAATTTCTCCTTTGATCAAATTGTAACAAATTGAGTCTATCTGGGTCGCTTTTATGCAGGGTTCAAGGTTTTAGAGATTTAATAGTGAAATACGTCTAGGCTTAAGTTTATAAATGTCTTGAATTTTATTTGGACTTTTCCCTTTATACCTTTATGTTTTTGAGCCCACAAGATCTAAAATGTTGTCTTTTTTTACTTGCATAGTGCTTATGTGGCATTGGTTTAGACCTTTCATGGCATTTTTCATAAATGCCATTTCAACACTAGCCATTGGTATTTAAAATACCCTCTTCATTTCACACTCTAGGATCAAAATACTAGATTAGAATGAGACATTGATTATAATTTGGGTAGTTGGTCATGATTGGATCTTTCTATTGTAAACCCCATGGTTGTGACACTTGGAACTTTACGTGCCTTCTCTATGCTCCAAATATTTTAGTCATTCATTCATCAAATGAGTATAAACCATGTGGAAATATAATGATCCTTTGAAAATTAATTGGTGCCTTCATTCCATTAGATCAAATTTAGTGATGGGGTGAAAATTGTTTATCTACAAAAAATAACTAAACATTAAGTTAGTACATTATTAAAGTCATGATTTAGGCTTAAGTTCTTTAGGATAAGGTTTGTTTCATGATTATTAAGAATGAAATAAACCTTAGGAAAAGGAAATTATGCCTAAGTTTCAAAAATTTTAACAAAGGGATTAGGGTCTAAATAGTCTAGGTCACCACATATGAAAACCTTTGGTTAAATTATACTCTATGTGACAAGATCCTCTCATAAGCTCATAGTTTAAAGTTGATGACTTTTTAAACAAAATACCATGAGGATCCTTCCATATAAATTTATACTAAGTATTTATATTATAAGACCATTTCCATATTTTGTAGGTTTAAGACTCCCATTTTTAAGCATCTTTTGAGCATTTCCTTTAGATTATAGAGCCATTTCTGAGTTGTTCAAATAGGATTTTAGAATGACAATTTACCCTGAGTAATATATTTCATAAAATTAAATTTGATGGTCTTGAATATGTCAAATACACCCTCAAAGGAATCAATTGATGGTCACATGGACATCAAGTTTAAGCCAATGAAACTTTCATTTTAATGGGCTTAAAGTTGATGGTCACATGGGTGTCAAGTTCATATTTTCAGACATTTGAATGATGGTCATGTGAATATAAATTTTAAGTTAATTAAAATATTCAAGGACAAATTCAATTATTCCACTTAGCATTTATGTGGGACTTCCCAATGTCTTAGGGTTAATTCACTCCATTGGATCAAATGCCATGATAAAGTGATAGACGTAAGATCTTGATATGGGGACTTGCTTTTGATTAGTTATCATGTTAGGTGGGCCTATTTTTATTTTTAATTATCAAATTTAATGTCACTATGTGTCTATATTTCATGCCTCTTATATCCCTTTGACTTTTCAATTATGCTTCACTCCATTCGATTGGGTCCTAGCGAGTAAGTATGGACCATCAGATCATCAAATATGCATGTTATTTAAGTCAAAGTTTAGGTTATCCTTACTCCATTAAATCAAATACCATGATAAATTGATATTATTAAGATCTTACAAGATGTTAAAAAGTTAATTTAGTGTTATGGAGAAATAAAAGAGTTAAGCTTAAGGTGTTAAGACTAAGGTTATGATTGTATTAGTGAATATGACAGGCCGTTAATATTAAAACCTTAGGCTAATTTGGGAAATATTAAAAGGAACCTACAAGATGATATTAGTTATTCCATAAGGATATTTATAAAATAGGGGTTAATAACAAATGGAACTATGTTTCCTAGTTAATTTGTGTTAAAAACATGACTAAGCCTAGAATATGCATTTTATACTCAAGTTCATATATGAATTTTAAAATGGTTCCCACCAATTTGGTTCCCATATTTATTCAATTTTTAATTTAGGTTTTTCTATAGTTTTATAATACAAAATTATTGGGAACACATGCCATGGAACCTACAACTAAAATCCAAATGAATCTCATTAGCACTATTAGTCCAGATTAAAGAAAATCCAAACCATATAAGCTTGCTTTTTAATAAAGTAGATGACCTTTAAATTTTGTAAAAAGTATTAACATGATAAAACATCCATATTTTAGGGTTTATCAAGGGTCCCAATTCAAAATAATGGGGGTATTTTGGTCCCAAAAAATGGTGACTCATTGGGGAAACATAGAAATATGTTAGAACCTAGGGACTCTAATTAGATAAATAATTATTTCATCCACTTTATTTGACTAATATCATCATATAGACCAGGTCATAGTTGAAACAAAGCTTGCACATTTTATTTTAAGGTGAAATAATAAGACATATCCAGACTATGTGTGTGATTTGACTCCACTTACTATTTTCCATGGGGTTCAAGAAACAACTTCTAGGTTTCATGTCCTTATCAATTATACTAACCTATATTATGATAAGATATTCATTAAGAACCATGTTTTAAATTATGAAAGGATTTTACATTTCTATACTACAAGATAGGAGTCCATATCCCTAACATAGATGCCTTTTCCTCCACTTATGTCCTTGATCCACTGCCATCTAGGCATCTATAGCTTAGATGGAGATTACAAGAATCACATGTGCTTGAAAGCTTTGATTTTACATTGTATCTTTATTTTTGTATTTTATGAGACCTTTATGATTTTATCAAGGTTGGGAACTAGGATAGCTATGTTTTAATATTTTTTCAAGTATTTGATCTTTGAAAAATCACCTATGGTTGTAACTCTTATCCCAAGCAAGGATGTTGACTAAGTGCTAGTTTGGGGTATACCCTGATAATTTGAGTTTTCACCCCACAAGTGTAAGTCCTATTAAAACCATTTTTAGGTAAAGGAAAGGGTTAGGGTCTCATGAAATTATTTTCCTTTTCAATGGTCTTTAATATTTCTTTATGATATAACATTATGTTTTATATTTTTTTAACCATGGTCATCCTATGCATAGGGGCCATACCTACATCTATGAATTAGGGAATCTTTTCAAACAAATATCATAAATTATGAGCTCAATATTGTCCCCAATAAATTATTAGAATCAAGGAACAAAATAATAGGAAACAAACACATATTAGAAAGTAGGGAAAAAATACAACCAAGGAAAATAAATAAATATGTACATGCCTATGTAAATACAAGGGATGAGAAGGAAATAACATGGAAGTAAATTAACTAGCCTACCTACACTAATCTAATAATCTTATAGTTTATTCCATGAAGACACCAGGAGGAGTAGTAGATAATTAGTGTTTGAGATACTACCCATTGGTGGGCAATGTAAACTCTTCTCCCTGTAGATCTTTGAGCTTAAAGGTGTTGTTCCCAAATGTGTTTACAATCTAGTATGGGCTAATCCATAAGGGTGTGAATTTTCCATGCTTGTCCTTAGGCTCAGATGCCTTTTCCCATAGGAGAACTAGGTCTCCTTTTTTGAACACCTTGATCTTGGACCTTTCATAAAACCATATCTTGACTATGGTTTGATGCCTACTAAAATCATCAAAGGCATTCTATTTTTCATCTTCCATCTAAATTATATCTAGCAATATAGTTTACTACCTCTTGGATCTCATCCATGTATTTTTGCACAAATACATATGTGGGAATTTTTAGAGTCATAGGAAAGATAGGATCCTATCCATACAATAATAGAAATGGAGAGGATCTTAGAGACTATTTGATTCTTATCCTATCATCCTAAAGTACAAATTTAATGAGCTTGTGCCAAGTCCTAGGTTTATCTACAACAGACTTCTTGATTGCTTTCATTAGGTTCTTATTTTTTGACTCAAATAATCCATTCCCTTATGGATAATGGTTGGAGAGAAACTTAATTGTAACACCATTATCATAATCCCATTTATTCATCTCTATAAATATGAAGGAAGATCCATTGTCACATACTAGAGAGACTAGAGTTCCAAACCTAGTGAAGCTACTTTGCTCTAAGAATTTGATCACTTATTTAGTCTTAAATTATTTGATGGTTGTAGATTTAGTCCATCTTATAAAATAGTCTATTGTAGTAAGGACATACTTTTGACCTTTACATGAGTTGGGGTTGATTATGTCAACAAATTCTAACCCTCATTGAGTAAAGGGTTTGTCAATCATGACTGGCTATAGAGGCATTACTACCTTTGACTCCCTAGTGATAAAAATATAACATGAGTGACATTATATCACATGTTTGTGAGCATCCTTAAAAATGGTTGGTCAATAATAGCTAGCTCTATGAATATTTTGGGTTGTGGTTCTCCTAGTTAGATGTCCACTTCTAGAATTTTCATGGAAGGTACTCATGATTTGGGTGGCTTCTTCTTATGAGACACATCTCAAGCAAATTCCCTCAAAATCTCATTCTTAATCAAATATTGGGTTGTCTTGAACCTTAAGGCCATCTTTTGTTCCCTAGATAGGCTTGGAGGACAAGTACCATTAATTAGAAAATGTATGATTGAATTATACCATTCATTATCTTGAAATTTTTATTGATCCACTTGCATAATAGTTAGCCTAGGTTTAGTATTATAAATCATCTTGATCAAACCCTAGCACCTTACCAAACTTTTTTTTTTCATTTCCAAGTCATATTCCTAAAAAATAGACATCCACTTAGCTCTTCATTCTCCAAGATTATTATAACATAAGTTTGGTGGTAGGGTCAAGTAAGATAACATGTACCTTATTTACAAGGATGTAATGCCTAAATTTATTAATTGCCTTAACTAATTCATATGCCTATTTATCAATTAATGAATAATTTAACTCAAAATTATTGAAATTAGTGCTCATAGAATCAATTAAGTTGTCAAACCCTTCAAGTTTTTGAGTTAAAACTAAAACCATAGTGTCATTAGATATAAAGGAATAGAGGTAGAAGTCCCTTGAGAAATTAGGACTTATAAGGACTAGAGCTTGACTAATGGCCTTCTTGATATCATTGAATGCCCTTCTAGAATCTTCATTCCATGTGACTTTGGAATTTTTCTTTAACATGTCATTCAATGTTTTGACAATTTCTACAAAAATATAAATAAACTTTCTTACAAAATTTATTTTACCAAAGAATGAGTTTATCTCTTTTCTACTATTTGGAGGTTCTATTCTAGATATGGCCTCCACTCTTTTAGGACCTATATAGATCCCATATTTGGTTATAACATGACCCATTAATTTTCCTTTAATCACTCAAAAGATACTCTTCTTAGGGTTTAAGGAAATGCCATACCTTTTGCATCTTTCAAAAACTTGTTATAAATGCATGAAGTGATCTTTCATATTTCTATAAAAAACTGTTAGATCATCCATATAAGTAATGATGCATTTATGAATTAGGCCTTAGAAGGCATGGTCCATATATATTTAGAAGGTGGATCCTACATTTATTAGTCCAAAAGGAATTCTCATGTAAGAAAAGGTCCCCCACTTTGTGGTGAAACCTATCTTCATCATATCCTCTCTATCAACCAACACGTGGTTGTAACCTAAAAATACATCAATAAAAGACATCAGAGATGAACTTGAAACAACTTGAATCACTTGGTCTATGTAAGGAAGGGGGAATTTGTCCTTTTTTGATTCTTTTTTCAAATTTTTTATGTCAATACAAAGTCTAATCTCACAATTATTCTTCTTGACTGGCACCAAAATTTCCACATATGTAGAATTCCTGATGGGGAAGACTATCCTAGCATCTAAAAGTCTCTTAACATATATAAATATCATCATTTGTAAGATAAGGTTTATAGGAATTTATTTCTACCAGAATGGCTTTCAATTCTCTTTAAGAGGCATAGTATCTGTGATGGACCTTAGATCAAAGATCTTAAGTCATCATAGGACCATGTTATGACATCTTTGTATTAGGCAAAGAGTTCCTTAGATTTATTATTTTCAATGTTTGTGTCAGATTTTCCAACATTTACCAGTTGAGGTTGATCATGGAGGCTAAAATCAACAACATTATAATCTTTCTGACTTAGCTTGGGAACCTTAGAAACCTCATCTAGTTTGTCCTGATCAACTAGTCTCTCTAAATTAATCATCCCCTTGGGGATCTTGTTATCATTTAGCTGAATGACTTTACCATTATATGTGTCCCACTTAGATGTACTTTCATTAATATCATCAATTATTTTACCATCAAATGCCTGATAATTGGTCATAGAATCCAATATTTTTTTATCATCATTAAAGATATGGAAATGGTTAACATTATTAGGCACGAAAGGATAAAGGATTAGCTCAATGATAAAATTAGGGGAATCTTGATTGGGTATGATGTTAGATATAGGATATGCCAACTCATCAACAACTTGGTTTTTTCCCCTTGGGATAGAAATGATACCAAAGGCATCAAAGGATTTAATTATATCATAAACATTGAACTTATACCTTTTCAACTATGAGAGCTTACATTGGTATTTGCTTCTAACTTAGTTAACCACTAGTTCTAAATCCCAATAAACTAGTAGTTCTTTGAATTTTTTTTATAGAAAATTATAAGCCTAGGATAAGGGCTTAATATTAAACAATATTGTTAGTACAAGGGAATTGGATCTTATAAAAATCATGGTACTTTTTATTAAAGGGATCAATTAAAATTATGCCAACACCTGATCCACCATTACACCTATCACCATCAAAATACAACTTCTATAGTCCAAGAACAACATGATCACCCTTGGGATCACATACTTTATCAATCTCTAGGGTGAAAAACCCTAAGTCTTAGTCTATTATGTTGACCCTCTCATTGACAACATTGTACTTAGTTATCATATGTTTCATTCTTGGCTCTCTCTCAACCCTGATTTGATTAGGGACTCCCTTCCAAAGTAGCCACATATGTGAATAATCCATGGACATGTAACCATTCAAATCCATGTTCCATTCCTTATTGAATAATATTTCATAAAAATTAGGTATATCAACAACTTGAATATCAGTGTACTCTTGCACCCTAGGCTCAGAAGCTAGTTGCATTGGAACATTTAAAGTTCCCCAACCACCCTAAATATAGATTTATCTAATTAAGTTATCAATATATCATATTTAATAGGTGTTAGGCCTAGTTTTTTACATATACTTATAGGCATTATATTAGTATATGCTCCCAAATTTAATAAACTATTATTTAAGTTCCTACCAAACATCCTGATGGTGAGCAAGAAGGGAGGAGATTCAACCTTGGCCTTATGCATAGTCACATTGGCATGATCAGTCTATGGTGGATTATTGGACTTAAATGATTCAAATAGAAGGTCCCTTTGCTCTATAATCTATGTAAGTTCATAAAAAGTGATATTATCCTTTATCTACTTCATGTCTTCAACTATGTTATAACCATTCTTAGAATAACTAGGAGTTTCATTACTAGGTTTAGAAGTACTCACTTTAGGTGGCTTAGGATTATTATTTGAAGTGTCTGGAGGAGTTCTAAAATTTATTAGATGTGTTGAGGTAGTCAAAGGTTTCCTCTAATCCATATTCCTTAAGTGATAGGTATTTTTCAATAATTTTTGAAAGGTTTGGATCTCCTTAAGGGTCTCATCATGTTTATTTTCCTATTGAAAGGGAAAATCAAAGGTGTCTACCATGAAGGTTTGATAAAATGACTTAGGTATAGAGGTGCTTAAACCACGATCCTTTCTAGGGACCATTTCAAATGCATCTAACTCTTCTTGGAAAACTTCAAAGGTTTTGAAAAAATTTATAAAATTAATTTCTCCATGTTTGGATATGTAATGTACCCTACAATAGTTAGGCAATGCAATATTTGTGAGGTTAATGTCGATTGTCTTCTTTTTATAAGATGGATCATTATTCCTATTATTTTGAAAACTATCATTCTGAAACCTATTAGTTGGCCTATTATACCTTTGAAATGAGAAGTTCCTAAACTTTTAGTAGTATTTCCAGTTTGTTTTTGTAACTAAAGAAAGCCAATGCTCAACTTTTGGACCATTTTAATGATATATTCATTCTCTTTTTTAGGAGTTTTAGAATTGTGCACCTAGTTATTATTAGTAGATGATATCAAATCCCTTTGATCATTTAGATTGAATCCATTAGCAAGATGATTTAGGAATCCTAAATTTTTATTGGGAGCTACATGGATCAATGGCAATTGAGTTAGGTTTGAAAACTACTTTAATGCTAGGATATTGTAGTTATTATTTGTGAACAAGTTCATAACATGCATTTATGGGTTGATGTTTGGCATAGAATATGCCATTTTCCATTGGGGATGTATCTAATAATTGATGGTCACTACTTCAGTATAGGTTCTACATAATGAAGTTATGGCTGGTATGGATCTCATTAAAAATAGAGAGGTCACGGGATCTACTAAATCTTTGTAGATATCTAAAGCTAAGACATCATTAGGATTATAAGGGTGTATGGACTTGCTAAATGTTTTTTAAAATATAGAATTTAAGAACCTATAAGCTCACTTGCATCTCTTTTAATAGTGTTAAACTATGGGTAGATAACATAAGCACTCATAATCTTACCAAATTGATTAATGAACACATTATTAAAATCATCCTAGCTTATGATGTAATTATTAGGAAAATTCAAAAAATATTCATAAGCAACATCTTTAAATGTAAAGGGGAATAACCTAAAATCTACATCCCCATGCATAACATTAATCAATCTTAAGGTAGCCTTAGAAGACTTTATATGTTCCTCAACATTTACTATACCCATTGGGCTAAATATAGGTAGATGTTTCTTAGGGTTTATTGGGAGATCATGTACCACACCTAGTACATTGATGGAAGACTTTACCAACTAAGCCATACTTGGATGAATATTGAAAGCATAAGTACCTTGAAGGGGTTAAGTTGGAAAATATCTAGACCTCTTACGTCTACCTTTGTCACGTCCGGCCTTTCTATGAACCTCAAGTTTAAGTAAAGGATCTCTAGTTTTTGAGTGTGATCTTATTCTAATCTTGGGTAACTATAGCTTGAAAAATATTCAACATCATCCTTTTTACAAAAAAAATTTGAATTCGGGATGAGCAGGAAAAGAAACAGGGAGAATTTGGCAGGAGGAACAGATCCTGGGGGTACAACAGAGGAAGGAGGAAAATGCGGAGAGTCAGGTTTACTAACCAATGCAGACACAAAAAGGCTTTCAGCTATTTTTGAGTCCTATAATGGGGCCAGAGATCCACCATTGAAAAATGCATTAGAACAATCCACAGAGAAAGCAAAAGATAAATCCGATTATAAAATAGAAAAGAACTCTGAAAGATAGATAGGGGCCCCTGAACAAAGGACCTGGTCGTCGTTGTTTGGGAAAAAACTGACAGGGAAATCCCTCTTCCCACCGGTAACATCTAAATCATGTTGGGAGAAAGGTGAGTTTCAAATTTTCATCCCAGACCCTTTACTTGATTTCTCTGTATCATCAATGGATCTCACCCTAGTTGGAAAGTTTCTAGGAGCAAGACCAAATATAGATTCACTCAGGTCTATGATCAGAAAGAAATGGGCTATACGCGGAGAAGTAGACATTGCACCAATGGTGAATGGTTTTTTCTCTTTTATCTTTAATTATAAAGAAGATTTGTATAAGATTCTGAGTGAAGGACCCTGGTCCTTTGGAAAAAGCACTGTTACAATCAAGAAATGGGAACCAAAAATGGATTTATCAGACTCATTTTTCTTAACAACCCCTATTTGGGCTAGACTACCTGGGCTTCCATTGGAATTCTGGCATGAGGAAATCTTCAATGGAATAGCTAGTTCATTTGGTGAGTTAGTGGCTGTGGATAATGCCATGGCTTCAAGAACAAAACTCCAAAGTGCCAGAATTTATGTTAAAGTGGTAGACCTTAACCATCTCCCCAAAAAAGTGGAATTAATCTCTAAGCTTGGTAAGAAAACCCAAGAAATTATCTTTGAAGATTTGCCAAATTCTTGTTATGCATGCAAAAATCAGGGGCATTGGGCTGAGAATTGCCCCAATAGGGGTAGACCCTTTTCAAGAAATTTTCAGGAAGGGAGAAATATAAAGATTCAACAAAAGAAAATATGGAAGGTAAAAGAAGACTTTCGAAAGATAAGGAAGACTCAAGATGCCTTAGCTGACCAACACACAGATAAGGTTAAAATCTCTACAACAGAAGAAGAGGGAGACCCTAATTCAGTAGGAACAATAGATCCCCCATTAAAAAAATTTAGTCCCCTAATGGAAGAGAAGGGGAAGGGATCAGAGGACAAAAAATCAGATTTTCTAACAGAAGAAGAGGCTAATTTCCTAAACCAGAACACCCAAAGTTTAGAAAATCAAGTTTCTAAGGTAAAGGATAATGAAGAATTAGAGGAAGGAGAAGTATTACCTAAAGGGGGAAACAATATAGAAGAAGGAGAGGGAGATTTGTGTGAAGTTCAGATAAGGGAAAAGCAGGAGGTATCAACGGTTGAAAATAACACTCTTGCGAAAGAGGCCCTAAAGATAGAAGAAATGAAAGAGGTTGGAAAAAACTCTAAAAACCAAAAGATTAAAGGAGAGAAAAAGAACAATACTAATCACATTAAGACAAGAAATGGTGGTGTGAAAGTAAATAGTCCTCTAAGGAGTAAAGAAGGAAAAGGATCTGAAAAGCAAGCCAAATTTAAATCGGATGTAGGATCTCTAGATAAACCTGGGAAAAAATCTGCAAAGAAGAATAGAGAATTGGAAAGTAAGCACAATATAGCAGATGGAAAGCAGACTACTCTGTAGCAATGTCTCCAAATCAATAAAAATAAATGAGGATTCTTAGTTGGAATATTAGGGGGCTAAATATCATTTATAAAGTAGATTTAGTTAGGAATTTTGTCAGAGAGCAAAAGCCAGACCTCCTTCTGCTTCAAGAAACTAAAATGAGTAAAGAGAAAGCAGAACAGATCAAAGACATTAAATATTACACCATTAAGGCCAGTAGCTCTGAAGGTGCCTCGGGAGGAACCGTGATATTATGGAAAAAAAATCAATATGTTGGTTCTATTTTGATGGAAAGTAAAAAAAATTTAGCTGTCAATTTAACTAAGGTTGACCAAAAGGAAAGATGGTATGTTGTAAATATATACGCTCCCAATGCTAGGAACGAAAGGAAGAAGGTATGGGAAACTCTCTCAAAACTCAGAAGCAAATATTATTGTGGGCGATGGATTATAATGGGAGACTTTAATATTCCTATCTATGATTATGAGAAAATGGGTGGTAACATTATTCAAATGGAAGGGAGATTTGATCTCATGGAGTTTATAAGTAAAGAAGGTTTAATGGATGTGGAGCTGCAAGGAATTCAGTATACCTGGAGCAATAAGAGACTGGACAAGGAATGTATACAGGCCAAGCTTGATAGGGCTCTCATTTCCCCAGACTAGATAAAAGACTATACTTGTAAGCTGGAAGCATGCCATAGAATAGGCTCAAATCATTTCCCTCTTATTCTCACAGCGGTCAAATTGAATCAAAAAAAGAATCACCCATTCAGATTTGAAAAGATGTGGTTGCAGCATCCACAGTTTGAAAGCAAAATAAAGGAGTGGTGGAATATTCCTATTGAGGGAACAACACTCTTCAGAGTTGCCTCCAAACTCAAAAATGTTAAAAAGGAAGTTAAGAAATGGAATAAGGACTACTTTGGAAATATTTTTGAGAAAAAGAAGAGCATCAAGGAGAATATCAGTAGAATTCAGGAAAAAATCTAGCAAAATGGATATACCTCAGAATCCCATAGAGAAGAAAGTGAATAATTGGTATAATATCAAGACATTATAACAAAGGAGGAAACCTTTTGGAGACAAAGATCAAGGGTGCAATGGTTGAAAGAAGGAGATAAAAATACTAAGTTTTTCCATCTCTCCACTTTGAAACACAAAGCGAAAACACATATTCATCATTTGATAAAAGGAGATCAGAAGATAACAGAGGAAAAGGAAATAAAGGAGGAATTGATCTCATTTTTCTCTTCCCTGATGAAGGCTGATAGAAACATTAACTTGAAAAGCCAGGCTGATATCCTACGAGTGATTCCTCCATTGATCTCGAAGGAGTAGAATAATATGTTATGTTCTATACCTAAGGAGGAGGAAATCTTCAAAGCTATTAGATCTTTAGGAGGAGAAAAAGCACCTGGACCAGATGGTTTCCCCATGTTTTTTTTTAAAAGCTCTAGAAAATTATAGGTAAGGATGTCAGTAATGTGGTGAAGGAGTTCTTTGGAGCAAAATAGATGCTGAAGGAAGTTAATGCCACTTTTTTGTGCCTTATTCCAAAGAAGGCTGGAGCAGAATGCCCTGATCAGTTCAAACCGATTAGTTCATACAACTCTTTTTATAAGATAATTTCCAAAGTTCTAACGACCAGACTAATTCAAGTGATCCCTTCATTAATAGCTGATTAGCAAAATGGATTCATTCTAGGTAGACAAATGCTCAACTCAGTTATAACGGCGCATGAGAATATTCATTCACTTTTCAGCTCTAACACAGAGGGGTTCCTAATGAAAGTGGATATAGCTAAAGCATATGACAGGGTGGATTGGCTATTCCTTTCAAAAAGCCTTATTGCCTTTGGCTTTGAACAAAGAGTGGTTGATATAATCAAGCAGCTAATAACTACTAATTCTATAGCTGTGTTGGTAAATGGGAGTTCGTCTCATTTTTTCAATCCGTCTAGGGGATTAAGATAGGGGGACCCTATCTCCCCTATTCTGTTTATTATCATGGCCGATAGTATGGGGCGATACCTTGGGGACTTAGTTTGTAGAGGATTATTTAAAGGTCTAAAACCCTCTTCGCATCCTTTAATTTGCTCCCATGGTCAATTTGTGGACAATACTATTTTCATGGGACAGTCTGAAGTCACAGAAGCTAGAACTCTAAAGGAAGCTATAAATATGTATTCCTCTGCCTCTGGATAGCTAATTAACTAGAAAAAAAGTGTGGTATTCTTTACCAATACCCTAGTTTATAGACAGAACAAAATAGCAAGAATCCTAGAATGCTCCATAGGTTCTTTTCCTTCCACTTACCTTGGTCTCCCTTTAGGGTCGAAAGCTCCTGAAGCTTTTTGGGAAGGACTTATTAACAAATTTAGTAAGAAATTGGTAGGATGGAAAGGCAGTCTTCTAAGTCAAAGTGGAAATCTCACACTCCTCAAAGCAAGTCTTCAAAGCATACCTACGTATGCTTTGAGTCTTTTCAAAATCCCCACTAAATTTGTTGAAGCTATAGAAAAAATCCAGAGAAACTTTCTTTGGTCAGGTAATGAGGAGAAAAGGAGAATGCCTCTTATAGCATGGGATAACATTTGCAAACCTGTCAGGGATGGTGGACTTGGTATAAGGAAAATTAGAAGTATGAACATAGCCCTCTTAGCTAAACAGGGGTGGAGGGTTTATCAGGAAAATAAAGAATGGAGTAAAATTTGGAAGCATAAGTACTTATTCAAGGCAAAGTCACTCCCTGAATTCTTTACCACACCGGACATTTCTCATCCTTCTACCATATGGGGGGCAGTCCAGGGAACAAAACATGTTTTAGAAGAAGGAAGTTCATGGAAAGTTGGCAATGGTAAAAAGGTGAAGTTCTGGGAAGATATTTGGTTAAGAGGAAAACCGTTACAGGAAGAAATCCAAGATAAAGATGTGATAGATAGATGCAAGCAAAGAGTGGGAATAACGGTTAATCAATATTGGCAGAACAACTCTTGGGTAAACTTCATTGACTATGATCAAGATCTCAAGGATATTCAATTATCCCTAAATGCTATATCTCTATATCCTAACCAAGAAGATAGAATTGTTTGGCATAATGAGCCAAGTGGACAGTTTAAAGTTTCATCCATTTTCTCCTCTAAGGGAAATGGTAGCAAACCGTTATGGATGAGAGCCTGGATTAAGGGGCTCATCCCTAAAATCAAATTATTTTTTTGGACCCTCCTCCAAAACAAAATATTGACTCTGGATAATTTACAGAAATGCGGAATTAATATTGTAAACAGGTGTATTCTTTGTAAAAAAGACCTTGAGGATAGAGATCATCTGTTCATGAATTGTTCCTTCACTCAGCTTGTTTGGAAGGAGATTCTCAATTTGTGGGGCATTACATGGATTCACCACAAAAATGTGGAATTATCTCTCAAAAGTTGGTACTGCCCTTCAAAGAACCCTGAAGTCCTTTTTTTATGGAAAATAACTCTTCCCCATATTTGGTGGGGAATACAGAAGGAAAGAAATAACCGAATCTTTAGAAATAAAGAACTTCCTAGATGGGTGGTAGGACAGAACATCATTAGAGCTTTAAAGGAGAATTTTTTATTACAAAAGAATCCAAGCTCTACCCTCCAAGTGGATAATCCCTTGAGGACAGATAATCCTATTGGTAAACCTGATAAACCCAGATTTGGAGTAATATGGAATGTTCCTCCTCAAGGATGGATTAAAGGAAACTTTGATGGTGCTGCCAAAGGGAACCCGAGGAATGCAGGTTGTGGTGGAGTCTTGAGAAACGATATGGGAATGGTAATTGATGCTATTTCAATCCCCATTGGTAAATTGAATTGCCACATTGCCGAAGCTACAGCTGCCCTTCAGACCCTCAAATTAGCTGTGGACTCGGGATATCCCAAATTATGGCTTGAAGGGGACTCTTTGAATATTATAAATATTATTAACAATAGAAATACTGTGTCTTGGACCATAGAGGATAAGGTAATGGAGATGAAAACATTATTAAATAAATTTGAAGAAGTGATTATAACCCACACCTTTCGTGAAGCCAATGGTGTTGCAGATTGGCTAGCTAATTGTGTAGTCCGGGAAGGTCAAACAGTGAGGTGACATAAAACATTAGAAAAGAACATGGAATTGAGGGTGCTCATTCTTCATGATGCAACCCATGCAAAGGAAGGAAATATTGGAGAGTAATAAATATATAATGAGTAGGAGTGGCAGCGCGGGGAAAGGAAAACAATCATTAAAGAGGAAGGCCCTCAAGAGTGAGACGTGGATCCTAAAAAATCACAAACAAAGCCGACTTTCCAATCAATTTGGCAGCAGGTGGGTTCAGTGTAAAAACCATAGCAACTAGGATTCAAAGAAAATGAGTATGGCACACGAAAGGAAGGGAGAACCCCAAAAATAGGAACCCAAGAACTGTGATGAATGGAGAGAGAAACAAGAAGTCTAGAGAATTCTGTAGAAAGGAAAAGTTACGAGCTACATGGAAAGGCTCCATGGATCAAAGCCGCATATCACTACGGCTTTTTTCAAAAATTGGTCTGAGGAAAGGGTCACCCTACATGGTATCACAGTGAACTTAATAGAGGATTTTATAGCTGAGGTTACAGTGCTGCCTACGGATGGACTCAAATTTTCCAAGCAGACAAGCATCTCGAATGAGGCCTTTTGTAAGTTCCCCAAAATGGATGAGGAAGAACAAAAGCTGGTCAAGAATGGGGATTTCTATGAATTGGATCAGATAAAAGGGATATGGAGGGATGTCTTAAGCTGCATAAGGGAGTACTTCATCCTGGACGAAAGAAGCAAGCGCGTGCACAAGTTCCATTTTGTCTTCCTTAACCACTTCAGGCACAAGGTTAGTTTGTCTTTTCCCTTTTATCTTCGCTTCTCCTTGGTCTAAAGTTTATATGCTCATAGGAAAAAAGAAACATGCCCTATCCTACATGAAGGCCTTATTCTGCTTATCGAAGGCTACTGCAAGAATAGTGCAATGGTAAAGCACCCCAAATAGGAGAAAATTAAGGTGTCAGGGAATAGAAAGAGTGAAAGTGTAAACGGGAAAGGCAAAATAAAGCTCCCTAGTGCTAAAAAGTAGAATGTAGAAGAAGATACGGAACGGGAGAGAATTGAAAACCCCAGGGAGGAAAACTTGGAAGAAGAAGAAGGAAGTGAAAGCTGGGATACAAACTCTAATGAGGATGAAGAATGTTCTGAAAAGAATGAAAAAGATGATGTCAACACAGAGGAGGATTCTGCAAACATAACTGTAGATATGGAGGAATACCAAAAAGTGTCAGAGGATGAATTTGTCTAGGATGACCCTGTTGAGGACCCAACTTCAAAGAATGAAAAGGAAACCTTAGGTCAGGATGATAATCAAGATATGGATATGGAAATTCAAACTGGAATTAAAGAGTGGGAACAAAAGAGTCGAGAGGATATCTTTGAAGAAGCCAGGAACAGTCCCAATAAAAATTTTGAGGAATGGAGAGGGAAAAAATAGAATGATGAAACACACACACCTATGGCTTGGGTTAATTGTAAAGCAGAGGCATCATCCCAATTTGATTCTTGGACGTGTAGGGAGATTATGGGTCTCAAGAGGAAAGTGGAAATTATGGAAGATTCCCTGAAAGCTGTTTGGAACAAAATAAACAATATGGAAAATCAGATAAGGGAGATCCCAGTCAAGCTCAAAGCCTATGAAAATAACCTCCAAGAACTTATTAAGGACAACAGAACAAAAATGGAGGAAGTTACGTCCATATTTGTGATGCTATTGTCAATATAGGTAAAAGAGCTAATGAGGAGACCAAATCCCTAGAGGGACCCAGCAAAAGGACGAGACAAAGTTATAGAAAGAAGGTTACACAAAAAGGAGCTATACAGGCGGTAACCACTGCCCAGGATACTGTTATGAAAGGAAAAGAAACTATGAAAATGATATTGGAATTGGATGAATAATCTGGTTCTTCTGGTTGGTTTAGTAACTAGTCCTATTTTTTGTTTTCTTTTTGTAATCCTTTGCCTTTGGTGATACCAGATCTCTGTTTAATCTGGGTTTTGACCAGAAGTCTTTCTGGTGGTTTCAGGTCCATTTAAAACCTATTTTTACTACTTCCTTGTAGTAGTTTTTAGGCTTTGCCTGTTGTCTTGGACGATCTTTCTTTCTTTCTTTGTAACAGGGTTTCGGGGCCCCTTCAAAACCTGCTTTTACCTCAATCTAAAACTATAGCTTGAAATTTGAGGATTATACCTCAAATATGATGTATCAAGTTAAATTTTATAAAGAACAAGAGTTAGACCTACACATTGAGCTTATTTTACAAAGGTGGTATGAAAAACTACAAAACACATTGATATTTGACTGAATTAGCTCAAATATGTATTTAATTACATTAATACGATCTATGTTTATAAGTCTAAGCCTAAAGGAATTTAGATCTATGAAATATATTCCCACCTTTGATCAAGATGATCTATCCTAACCTCAGATATTATGGATATTCAAAGCTTTAGTTGAATTTACTAAAACATAAGCATAATTCCCAAAGAACTTTGAATGAAGCACAAAGATGCACTAAATACAATAAATATCGATTATCCTTATACTTTTAAGCAAATAATTCACTCAAAAACACAAATATATATTGATCCTTAGATAAAGAAGACTAAGATAATCAAAGATTCAAAGCATTCAACCCTCCTTCTAACACCAATAGAGCTTCTATTGTTGATGCTTCTAAATGAACCACAAGTGCTCTTAGTGTTTAAATAACATTGATCATTTTAGAACTTGGGAATTCAAGGCATGGCTTGCATGTTTTGGAAATCTATTTTCTTGTTGTGAAATAGCAATAGATCAAGATAAACTATTACAAAATATTTACATAATTTGGTGGTTATGAGCCACCTTGGTCCATTCTTCATGAATTTATAAGAATGTATGTCAATGCTTAGTGAATTATACTCTAGATTTAGGCTATAGACTAATCTAAGTGGATATGTATAATGAAGCTAAAACTAAAATTATCTTTGGGTAAAAGAGGAAAAAAGAGAAGGGTAAGGTAGAAAATAAAAGAGTCATTATAAATTTTAGCCTTAAACATAATGATAGAGCATTTATTTAATTTAAGTATGCATTTAAACCTATATATAATGTAAAATATCCTAAGCTCATATTCCACTATATACCAGGCCAATTTCAAAGGATATTGTGAAGAATCACAAGTAAGAACTAGTTATTCTTTAAATATTTACTACTATTTGTTAGATAGCACATTCACATCTAAAAATAAAGTAAAATAAAAATAAGTGAGAACAAAACATCTTGCAACTAATCTAGCATGTTGGAAAAATTAGAAACCCTATTATTACTAGGATACAACTCAAAATTCCAAGACACCATTCAAATTTAAGACCTTAACTAGTAATTGAGATAAAATCTAAAAAATGACAATTAACACATCAAACATGGATAATATTTATAGAATTCCTTTAATTCTATTAATTTCTTCAAATTGTACAAAAGTTGCTCAAAAATATCTCACCTTTTACAAATGGTAGTATATGCCTTTATAGGAATAGTAGGTAGTATACCTGTCAATAACAAGATACAAGTATACAACGATAAGGACATATATCCTTACAAGTTCTAAAATACACATGATTTTCGCAATCATATTGACCTAGAGGAAAATATTCTAACAAACTAGAATATGCCTTTATAATAGAATATTTTATTTCAAAATGTTACAAAATAGAATGTTGTTTAATTGGTTGGTGGGGCCTTTGATCATCATTATTGGAGGATGCTCATGGATTTCTCATGTTTCTCATTAATTATCTCTAGATCCATAATAGGCTTCATGATATTCTCCTCCTCTTGATCCACCAGGTCATCAAATTCTCTATCATTCCTATCCATGGCCTCTTTAATGCTCTTGGCTTCATTTATTCTTTCCCCTATATTAAATATCATGTCTGAGATTTTGTTGTTATCATCCCTAGATTTTCCCTAGCATTTTCATTTGACTTTTTGGGTCACCAAAGTAGCCCTATGTTTGAATTCCTCATCACTTATGATCCCAAAGATATTGGGTTGTGTATGATCTGTAACCATGGTCCCAAGAAGTTGTTCAATTCTTGAAATTATTTCCTTATCCTCTTTTAGGACCCTTTCCACACCATTATTCCATGCACTTAAACTTTTAAAAATTTTAATCACAATTCCTATAATTGTACTCAAATGTCCCATATTAATGGTCTTAAAGTTTGGGATCTATTTATTTGCTTGAATGTTGAGGAGTTGGGCTAATTTATCTTATGAGGCCTGCCACTGGGTGACTAAACT
The DNA here is from genome assembly GCA_037957365.1 of Torreya grandis. Taxonomy (NCBI): domain Eukaryota; kingdom Viridiplantae; phylum Streptophyta; class Pinopsida; order Cupressales; family Taxaceae; genus Torreya; species Torreya grandis. The sequence continues at coordinate 380,879 of JARHVA010004179.1, read as the reverse complement.
CTTGGATAGTACACATTTCCATTCCAATTCACTTTGACTTAGTTTCATTGACGTAAGTGCCTCAAACATGTCAAAAAATAACTCATCTAGCATTTTGGTCATTACATCTAGCACTGATAGAATTGCCTATGTTTGCAAGTTTTCCTTTTCCTTTTACAATTTTTTTATCCTTTACTTCAAACCCTAGAATCTAGCTTTAGCTTGTGTTGATTGGGCCTCAATCAAACTTCTCACATCTTCCTCATGGATGACACCCTAACCTAATTACTATGCTCTCATATGGGTCAATCCTACAAATGGTTTCACCTTTCGAAAGGTGAATTTTTCTATCTCAACCATAGATATCCTAGTTGTTATTCTCTCCAACCTAGCTATTTTAGGGTTGAAATGGATGGTAGTAACTAGATCCTTAAATTTTGGAAGTTATACAACCTCCATGCTTGAGTTATTAGATGCTCCTAGAGCAACTATCTTCTTGTCTTCTAGTCTTTTAGTAGCCATAATTCTCCTTTCTTCCTTATCCTTCACTATAGACCTTATTCAAAGTTTCATATAATCTTGTATTTTAACATTATTAACCACTTTCATGGCCCAAAAATGAGAGAGAGAGAGAGGGGATATTTTTTAATTTTCCATATATGAATCGGTCAAGAATGGCTGGTCCATGAATTGGTAACTCATCACTGAATAGATTGACTTTACTAGTGATATGAGTGAAAGTTAATATTGATCTCTTCTTTGGTCCCATAGGGACCAATGCTATCTCTACCTTCCTATTATCATGGGATGGTATTGGGATAAGATCTTTTCTTATATCTTATTTGGGTTTCCCTTCCTTATTAGAGTCATAGGCTTTTACAAGTTCCTTGAGGGCACTACCAAGTGTTTCTCCTAGTTCCAAGGCTATCATGTATACATGTTGAATTGGGGAAGGTGGCCTTAATGGGAGTGTTGAGGATGGGGTCCTATATATATGCCCCTATTCGAGTTTCACCTCTACCATTTTTTCCTTTAACTTGCCTTGTTCATCTTAAACTTCCTCAACCTATGGTTGGAGTTGTGTCTATGGTTTCTCTACCTGAGGTTGTTCATGGGATGTTTAGATGGCCTAGGTAGTAAATGAAATTATAAATGATGTATTTTACATGTTTCCCTAGAAGTATTTTTATCCTTGATTAACCTATCTGAGATCTTAATGTTGTGGCCTTAGACCCTAGCCAACACCTCCTCATAGTTTTAAGCCTTAATATATATCATGTAATGGAAACTAAGTTGATGTATATATTCTAGCTTTGGAAGCTTCATGTCCCTTAAATACTCACCTATTATGTTCTTTAGATCCCACATATGGAGTTCATCTAGCTAGAAGCTAAATGAATCCCTGTGTGTGGACATGATCTCTACCTATTTCTAGTCTTTTATTATGGTTTTCCTAGTATTCAATGGGAAGGGGTGGATTAGACCATTTTTATTCTCTTTTAAAGTCCTATCAATGACATAGATGAGTTGGGAGGTAATTTCCTACTCTACAAGCTTATTTATAATATATATTTGCAACCTATAAGGTTGGGACATGATTCCTTCTATCCTAATGACTATACAATCAATGAAATACCATATGTCCCCTATCAGTTCAACATACCTCTTGATGAGGGGGTGGACCCTAGGAATGGGAAAACCTATGATTCCCTTCACTATAGTTGGATAAATTAAATCATAAATAAAATATATGTGATTCTTGTACTTGAAGATGTACAGTTTTGAATAGTAATGTGAAATGGTTGTCTTTCCATCTAGTGACCAATTCCTGATCCTAGGGAAGGTGATTGAAGACATAAGGGCATAAAGTAGGTATGAAATCATAAAAAATTACTTTGATGTCTTTATTTTGATGGGATTGAATTGTTTGGCTAGGAAAATAATGATTAATTCTCTAATTAGAGTGATAAGTTTCTCCTCTGCCATGTAGTGCACCTATGGGACCTAGATCTAATTTACTTTAGTATTTAAAGGGACACCAAAGGCTTAATTCAATAGGGTCATTATTACCTATTGATTCTTTTAACTACCTCAAAATTTCTCTTAGTTTTGATTAACACTTCTCATTTTAAGATCTTGAGGATCTAGGGCATGAGTTGTAGTATGTGATAATTTGGGATGTCTATGGTGGAATAGAAGTAGTGTGAGGGTTGTCCACAATATTTATTTAATTTGGTGGTGGGGAGCCACCAGGGTCTTATATATTTGAAAATTTGAGATATTTAAATCCAAAAACTAACCTAAGTGGATATTAATAATGATCTTAAACTAAAGTGATCTTTGATAAAGAAAATAGAAAAAAGAAAGGTAAGGTAGAGAAGAAAATGTGATTGCAGGCTTCCATCTCAAATATCATGACAAGGTTATAATTGGTCTGAGCATACATGAACAAATTTATGATGTAAAATAGTATGGACCTAGATTCTATTATAAACTAAGCAAGCATCAAAATAAATATAGAAATCACAAGTAAGAACTAGATTTACTTTAAAAAATTTACTAATATAACATGAATAACATGAGCACATCCAAATCTAAAGCAAATGAAATGAAGTATACCTAAGATCTTTTAGCTAATCTAGAATAATACAAATTAATAACCTTATGAAAAAAAATGTAGCTCAAAATGCAAAGAACCATTCAAATCTAAGACATTAAAATGCAATTGAGAGATAGCATTAGCTTTTAACACACTATTCAGATGATTCTTTCATAAGTCCTTAGTTGTATTAAAATGCTTTCTTGTATACAATTACTCATAGTCCCTCCCTTTAAAAAATGGTAACCCATACCTACTTATAGAGAACATAGGTACTATACCAGTTAGCTTCTCAAAACATCCATATGTAAGATAAGGAAAATTTTCCTTTATACAAAGATTACAATACACATGACCTTCTACGTCAAATTTGACAAATAGAACTAATATAAGCTAATAAACTAGCATATATGAATTATAAAAGAATATTATTTTCATATTATATTTTTGGGTCCTCTTGGTTATATTTTCTAGAGGATGTCCTTCACCCAGGTGTGTTGTTCTTTAATCATCTCAAAATCTACCACAGGGTTCATCAAATAATCCTCTTCTTGATTTGCCAATGTATTGAATTCTTTGTCAGTTTTGGCCATGAGTTCTTGGATGAATTATGCCTCTAAAATATGCCTTCTTGAGGTAAGTATGATGTCAAGAACCTTATAATTATCCTTGATAGACTCACCTTTGTTCTCTTTGATGTTATGGATGAAGACATTACTCCTTTGGTTGAATTATTCATCATCTATCAACCGCATGGTAGTAATTGAGAGGGATTTGACAACAAGGTATATAAGAGCTTCTCCATCCTATCTATCAAGTCCTTGTCCTCCTTTAAGAAATTATTGACACTATTATACTAAGTGCTTAGGTCCTATACTTTATCCACTATGAATCCTAGGAGCATGTTCGAATGTCCTAGTTTGACGATTTTGATGTCCTAGACATATTTTGTAGTATGCACATTGATCAATTTAGCTATTTGGTCTTTGGAGTCCTAACATTGAATTATTAATTCATGTTCCATCTTATATTTATGGGTCAAGGCAATTAATATAAGCTTCATGTTCTTCAATCATTCAAATATGTCAAGAAGAGACTTATTCATCATCTTCAATATGTCATTAGGTATTGAAAATGTAGCCTATTCTTCTGAGTCCTACTTCTCCTTTTATATGTTGATGATTCTTTGTTTCATTCCCTTGATCCTAGCTAAGTTCATTACTAATTGGGCCTCAACTAAAATTTCTATGTAATCTTGATGTATGGGGTACTCCCTTACTATTTGCCCTTACACAGGAGTTTGACCAATAAAAGGCTCCACTCTTTGGAAGGTGAACTCTTCAGTACCTATAATGGCCTTCTTTGTTGTTACCTTCTCCAATATAGTTATGTCTAGATTGTACTTCATAGTGGATATTAGTTTAGAGAATTTGGGTAATTCTAGGATCTCAATCCTAGTACCACTTGATGCTCTAAAATCCTTCATTATTTTTCCACTCTCTTCAATTACCTCAACAATCCTCCTTTCTTCCTACTCCTTCATGAGCTCTCTAATCTAGGGTATGATACCATCATGGGTATCAATACTTGTAGTGCTAGTAAGTGCCGATGAATTTGTCTAAGATGGAATATTTTGGAGCTTTCCATATATAAACTAGTTAAGGATGATAGGGCCACATATGGGTAACTCATCACTAAACAAGTTAACCTTACTAGAAGGATGGGTCCATGTCACTTTTGGCCTTTTAGAGGACCTAAGAACAAGGGCCATTTCTACTTCCCTTTACTTTTATGAGACAAGGACTAAATCCAAAGCTATTTCTTTAGTTGCCTAGGGTTCTTTAGCTTATGCCAACTCAATTATGGCTTCCTCAATTTCCTCATCTTCCTGATCTGACCCATAGGTCTCTAAAATCTCTTTGAATAATCCTTCAACTATTTCATATGGTTCTATGGCAACCATATCAATGTTCTCTACTAGAGAAGGTGGTCTTGGAGGTGGAAATAATGATGAAAGATATTCTCTTGGCCTTTCTTCTAATTTTGTCTCACAAAGTTCTTGAATTTGGATCACTTGCTATTATGGTAGTCTTGGAGGTACACTTGAGGTGGAAGGAAATATATGATATCACAATGGGTTTATCTACCATATTTCTCTAGTTGTCTTCTCCTCTCTTTATAATCTTTCCTCAAGTTTGAAGCCATGTTACATGCACCTGGCTAACACTTCTTCAAAGATTGTAGCCTTGGTGTAGATATGGTCATTTTGGCTAACCCTATGGTCATAGGCCACCTTCATCAGCTAATTAGATTACAAAAGGAGGATGACCTTGTTATTTGGGTCCCATTATTTGAGGTCGTCCTTTGTAAAATAGAAGGCATCTTTATGTCTGGACATAACATCCAACTATTTCCAACCATGGATCATGCTTTTTCTAATAAATAATGGAAAACTATGCAAAATGAATTTCCTCTCTTCTCTGCATACATTATTAATCTGTTGGAGGATTTTGGAAGTAATTTCCTATTCATCCAATTTGACAGGAACATGGATTGGTAATCTATATATTTAGTCATGATTCTTTTGATCCTAATGATGGTTCAATTTGGTTATACCATATGTTACCCATGGGATGAACATATTTATTAATGAGGGAGTGCAATTTGGGCATGGGTTTCCCCATGATAGTCTTAACCAAATTAGGATATATGTAATCACAAATGAATTGCATGTTACCCCTATATTTAAAGATATGTAATTTTGAATAATGATGGGATATGGTAATCTTGCTATGAAAGGACTAATTCTTGATATATAGAATATGTGTGTAGGCCATCAATGAGTCTAAAAAATAGAACATCCTGTTAAATTTTTGTTTTCTCTTCCTTTTTATTCCATATAATTATCTTTCCTAGTAGATGCTAATTAGTTCCCCAATAGGTGGAGTTATATTCTCTTCCACCATGAAATATATGTAAGAAACTCATTTGGGGTTGACATAGGTTGTTGTGGCTACCCATAAATTTATATTAAATAGGGTCATGATGATCTTAATGCCTTCCCTAAATTATATAATATGGATCTTACCATTATGGTTCCTCGATATGTGGGTTCCCTAGTTTAACTAGGGTCTTAGAATAGTGTCCAAATTATGCTTGGTTGTCCACTCCTTGATGGTGGGGAGGTCTATATGAGTTGTAGGGAGTTTATAGTATCCCTCCAAAGATACAAGGGCAATGTATGCTATCCTTTTGACATACCTTCCATAACTATCTAGTCATGATGAATTTTATAATTGACAAACATAGGTGCATGGATATCTATGTAATGGAGTACATCTAGTTTTGTAGTTGGTCGATGAAGACCATAAATCTAAATTACAACCAAGTTATCAAATTTAATATTGGTTAATATGATCCTTTGTTTTTTGGAAGTGAGAGGCTACATTTCCTCGATAATATAGAGATATCTAACTAGTTCTTCATTCCATTATTGAGTGCCCCAATGTCCAATTTTGTGTCCCTAAAATTTCTATCCTCATTATCCATAGACAAATATAATTCTACCTCTTCTTTCCATTTTTGCCCAGCTACTACCTTGATACCTTAATTTCTTTAGGTGTATGACTATATTTTATTTGTTCATGATGAAATTTGAGTTTGTTTAATGAAATTATATCTCAATAGTCAAGAATTAGGGCTTTATGTTGTTCTAATAGGGTTTCTTAGAGATTTAATGGTGAATGTGGTAGACTTCATAAATTTATTCATGCCTTAGATCTTATGGATAGCCTCACTTGTGTAAATTATATCTTTTTTAGCATGCCAAATCTTTGGATTTATCATTTAGTGCTTACATGGCACCTATGCAGCCTTCCTAAGTTTATTTTTATGACATGCCCACAAGAATTCCTTTGAAAATAGCCATTTGTTTTCAAATTAAGTCTTTTATCTTTGCTCCATTAGATCGGGACCTCTGATCAAGCACGACCCATTAGATCATGTGAGATGCACATAATTAAGTTAGTCTCAAGGCCTTAGTAAAAATTTAGGTCTAAAATGCATTCTTAAGGTTTATTTATGTTGATAAACACTATTAAACTTAGGTTAAAATGCTTCATGCTAGGTTTTATATATTAATATGTTAAGGGTCTTTTTAGAGATTTTATTAAAAAAATTCCCCCTTTTCTTGGCTAAAAGATTGGTTGAGGTTAAATTTGATGGCCTTGATAACATCAAATCCATCCTCACAAATGTCAAGAGATGGGAGAGAGATTGTTAAATTTAAGCTTGTAAAATTCCATTGGTTGAATGTTGAAGCACCATGTATTGTTTTCTCAAGAACTTCCAAGATTTTGGAGTCAATGTAGTCTATTGGATCAAGATCGATGATGCAACAAGGACCATTGATCATGATATAAAAGGTTGAAGATGATTATATTTGAACTTTGGGGAGCCCCTTTGTCTTCACATTATTGGATCAGATCTTTGGGTGAATGTAGATCATTAGATCTATAGAAATGCATGAATTTTAAGTCAATCCATTCAGTTATATACAGGCTTATGTTGAATAATTAGTCTAAAATTAAAAGTGTTAATAAACATGATGAACTTAAAGATAAATTTTACTATGGTAAGCTTAAGGTTAAAACATTAAGGTGGTCCCCTTTTGGAGTTAGGTAAAATTTTGTATGAGGTTCAACTTGACAGTCTTGTTAACATCAAAGATGTCCTCATAATCATCAAATGATGGGAGTGAGGCTATTAATTTAAATCTCATAAGAACTTTTCATAGTAATTAGGGTTGATGTGTAGTTCCTTTTCGGTGATCTCACATCATTAGATTTGATCTCTAGGGAAGTAAGAGTCATTAGATCTAAATATAAAATTAGACTTAGGGTTTTTTTTTTAAAATCCAATTTCCCATTAAGTCTTTTCCCACCATTTTTTGAATTTAAATCACAAGGTTTTTGCTCATGAACCCTACCTTTCTCCATGGAACCTACATTTCATCATCCAAAGAAAAATATTAGTAAGGTTAGTCCATAAAGGATAATCATAATTACACATGTAGGGATTCATTCACTTTTCAAGTTGACAATCTTCAAATTCTAATAAAGAATAACCTCTTCAAAGCCAATCTAGGATACAAGTGTTTTAAAACATTTACAAGGGTCCCTTTTTTTAAGAAGTTGAAAAATGTGGGTATGTTGGTCCCAAAAAATAGTGACACATAAGGGGAACATAAAAATATTTTAGAACCTAGAACCTTTGGTTTAGACCAACACATAAGTCTTTTATCTCCTTTGACCAAATATCATTACCTAGATCATTTCAAGGTTGAAACAAGTGTCAAATGTGAATAATTAAAATTATCATGTCAAAGCCTAAACATGTTGTGGGTGTGATTTTATTCCACTTAATATTTGTCATGAGACTTTAGAGAAAAACATATAGGTTCATACTTTTTGACCATTACATCTGACTTTGAGCATATTTAGATAGTCATTAAGAATGGTTGCTCTTAGTTCAATAAAGGGTTGGCCATTACTCTATTACCAGGTAAACAACCATAGCCTCGATAGAAATGACTTTGGATTCACTCATGGAATTTTTCCAATACCATATAGGTGTCCATAGCCTCAGTGGAGGTTGCCTTAATCACCTTTGACTTTGTATCTTTTGATTTACCAATAAGTCCTCTTTTGTTATTTTATTATTTTTAATGTCTTTTAACAAAGGTTGGGAGCCAATATATCTAGGTTTAAAGGATTTGGTCAAATTTTTTGGCCTTAGGATAATCACATGTAGTTGAAACCTTGATATCAGACAAGGATGTGTTTTAAGCATAAGCATGCATATGCCTTAATCCTTTGAACTCTCTTTCAACATACATGATTCTTCTCACAAAAGAACTTTACTCTCAGGCAATGTTTTGGATTCTTGTGAGGTAACTGACTTCTATGTGAGTCTTGGGAAATTCTATATATTATAACATGATGCTATATTATATCCTTAGGTTCTTCTATGTAGGGTTCATTCCCTCATTTTTAAATACTAGAATTTTAGGCAATCTAGTGAAATTTAGAGAAAGGACTATCTACAAGACTTTATTGAAGCAAAAGAGCACAACCAAATAGAAAGGACACACTGAACACAAAGAAACTAAACAAAAATAAACAAACATATAAAAATCAAACAAAAAAATATAAGTCAAATAGGAAAACAAAGCAAAGAAACTAAATAGTTTACGTACACTAACCCTAAACACTCTTATAAATTTCATTCCATGAAGACTCCTGGTGGAGCATAATCAAAGTAGTGTTTGAGATATTATCCATTAGTGGGCAATGTGAATTCTGATCTTTTAAGGTATTTTAACTTAAAGGTGTTGTTTCCTAATATTTATGCAATTTGGTATGGGCCAATACACAAGGGTGTAAACTTACCATGCTTGCCTTTAGGTTCTAATGCCTTGTCCCAAAGGAGGACTACGTCTCCTTTTCTGAACACCTTCACTTTAGACTCTTTTCAAACCATATTTTCATAGTTGTTTGATGTCTAATAAAGTTTTTAAATACCTTTTATCTAGCGTCCTCCATTTGACTGATGTCTAACAACCTAGAAATGGATAGTTATTAGCTCTTTTCTATGTGTTCTTGCATGAATGTGAACATTGGTAACTTGAGTGCAATGGGAAAGATAGGTTCCTGACCATACACCAAATGGTGAAGCCTTGAGTTTTTTCTTGATCCTTATCTTGTTAGTCCATAATACATACTTAAGGAGTTTTTGCCATGTTTTAGGTTTATTTGTAGCAAACTTCTTAATGGCTTTCATAAGATTATTGTTGGTAGATTTAGAGACTCTATTTCCTTTAGGATAATGATTGGATGCAAAATTAAAAGATATGCCATTATTGTAATCACATTTAGTAATTTCTATGGATATAAATGTAGATCCATTATCACAAACTATAAAAATTGGGGTTCCAAATCTAGTGCAAAATATTTTCTTTTAAGAAGTTGATCACCTACTCTATCCTACATTTTTTGGTGGTTATAGCTTCAGTCCACCTTATGCAGTAATCTATAGTAGTCAAGACTTACTCATGGCCTTCAGAGGAATTGGGGTTAATTACCCCCATAAAGTCTAACCCCCATAATGTAAAAGTTTTTTCAACCATCACTGGTTACAAAGGCATGGCTACCTTTGGTTCTTTTTTGCTAAATATTTGACATGAGTGTCACTCCCTCACATGATTGTGAGCATGCTTGAAAATGGTGGGCCAATAATACCCAAGCCTAAGAATCTTGTGAGTTGTGGTTCTCCCTAAAGGGTGTTCAATTCTTATCTTTTCATGAAAAGTGGACTTGATTTGAGAAGCCTATTGTTTAGACACATACATTAAGTAGATCCCTTCAAAGTTATTCCTATACAAGACTCCATATTTGATGAGTTAATTATTTGATTTGATACTTAAGTCTCTCTTTTGTTCTCTGGTGAGTCCTAGGGGACAACTACCATTAATAAGTAGGTGGATTAGAGAGTCATACCATTCATTGGGATAGAAGTTATGCTAATCAACTTGCATGACATGAAGTTTATGATTCATCTAGACTAGGCCATAACATTTCACCAATTTGGAAATATTAATTTCGATATCATATTCGTTTAGGACTAACATCCACTTTCCATTTCATTCCTAAGGCTCATTCTAACTCAACATAAGCTTTGTGACCAGGTCTGGTAAGATGGCATGCACCTTATTTCTAAGGATGTAATGTCTAAATTTATTTATTAGCTTCATCAGTGAATATGCTTCATTATCAATCATGGAATAGTTTACTTCTACATTTTTTAACTTGGTGTTCATGAAGTCTATAGGGTTGTCATTTCCATCAATATTTTGAGTCAAGATTTTATCCATGGTGTGTTTAGAAGCAAATGAATATAAGTAAAAGTCCTTTAATAAATCAGGACTTATCAAGACTAGGGATTGACTAATTACCTTCTTGATGTTAACAAATGCTTTCTTGGATCCTTCATCCCAAGATATTTTAGTATCTTTCTAAATCATATCATTTAGGGGTTTGATAATCTCAACAAAACCTAAGATGAAATTCCTTACAGAGTTGATCTTGCCAAAGAACAACTTTAGTTCTTTTTGGCTATTAGGTAGCTCAATATTTGAAATGGATTCCATTCTCTTAGGATATATGGATATCCCTTATTTTGTGATGACAATCCCCAATATTTTTCCTTTAGTAATGGAAAATATGCTCTTCTTGGGGTTGAGGGATATGCCATACCTCCTGCACCTTTCAAACACTTGTTGTAGGTGAATGAAATGATCTTATATATTATTGGAAAATATTGTTAGATCATCCATATATATGATGATTCATTTTCCTACTAGACCTTTAAAATCATGGTCCATAGATATCTAAAATGTTTCCCCAGTATTAATAAGTCCAAATGGCATTCTCTTGTAAGCATATGTTCCCTATTTAGTGGTCCAGGATATCTTCATTATATCTTCTTTGGCAATAAGAACTTGGTTATATATAAAAAATCCAACCAAGAAATAAATCATAGTGGATCCTAAAAAAACTTGGATGACCTAGTCTAGAGAAGGAAATGACATGGTCTAGAGAAGGAAAAGGGTAATTTTCCTTTACATTTGCCTTATTCAGATTTTTAAAGTCTATGTATAATCTAATTTCTCCATTCTTATTTTTGACTGGGACCAAGATAGAAACCTAAGTGGAATGCCTAATAGGAAACACAATCCTTGCATCTAATATTTTTTTTACCTCCTTAAATATCATGGGTTCCAAGACAGGGTTTACATGTCTTTTCTTCTACTTGAAGGGTTTACAATTTTCCTTGAGGTGTGTGGTGTGAGTAATAACCCTTAGGTCAAATATTTTTATATATTCATAGGAATAGGTAATTAAATCCTTACATTTTTTAAGCATCTCCCTAGCCTTTATATTTTCCATTTTAGTACAATACTTTCTTATGTTCACTTATTAGGATAACTCATGTGGGCAATGATTTACTACATGATAGTCCTTACCACTTACTTTGGGTACTTTAGGTGTTTCAATAATCTTGTCATGATAAAATAACCTTTTCAATGAGATCATCCCTTTAGGTATCTTATTGTCATTCAGTTGGATAATTTTACCATTAAGCTCCCTTTCAAGAGAACTTTCATCAGCTTCATCAATGAAGTGAGCTTTAAGTGCCCCAGAATTAATCAAGAAATCTAGAATTTTTTGATCATAATTGAAGACTTGAAAATGATTCATGTTTTTTGGGACTAAGGGGCATGGTACTAGATCAATGCTAAAGTTTGGGAATCATGATCGGGCATGAGATTAGCTGTAGTAGATGCCATCTCATCAACATCTTTATTTCATTCCCTAGGGATAGACAAGATGTTGAAATCATCAAAATAATATACCAAGTAACAAACCCTAAACTTGTACTTATTAAGGTAAGATAGCTTACATTGGTAATTGTTCCTTACTTGATTGACCAAAAATTTAAAATCTCCATAAACAAGGAATTCCTTGACCTTGTGTTTAATAGCAAAATACAACCCTAAGATGAGAGATTCATATTCAAGCAAGTTATTAGTGCATGGGAACTACAATCTATAAGATGTATGATATTTTTTTATAGGGTTTATAAATATAATACCAGCTCCTGATGTTCACTTACATCTAACACCATCAACATATAGTCTCTATAGGCTAGGCATTGGATGAGGGTTCTTGTAACTAGGTTCTTTTGTAGCTTCCAAAGTGAATATTCCCAAATTAGAATCTAGGTTGTTCACCTTTTCATTAAAAACATTATATTTTTTTATTATGTGTTTCATCCTTGGATCTCCTTCCACCCTTATTTTATTTGAAACACCCTTCCAAGTTAACCATAAGTGGGATCAATTAGTAGACATGTATCCATTTAAGGCCCTAGTCCAATCTCTATGAAGGAGCAATCCATAAGCACTAGGGATATCCACCACTTGTATGTCCATGAATTTTTGAAATCTTGGTTCATTAGCCAATTGTAAATGCACATTAAATAATTATCCAATGAATTTAACTTGTGACTTGTCCAATTACATGACCACTCTATTAGACTTGATTGGGGTTAATCCAAGTCATTCATATATCCATGCAAGCATGATGTTAGTTGAGTCTCCATAATGTAAAAGTAAATTATGGACATTCTTTTTTAATATCTTGACTATGAGTAGGAAGGGTGGAGACTATTCTTTAGTTATTTGCATAGTCACATTCACACTATCACCTTTTAGAGGCTTCTCAAGTTTCTTGGATAATGATTTCAAGAGTAAGTATCTTTATTATTTAATTTATGTTCGCTCATGTAGAGTGATGTTGGCTTTTATATTATTGATATCCTCCATAATGTTGTAACCATTCTTTCTTGAAGGTTAAATAGTAGGTTTGGAAGAACTACCCTTAGGTGGTTAGGGATCATTCCTTGATTTAGTGTCTGAAGGAGTCCCATAATTGTTAGGGGGAGTTGAAGTAGTCCATGAATGTTTTTGTTCTATATTTTTTAGAGCTTAGGTTTTCAATAATTTATAGAATGCTTGAATCTTTTTAGGAATATTTTTGGGCTCATTATCTTCATGGAAATGGAATTCGAATGTCTCTACCATGTGCACTTGTTTAAATGGATTGGACCCAAAAATATTTGTAGTAGTATATTTTTTTGGGACTACTTCAAATGTGTAAAGTTATTCCTGGAAAGCTTTATAATATTTTAAAAACTCAATACAATCAATCTCACCATGTCTAGATGTGGCATGTACCCTAAAATAGTCTAACAAGGCAATATCGGTGAGATTAATATCCATGATTTTCTTGCTAGAAGAAGGCTCACTATCTTCATTTTTGTTATAGATTATATCATTATAAAATCCATTTTTAGGCTTTTTGAAATTTTAGAAGGTGAATTTCCTTCTAGAGTTGTTATTAGCATTACCAACTTGTTTTTGTAGTTACAAGAAATCTATGCTGAGCTTCTACACCATCTTTAATATATATTCATTCTCATTTTTGTGGATTTCAAAGATTTAGACTTGGCTATTGTTAGTACAATTGACTGGCACTAAAGCCTTTTGGTCATTAGTGTGATATATATTAGTAGATTGATGACTCAAGAAACCTAGGTTCTGATTAGGAGAAACATGGCTAGCAGGTAATACATTTAGAGTAGGGAATTGGTTCAAGGCTGGATCATTTTGGTTATTATTTAGGAAAGGGTTCAATACATGTATTTGGGGGTTAATTTTTGGGATAAAATAATCCATCTACTCTTCAAGATGTATTTGGTCACTAATAACCACCACATCAAAATAATCTTGGGACAATGTGTTGATAACTAGGAGGGCCCTTTTTAGAAACACAAAAGTCATAGGGTCCAATGCATCTTTGTAAAATTCTAGAGCTAAGGCCTCATTTGGTTTGTATGGATCCACGGTTTGAATAAACATCTTTTGGAACCTGGAATTGAAGGATATAATAAGGTTCACTTGCATCCCTATTAATGGTTGTGAATTAGTGATAAATGATGTAGGGGCTTATGATATTTGCAAATTGATCAATAAAGATAGTGTCAAAGTTATTCAATGAGGTGATGCAATCATTAGGAAAATTGAGGAACCATTCATATGTAGCATCCTTGAATGTAAATGGAAAAAACCTACATTCTACATCTTCATGGATAACATTTAAGAATCTTAAAACAACCTTGAAAGATTTAAAATGTTCTTCTATAGTTGTAACACCAATTAGACAAAATATTGGCATGTACTTTTTAGGATTATGTGGTAATTCATGAACTACACTTGGTATATTGATGGGGGAACTTCTAAGCCATGACATATATGGATGAATATTTAATGTAAAAACCCCTTATAAGGGTGAATATGGTAGAGACCTGGAATGCCTACACCTTCCTCTATCTTTCTTGGTTCTTTTGTGGGTTTCTAGCTTGAGTAAGGGTTCTTTGGTCTCTGAATGTGATCTAGTCCTGATCCTTGGAAATTCCAACTTAAATATTAAGGATCCTACCATAAATATGGTGTGTCAAGTTATATTTCATAAAGAATAAAAATCATCCTACACACTAATCCTATTTTGTAAATATTTACTCATAAAGGGATAAAGGACACTCATCTTTGACTAAGGAAGCTCAAATATGTGTTGAATTATGAAAAGATGACCATTATTTATAACCTATGACTTAAGTAAACTCAATATTCATAAATAATTGTCAATATTGAACCAAAATAAGCCATCCTAATCTCAAATAGTATGAATTCTTAAAACATGAAGCCATCTTTACTAGAATTTAACCATTTCTTTATATATAACTAATATCTTTTCCTTACGAAGCACAAAGATAGTTGGGAAACCACTTAAATATCAATGATATTTTAACTTAGAGTGAAGAATCACTCAAAAGGATTAATAATCCTTTAAAATTAATGCAATAAATATCATAATTGATCAAATGGCCCTCCTTCTAGCAGTAGTGGAGCTCTTTCTCCTATTGATGCTTTTAACTACCTCACAAATGCTCTTAGTGTTGAAGAACACTTCTCATTTTAGGATCTTGAGGATCCAGGGCATGAGTTGTAGTTTTTGATAATTTTGTGATTGTGGTGGAATATAAGTAGAGTGTGAGAGCTGTCCATAATATTTGTTTAATTTGGAGGTTAGGAGCCACCAGGGTCCTATATATTTGAAACCTTGTGATATTTATGATCCATAAACCAACCTAAGTGGTTATTAACAATGATCTTAAACTAAAGTGAGATTTTTTAAGGAAAATAGTAAAAATGAGGGTAAGGTATAAAATAAACTATGATTATAGGTTTCCATCTCAAATATCATGACAAGGTTCTAATTGGTTTGAGTATACATGAACCAATTAATGATGTAAAATAGTATGAATCTAGATTTAATCATAAACCAAGAAAGAATAAAATTAAATATATAAATTAAAAGTAATAACTAGATTTAATTTAAATAATTTACTAATGTAACATTAATAACATGAGCACATCCAAATCTAGAGCAAATGAAATGAAGTATACCTAAGATCTTTTAGCTAATCTAGCATAACAAAAATTAACAACCTTATGATAGAAAATGTAGATAAAAATGTAAATAAGCATTAAAATATAATACATTAACATCAAATTGATAGATAACATTATTTTTTAACACACTATTCAAATAATCCTTTTATAATTCCTTAGTTGTATTAAAATGCTTTATTGTATACAATTTCTCAAAGTCCTTCCCTTTATAAAATGGTAACCCCTACCTATTTATAGATAAAATAGGTGGTGTAGTAGTTAAATTCTCAAAACATACATATGTAAGATAAGGACAACTATCCTTTATATTAATATTATAATACACATGACCTCCTATGTCAAATTTGACAATTAGAACTAATATACGCAAACATACTAGAATATATGCATTACAAAAGAATATTCTTTTCATATTATATTGGTGGGTCCTCTTGGTTATCTTTGCATGAGGATTTAATTTACACTAGTGTGTTGTTATTTAATCAACTAAAAATATACCATATGTTTCATCAAAGAATCCTCTTCTTGATCTACCAACGTATTGAATTCTTTGTCACTTCTAGCCATGAGTTCTTGGATGCATTATGCCTCTAAAATCTGCCTTCTTGAGGTAAGGATGATGTCAAGGACCTTATAATTGTACTTTATATACTACCCTTGGTTCTATTTTATGTTCTATATCAATACATTAACCATTTGCTTTAAATTTTCATCATCTATCAGGCTTGTGGTAGTGGGTTGAGATGGGTTTGCCAACAAGGTCTCCAAGATCTTCTCCATTCTGTCTATCAAGTCCTTCTCCTCCTTCATGAAATTGTTGACACTATTATACCAAGTTCTTAGGTCCTATATTTTATCCCTTATGACTTCTAGGAGGATGTTCAAATGTCTTAGTTTGATGATTTTGATGTTCTAGACCCATTTTGTAGTATGCACATTGATTGATTTAGTTGTCTAGTCTTTAGAGTCTTACCATTGAATGATTAATGCTTATGCCATCTCAGCTTGATGGGTCAAGTCACTTAATCTAAGATTCATTGTCTTCAATCCTTCAAATATGTCAAAAAGAGACTTATTCAACATCTTTAATATGTCCTTAGGGATTGAAAATGTAGCATATGCTTCAAAGTCCTACTTCTACTTTTCTAGGTTGAAGATTCTTTATTTCATTCCCTTGATCCTAGCTAAGGTCATTATTGATTGGGCCTCAACCAAACTTATTATGTCTTCTTAATGGATGAGGTTTTGCCCTACTATTTTCCTTTGTATAAGAGTTATACCCAAAAAAGACTCCACTCTTTGGAAGGTAAACTCCTTAGCACCTATAGTAGCCTTATTTATTGTTACCTTCTCTAATCTAGCTATGTCTAGATTATATTGAATATTGGTTTTTGGTTTAGAGATTTTGGGTAACTCTAACATCTTAATCCTAGTACCACCTAATGCTTTAGGATCCTTCATTATTTTTTCACTCTCTTTAGTTGCCTCAACAATCTTCCTTTATTCCTAATCTTTCATGAGCTCTCCAATCTAGGGTTTGATATCATCATGGGTATCAATACTTGTAATGATGGAAAGTGCCAATGAATGTGACTAGGATGGAATATTTTAGAGTTTTTCATATATGAACTAGTTAGGGATGATAGGTCCATGTATGGGGATCTTGTCACTAAATAATTTAACCTCACTATTAGGATGAGTCCATGTCACTTTTGGCCTTTTATAGGACCTAAGAAAAATTGTCATTTCTACATTCCTTTTCTTTTGTGAGGCAAGGACTAAATATAAAGTTATTTCCCTCCCCTTTTCCATCTCACCTACCTAGGGTTCTTTAGCTTATGCCAACTAAGTCATGGCTTCTTCAATTCCCTCATCTTCCTAATCTAACCCATAGGTCTTTACATATTCTTTGAATAATCCTTCAACTAATTCATATGGTTCTAGGGAAACCATATCAATGTGCTCTATTGGAGGAGGTTATCTTGCAATAGAACTAATGATGAAGGAGCTTATCTTGGTCTTTCTTCCAATTTCCTCTCACTAAGTCATTGAATTTGGAGCACCTACTATTATGTTAGTCATAAAGGTGCACTTGAGGTGGAAGGAAATATATGATATTGAAATGGGTTCATCTTCTAGATTTATCCATTTGGCTTTTCTTCTCTTTGAAATATATGCTCAAATTTGAAGCCATGTTGCCTAAACTTGGCTAACACTTCCTCAATGCTTTTAGCCTTGGTGTAGAGATGGTAATATGGGTTAACCCTATTCTCATAGGAAACCTTGGTTAGATTATTTGATTTTATATGGAGGGAAAAAAAATATTTGGTTCCTATTCTTTGAGCTCATCCTTTTGAAAATAAAAGGCATCTCTATGTCTAAACATAACTTCCAACTACTTGCAGCCATGGATCATGTTTTTTCTAGTCAATAATGGAAAAGGATGAAAAATGACTTTAATATTCTCTTTGTATACATTTTCAATCCCTTGGAGGAGTTGGGAAACAATTTCTTGTTCAACCAGTTTGATAGGGACATGGACTAATAATCTATATGGCTGAGTCATGACTCCTTCCATCCCAATTATGGTGAAATTTGGATAATACCATCTGTCACCCATGGGCTTGACACATTTATCGATGAAGGGTTACACTTTGGGCATGGGGTTATATATGATAGTCTTAACCAAAGTAGGATATATGTAATCACAAATGAATTGCATATGACCCCCATATTTAAAGATATGCAATTTTGAATAATGATGAGATATGGTAATCTTGATATGAGAGGACCAATTATTGATATCAATAATATGTGTGGAGGCCATAAATGGGTCAAAAAAATAGGACATCATGGTGAATTATTAGCTGGTCTTTCTTTTTATGCTATAGAATTGTCTTCCCAAGTGGATACTAATTAGTTCCATGATAGGTGTAGTTAGCTTCTTTTCCACCATGAAATATATGTAGGAAACCCCTTTGGGGTCGACATAGGTTATGGTGTCTTCCCTTTAATCTCTACTAAATAGTGTCATGATGATCCTAATGCCTTCCTTGAATTATATAATAGTGATCTTCCCATCATGGTTCTTGGATATGTGGGTTCCCTGGTTTAACTAGGGTCTTAAAATAGTGTCTGAATTATGCTTGGTTGTCTAATTCTTGATGGTGGGGAGGTCTATATGAGTCCTAGAGAGTTTATAGTATCCCTTAAAATATATAGGGGTAATTTATGCTATCCATTTTAACACATAATCCCTAACTATCTAATCACCATCAATTTTACATTTGACAAGCATAGGTAAAAGGATATCTATGTAATGGAGTACCTCTAGTTTTACAGCTACTCGATGAAGACTATACATCTAAATTACAACCAATTCATCAAATTTTATCTTGGGTACTATGATCCTTTGTTCATTAGAATTGAGAGGTTTTATTTCCTTGACATCAAAGAAGATCTTTGACTAGTTCTTCATTCCATTATTGAGTGCCCCAATGTCTAATTTTGTGTCCCCAAAACATCTTCCCTCATTATTTGTAGACAAATACAATTCTACCTCTTCTTTCCATTATTGCCTAATTAATACCATGATTCTTTAATTGTATTAGTTCTATGACTGGATTTTCTTTTGTCAGGATGAAATTTGAGTTTGTATAATGCAATTGTGTCTGAATAATCAAGAATTAGGGTTTTATGTTATTCTACTAGGGTTTCTTAGAGATTTAATGGTGAAGGTGGTATACTTCATAAATTTGTTTGTGCCTTATATCTTATGGATAACCTCACTTATTTAAATTCTATATTTTTAGTCATGTCAAATCTTTGGATTTGTCATTTAGTGCTTACATGGCACTTATGTGGGCTTCTTAAGATTGTTTCTATGACATCCCCTTGAAAATTCCATTGAAACTAGCCACTAGTTTTCAAATCAAGTCTTTTATCTTCACTCCATTAGATTAGGACCTTTGATCAAGTGCGGCCCATTATATATTGTGAGATGCACATAATTAAGTTGTCTCGAGGTATTAGAAGAACTTTAGGTCTAAAATACATTCTTAAGGTTTATTTATATTGATAAACACTAATAAACTTAGGTTAAAATGCTTCATGATACATTTTATATGTTAATATGTTAAGGGTCTTTTTAGAGAGTTTTTTAAACCAAAAATCCCCCTTTTCTTGGCTGAATAATTGGCTAGGGTTCAATTTGATAGCCTCACTAACATAAAATATGTATTTACAAATGGTAAATGATGGGAGAGAGATGGTTAAATTTAAGCCTATAAAACTCCTTTGGTTTTATGACAAAGAACCATGTGTCAAGTTCTTAGGAATTCTCAAGATTTTAGAATTGATGCAGTCTATTGGATCAAGATCGATGATGTAGTGATGACCATTGATCATGATCTGAGAGGTTGAAGCTAATTGAATTTTAAATTTAGGGATCCCCTTTGTCTTCACGCTATTAGATTAGATCTTTGGGTGAACACAAATCATTGGATATATAGAAGTGCATAAATTTTAAGTCAGTCCATTCAGTTACATATAGGCTTAAGTCAAATAATTAGTCTTAAGTTAATATTGTTAATAAACATGATGAACTTAAAGATAAAGTTTACTATGCTAAGCCTAAGGTCAAAACATTAAGGTGGTGCCCTTTTGGACTTAGGTAAAATTTTAGATGAGGTTTAACTTGATGTTCTTGTTAATGTCAAAGATGTCTTTGCAAGCATCAAATTATGGGAGTGAGGCTATTAAGTTAAATCCCTTAAGAAATTTTCATAATAAGTAGGGTTGATGTGTAGTTCCTCCTAGGTGATCTCACACCATTATATTGGATCTCCAAGGAAGAGAGAGTAATTAGATCTTAATATAAAATTAGACTTAGGGTTTTATAAAAAAATAAATCCAATTTCTTATTATGTTTTTTCCTATCATTTTTTGAATTTAAATCATAGTGTTTTTGCTTGGGAACCCTAACTTTCTCCATAGAACCAAAATTTCATCATCCAAAGATAGATATTATTAATGTTAGTCCATAAATCATAATCATAATTAAGCACACATGGATTCATTCCCTTTTCAAGTGGACAATCTTGAAATTCTAAGAAAGAATAACCTCTTCAAAGCCAATCCAAGATACATGTGTTTTAAAACATTTACAAGGGTCCCTATGTTGTAGAAGCAAAAAATGGGTGTATGTTGGTCCCAACATTACCCTAATGCCCTCTCTGAATTGAATGATATGATCTTTCCCTCAATGTTTCTAAAAATATGGGGTCTTTGGTGTAGCTAGGGTCTAAGGACAAAGTTAAGATCATTGTTGTTGGTCAACTCCTTGATTTTAGAAATCTCCACATGAGGGAGATGGAGCTTATAGTACTTCTCAAAAGCAATATGGGAAATGTAAGCTACCCATTTTGAGTTCTCATCCCAAATTATCCATTAATTATATATTATATAATCAACAAATATGGGGGCAAAGATGTTAATACAATGTAATACCTCTAGTTTTATCATGGCACAATGAAGGTCAACCATCTAGATTGCAACCATGTCACAATGTCACTTGATTTTGGTGGCATTCCTCTATTCGTATAATGAAATGGGTTTTAATTCTTATATGATGAATAAGATTTTAAACCAATTCCTAATTCCCTAAATGTTCAATGCTATGAGGTCTAATTTGGTATCTTTGAAGATTTGGCCCTCATTATCTGTTGTCAAATAAAACTCGATCTCTTCCTTCAATTTTTGCTTGCTAGCTACCATAGTCTCTATATTTTCTAATTGTTCACACCAGATTATAGATGATCTCTATTAAATCTCTCTTGTACCTAAAAAACACAATTAATTTCTCCTTTGATCAAACTCTAATAAATTGAGTTCGTTCAGGTTACTTTTATGTAGGGTTTAGGGATTTGGAGATTTAATGGTATAATATATCCAATCTTCAAATTATACATGTCTTGGATTTTATTTGGACCTTTGCCTTTAAAAAATTATGTTTTTGATCACACAATATCTCAATTTTTTTCTTTTTTTGCTTGCATGGTGCTTATGTGGCATTGGTCTAGACCTTTCATGGCATTTTTCATAAATGCCATTTAAAAACTAGCCATTAATATTTAATTTAATTCTTCATTTCACACTATAGGATTAACATGAGCCATTGATTATAATCTAGAGCCTTGGCTATGATTGGGTCTTTATATTGTAAACCCCATGGTCGTGATACTTGGAATTTTACATGACTTCTCCATGATACAAATATTTTGGTCAGTCACTTGTCAAATGATTATTGAACACATGGAAAGCTCATAGGTATTTGAAAATTCATTGGTGCCTTAATTCCATTGGATCAAATCCAATGATGGGGTGCTTACTATTGATCTATGAAAAATACTTGAACGTTAAGTTAGTACATTATTAAAGTCATGATTTAGGCTTATTTTCCTTAGGATAATGTTTGATTCATGCTTATTAACCATCAAATAAAACTTAGGTTAAGGAACTTATGCCTAAGTTTCATAATTTATAAAAAAGGGGTAAGGGTCTTAACAGTCTAGGCCACCACAAATGAAAACCTTTGGTTAACTTATACTCCATGTGACAAGGACACCCCTTTTTAAAATTAGACTTAGCATAAGCTCATAGTTTAAGGTTCATTATTTTTTAAACAAAATGCCATGAGGACCCTTCCATATAAATTTATACTAAGTATTTATATTATGAGACCATTTCCATATTTTTTAGGTTGAAGACTCCAATTTTTTAGCATATTTTGAGCATTTCCTTTAGATTGTAGAGGTATTTTTGAGTTATTCAAATAAGATTTTGGAATTCCATTTGACCTTGAGTAAGATATTTCATCAGATTAAAATTAACGATCTTGTGGATTTGAAATACACCCTCTCAAGCATTGATAATGGTCATGTGGACATCAATTTTAAGCTAGTGAAACTTTTATTTTAATGGGTTTAAAGTTGATGGTCATGTAGGCATCAAGTTCATATTTTTTAATGTTTTAATGATGGTCACATGAACATAAATTTTAAGTTAATTAAAATATTTAGGGCCAAATGTGAGGATGCCACTTTGCATTTCCATGGGGCTTCCCAGGGTCTCAGTGTTAATTTAATCTATTGGATCAAATGTCATGATAAAGCAACAATCATAGGATCCTAATATGGGGAATTTATTTTGATTAGTTGTCATGTCAGGTGGGCCCCTTTTTATTTTTAATACTTAAATTTAATGGAACCACATGTACATATTTCATGCCTCTTATATCCCTTTAACTTTTCAATTATGCTTTGATCCATTCGATCGGGTCCTAGTGAGTAAGCGTAGACCTTTAGATCATCAAAGGTACATGTTATTTAAGTTAAATTTTGGATTATCCTTGCTCCCTTGGATCAAATTCCATGATAATGTGATGTCTATAGGATCTTACAAGATTTAAAGAAGTTAAATTAGGACCATAGAGACGTAAAATAATTATGCTTAAGGTGTTTAATCTAAGGTCACAATTGTATTAGTGAATATGTTGAGACCTTAGTATTAAAACCTTGGGCTTATTTGTGAAATATTAAAAGGACCCTACAAGATGACATTAGTTAGGCCATAAGGAACTTTACAAAAAGGGGGAAAATAATAAAGGGACCAATTTTCAACATGACTAAGCCTAGAATATGCATTTTATACTCAAGTCTATAAATGAATATTAAAATGGTTCCCACCAATTTGGTTTCTACCTTTATTCAACTTTGAGTTGAGTATTTGTAGGGTTTTGGAATATATAATTCTCAAGAATACATGTTCTGGAAATTGAAACTAAAGGCCAAATGAATCTCATTATCACTATTAGTCTAGATTAAAGCAAATCAAAACCACATAAGTTTTCCTTTTAACAAATTGGATGACCTTCAAATAATGTAAAAGGCCTTGACATGTTGAAACTTCTATGTTTTATTCTTAGGGTTTCTCAAGGGTCCCAATTCAAAATAATGGGTGTATGTTGGCCCCAAAAACACCCTAATTTATAAAAGGGTTTCAATAGGTAAATAATAGAATTCTTTACCCAAATTAGGGTCATTATAAAAAATCCTAACTTTCATAATATTATTACAAGTAGGTTGGTTGATATTAACATTCTCAATGCCTGAGATTTAACTAGTCTATTACATAAGTATGAGGAACAAATCTAATCTTGACTAAATAAATATAAGAACACCAATATTCAACAATGGTCCTTGTTAACTCTAATAAATTTATAGGCCATTTAAAGGAAGGATCACAACCAAACCATTTTCCATAATTAAGTTCTTGATATAGTCACCCATGAGCTCAATAATCCCATATTTGAGCATTTTTACATCACTAAAAGGTCAAGTATGGGTATCCAAAGAAAAGGTGTCATAACACAAAGTAATGATTTTACATAAAAATATAATATTATTCCCAAATATTACCCAAGAGACTCCCAATACCAAATACAACTAAACAAGAAAGAAATCAAATTATAACACAAGCTTATTGTTAAAATGGATAGCATGAGGATACATCACTTGATTGCTTCCATCTATTAGTCATGGGGGGGTAAAAAAATAAAACACCATTCCATACATGGGAAGGATTAAAATATACCACCATTACCTTCATAGGAGGTTTAATCATTATTACATCATGCCCAAAATGGAAGGGCTTAAAAATCTTCAACTATGAAATATATTGGTCGTATAAGATCACTTCATATTATCACTATATCTATATACATTTCCTAAATAAATATTCAACCTTATAATAAAAAAAAAAAAAAATACAAGTATATCCATGGCCCTCAAGTGGGAAGGAACAATATGGATGATAATGCACATCCATAAAAAAAAGATAGGAAAAATAAATAAAGTGGTCTTATTCATCATAGAATCAACATATAAATTGAATAAAAGCATAAATGATTTTATCCAAATAATATAAGTTGTAAATAAGTATTTAGAATCTATCCTATTGAATTTAAGCCCTATGGGAACTATACTTTAGTAGTCTAAAGGATTGATTCTCCTAACCATCTATTACTATTTGATACTCTTCCTCTTCCTTCTCTCTTCTACTGAGACTATTATTTTTTAGAATGGGAATTAGTCAAAAGTCTCCCCCAAAAAATTACCCTAAATGGAAATCTTGAATTCTATATATAGACATCCTAAAATCATCAAACCACTTTCACTCACCAGCAAATGCCTCATTAAGGAATGTTCACTTGTACATT
The DNA here is from genome assembly GCA_037957365.1 of Torreya grandis. NCBI lineage: Eukaryota > Viridiplantae > Streptophyta > Pinopsida > Cupressales > Taxaceae > Torreya > Torreya grandis. The sequence goes on along the minus strand of JARHVA010004179.1, from coordinate 355,871 downwards.
CATAATGGTGAAACTCACTTTGTAGACTTCTTTAGTTGCTTCCCAAACTATCTCACCTTTTGCTTGGCTCAAGACACATGCAATTAATATAGATATATGTCAAACAACCAATATACATTATATACAATACTCTAATGAGGCCACAAGATCTTATGGTGAGAATAAAATAAGTTACATCAACCAAACCTAAAGGATGCCCACCTATATAACACACTAAATATGAAAGAGAGGGTGATTAACATATAGAAAATCAACTAATAGTACATTTCAAATAGTTTTTTTGGTATAAATTAAAGTGTTTACTAATATAAACATGATTGACATAGTCCCATTCCTTCAATAACCCCTCCATGTTCCTATACAATCAATGCACACATCAAATTTCATGAAATTAATGGCTAGAGCTATAGAATTTAATGAAAATAGGGACACTCAATCAATTATTAATATTTAACATACTAATTAATATAAATATTCACATAGATCGATTCAAATAGACTAATACACATGAAGTTGCAAATTTACAAGATTAAGATAAATGATTCAAAAATCATTTAATCAACATATGGCATTGATATAATTAGATTCTATTTGAAGACATCATATAAAGTAAATGTAATAATTTGAATTTAATAAGTAAAGGAGACATGGTGGATAATAGGTCTTTATCATGGTCTCACACATGTCTCCATAAAATATTTTCATGTCTCAGATGAACTTAACTAATCAACATAAATCCAAAATCAAAGTCTAAATAACAATAATCCCATAGTCAACAATTATCAAATATGAGCACTGTATAAAATAGGGTCCTTACACATTATGTGATGCAATTAGAAATAATAGAAGAAATTTCAAAAATATTTGTGGTGTTGAATATTTTGAGTCATGTTTTCCATACCAATTCCTTGCGTAGTGTAATTCTTAACACTGGGAAGAAAATTTAAATATTTTGGTGATGCATATTTTGAGTCAGGTTTCCCATACCAATTTTGCCTTGTGATTCAATTCATAGCACTAAGACAAATTTATAAAATCTTTGTAGTATTACATATTTTGAGTAAAGTTTCAAGTACCAATATCCTCATGTAGTGAAATTCATAACAATTGGACAAATATTAGAAATATTTTTTGTATTGTATATATTGAGTTAAATTTATCATACCAATGTCATTATGTGACACAATTTGTAACACTAAGACAAATTTTTGAAATATTTGTAGTGTTGAATATTATGAGTCATGTTTTCCATACCAATGTTGTTGTGTGATGTAATTCACAACACTTTGACAAATTTATACAATATTTGTGGTGTTGCATATTATGAGTCAAATTTTACATACCAATGTTGTTGCATGATGTAATTTAAAACACTAAGAAAATTTTATAAAATATTTTTAGCATTGCATATTTTGAGTTGAGTTTAATGTACCAATGTTGTTGCATGACATAATTCAAAACACTAGGAAAATTTGTATAAATTTATAGAATGTTTCATATTTTGAGTTGGGTTTATCATATTAATCTTATTATGTAATATATTTATAACAAACAAACAAATTTTATAATTTTTTTTGTATTGCATATTTTTATTTTAGGTTTCCCATACCAAATTTCATTATAGATAAATTTTATAACTATTTGGGTGTTGCATATTTTGAGTTAGGTTTTTTGTACCAATGTCATTACATGATGTAATTCACAACACTAGGACAAATTTTATAAATATTTGGGATGTTGAATATTTTGAGTTATGTTTCTCATACAAATGTCATTATGTGGAACTATTCCCAACACTCAAAAAAATATAAATATTTATTTATTACATATTTATAGTAGGGTTTCCTGAACCAATTTGGTTGTGGGGTGCAATTTGAAACATCAGGACAAATTTTATAAATATTTGGCATGTTTCATATTTTGAGTATGGTTTCCAACACCAATGTCATTATGTATCATAATTCATAACATTAGGACAATTTATAAAATATTTGGGGTGTTGAAAATTTTGAGTCAGGTTTCCAATACCAATGTCATTGCCTAATGTAATTTGTAACATTATAAAAAATTTAATCAATATTTATAGTGTTGAATATTTTGAGTCATGTTTCTTATACTAGTGTCATTGTGTCACATAATTTCAACACTGGGATAAATTTTAAAAATGTTTACGGTGTTGTATATTTTGAGTCTAGTTTCCCATACCAATGTCGTTACATGGTGTAATTCAAAACAATGGGACAAATTTTAAAAATATTAGGGGAAATACATATTTTGAGTGATGTTTCCCATATAAAGGTAATTGCATGGAAAAATTCAAAATAGTAGGACCAATTACAAAAATATTTTTTTTGTTACATATTTTTAGTAGTTATTCCTATACAAATAACATTGTATGGCATAATTTACAATACTAGGAAATTTTTTTATAAATATTTAGGATGTTGCATAATTTGAGTTAGGTTTCCCATTATAATGTTGTTATGAAACATAATTTATAACACAAGAAAAAACTTAGAAATATTTAGGATGTATATTTTGAGTTAAGTTTCCCATACCAATGTCATTACACGGTGCAATTCACAACACTAAGAAAAATTTAAAAAATATTTGGGATGTTGCATATATTGAGTCAAGTTTGACATACCAATGATATTGTTTTCTTAATATCACAACATTGGGAAAAATTTATAACATATTTTAGGTTTTACATATTTGAAGTTAGGTTTAACATACCAATGTCATTACATGACTCAATTCACAACACTAGAACAAATTTAGAAAATATTTAGGGTGTTGCATATTTTGAGTTATGTTTATCATATCAATGTCATTATGTGGTAAAAATTTTAAATCTAGGAAACATTTTGGAAATATTTGGGGTGTTACATATTTTGAGTCAAGTTTCACATACCAACGTCATTGTATATTGAAAACCATTACACTAGGAAATTAAAATATTTGGGATGTTACATATTTTGAGTTAGGTTTACCATATGAATGTCGCTGCATAAAATAGTTCAAAACATTAGGATAACTTATATAAATATTTAGGGTGTTACATATTTTGAGTGAGGTTTTTCATATCAATATCATTGCATCGAACAAATAGCAACACTAGGATAAATTTTATAAATATTTTGGGTGTTGCATATTTTGATTTAGGTTTCCCATAGTAATTTTATTTAATGTCATAATTTGTAACAATAGGATAAGTTTTGGAAATATTTTTCATGACGCATATTTTGCATCAAGTTTCCCATACTAATGTTGTTGTGAAGTGCAATTCACAATGCTGGGAAAAAATTCAATTTTTTTTCGGTGTTGAATGTTTTGAGCCATGTTTTTTATACCAATGTTATTACATGATGTAATTCATAACATTGGGAAAAAATTTTAAAATATTTGGGTTGTTACATATTTTTAGTTAGGTTTACTATATCAATATTGTTACATCAAATAATTTGTAAAATTCAAAGATATTTGTAAAATATTTGTGGTGTTGCATATTTTGAGTTAGGTTTACTATAGAAATGTCATTTTTTGGTGTAATTCATAAAATTTGGACAAATTTTAGAAATATTTGGAGTGTTCCATATTTTGAGTCAAGTTTAATGTTACATGGTGGAATTCATAACACTATGATAGATTTTATAAATATTTGTGGTGTTGTATATTTTGATTCATGTTTCCCATACCAATTTCATTATGTGATCACAACAGTAGGAAAAAATTCAGAAATATTTGCGATGTTGCATATATTGAGTTAGTTTTAACATACCAATGACATTGTGTGGTTAATTTTATAACATTGGGACAACTTTCTCAAATATTTTAGTTGTTACATATTTTGAGTCAAGTTTAACATACCGTTATTGTTGTATGACACAATTCACAATAATAAAACAAATTTTTGAATTATTTAGGGTGTTGCATATTTTGATTTAGGTTTATCATACTAATGTCATTGTGCGGTGAAATTTATAACTCTAAGAAATAATTTAGAAATATTTGGGGTGTTATATATTTTGAGTTAGGTTTCCAATACCAACATTATTGTGTAGTGCAAATCATTACACTAGGACAAATTTTGAGAGTATTTTGGATGTTGCATATTTATAGTCAGGTTTCCCATATGAATGTCGATGCATGACATAGTTTGAAACATTAGGATAAATTATTTAAATGTTTGGGGTGCTACATATTTTTAGTCACTTTTGTCATACCAATGTCATTACATGGAACAAATAGCAACACTGAGATGAATTTTATAAATATTTTAGGTGTTTCATATTTAGATACAAGTTTCCTATAGTAATTTTATTGAATGGCATAATTTGTAACATTGGGATAAATTTTGGAAATATTTTGCATCTTTTATATTTTGAGTTAGGTTTCCCACACCAATGTTTGTTTTGAAGTGTAATCCAAAATGCTAGGAAAATTTTCAATTTTTTTGGGGTGTTCCATATTTTGATCTAATTTTTGTCTATACTAATGTCTTTACATGATGTAATTCATAAAAATAGGATAAATTTAAATTTTTTTTGGGGTGTTACATATTTTTGGTTAGGTTTACCATACCAATATTATTACATGGCATAATTTATAAAACTCAAACAAATTTATCAAATATTTTTTGTACTACATATTTTGAGTTAGGTTTATTGTATCAATGTCATTTTGTGGTGTAATTCCCAACATTTGGATAAATTTTATAAATATTTGGGTAATTTAATATTTTGAGTCAAGTTTCCTATACCAATGTCCTTGCATGGTGAAATTCATAACACTAGGATAATTTTTATAAATATTTGTGGTGTTACATATTTTAATTCATGTTTACAATACCAATATTAGTGTGTGACATATTTCACAACACTTAAACAAATTTTATAAATATTTGTAGTGTTTTATGCTTTGAGTCATATTTCATGTACCAATGTCATTAAATTCCATTACTCAAAATACTATGAAAGTTTTGAGAAATATTTGGCATGTTGCATATTTTGAGTTTGCTTTCCCATACCAATGTTGTTTCATGGCTCAATTCACAAAACTAGGGAAAATTTGAAAAATATTTAGGGAGTTGCATATTTTGAGTCAAGTTTCTTATAATGATGTTGTTGCATGGATTATTTTACAACATTGGGACAAATTTAAAAAATATTAATGGTGTTTAATATTTTGAATTAGGTTTCCTATGTCATTATGATAATGTGACATAATTCACAACATGGACAAATTTCATAAATATATTTCATCTTACATATATTGATTCAAGTTTCCTATAACAATGTCATTACTTGGTATAATTCACAATACTAGGACAAAATTAGTAAATGTTTACATTATTTAATAATTTGAGTCAATTTTTTGATAATGTCTTTGCATGACACAATTTTCAACATTGGGACAAATTTTTATAAATATTTATGGTGTTGCATGTTCTAATCAGGTTTCTCATATCAATGTTATTGCATGACATAATTCAAAACACTGGGAAATATGTTATAAATATTTGGAAAGTTGCATATTTTTAATAAATTTTCTCCTAATAATGTCATGATGTGATGAATTTTGAACACTAAGACAAATTTCAAAAATATTTGAGATGTGTGTTTCGAGTCATGTTTCATGTACCATTGCCATGACACAATTCAAAAACATATATTTTTTTCATAAATATTTGGCATGTTTTATATTTTGAGCCACATTTCTAGCATCAATATTATTACAAGATCAATCTCACAAAAATGGGAAAATTTTGAGGAATATTTGGGGAGTTTCATATTTTGAGTTAGGTCTCTCCTAGCACTATAATTGCTTGACACAATTCACAACATCGAGAAAATTTTCAAAAATATTTTAAGTGTTGAATATTTGGATTTAGGTTTCCTATATCAATTTCATTATTCAATGAAATTAAAAACAAAAAAAATTGGATATATTTTAGGTGTTGCATATTTTGACTTAGGTTTTAAGTACCAATGTCATTACATGACACAATTCACAACACTCAGACACATTTTAGAAATATTTTGGGTGTTGGATATTCTTAGCAATTTTTCCATACCAATGTTATTACATTATGAAATTCATAACATTGGGACAATTTTTGAAAATATTTGGGATGTTAGATAATTTGAGTCAGGTTTCCCATACTAGTGTCAATGCACAACATAATTCACAACACTGGGATAATTTTTAAAATCATTTATACTATTACATATTTTGAGTTAAGTTTCTTATACCAATGTTGATATATAGTGAATTCACTAAATTTAGACAAATTTTATAAATATTTATGTTTTTAGTAAGGTTTCTTGTAATAATGTCATTGCACATTATAATTCATAACATTGGGATAAATTTTATAAATATTTGGTGTGTTGTATATTTTGAGTCAGGTTCCATACCAAGGTCATTACATGACACAAGTTACCAAAACATTATGACAAGTTTCATAAATATTGTTCATGTTGCATATTTTGAGTTGATTTTTCCATATAATGTCATTACATGGTACAAATCATAACACTAGGATAAATTTTTGAAATATTTAGGGTATTACATATATTGAATAAAGTTTCTCATACTAATGTCATTATGTGGAATAATTTTCAACACTAGGATAAATTTGAAAAATATTTGAGGTGTTGCATATTTTGAGCCAAGTTTCCCATACCAAAGGCATGGTGTAGTATAATTCAAAAAATTGGGAAGAAATTTAGAAATATTTTGGATGTTGCATTGTTTGAGTCAAGTTTCCCATACCAAAGTTGTTGTGTGGTTTAATTTAAAACATTGGCACAAGTTTTAGAAATATTTATATTTTTAGTAAGGTTTCTTGTACCAATGTCAATGCATGATACAATTCACAACACTAAGACAAATTTATGAAATATTTGTAGTGTTTCATATATCGAGTCAAGTTTAAAGTATCGATGTCATTACGCAAAATAATTCACAACATTAGGAAAATTTTAATAAATATTTGGTTTGTTGCATATTTTGAGTCAGGTTTCATATACCAATGTCATTGCAAGGTCAAATCCATAACACTAGGACAAATTTCAAAAATATTTGGGGTATCTCATATTCTGAGTTGGGTTTCATGTACTAATGTCTCTATGAGGTGTAATTAACAACATTGACAAAAATTTCAAAAATATTTTTCACATTACATATTTTGGGTTGGGTTTTACATACTAATGTCATTTCATAGTGCAATTCACAACATTAGGACAAATTTCATAAATGTTTGGTGTGATGCATATTTTTAACAAGTTTCCACTACTAATGTTATTATGTAGTACAAATCATGACATTGGAACAAATTTTGAAAATATATGGGGTGTTGCATATTTTGAGTCATTTTTCCTATACCAATATCATTTCATAATACAATTCACAACATTAGGAAAAAAAATTGAATAATTTATAGTGTTAAATATTTTTAGATAGGTTTATGCTACCAATTTTGATGTAAAGTACAATTTGTAACACTAGAAAAAATTTTAGAAATATTTACATTGTTGCATATTTTGAGTAAGGGTTCCAAAAAAATTGCTATCTATTTAATATTAGAATTCATAACATTAGGTTAAATTTTAGAAATATTTGTTGTGTTACATATTCCAAGTTAGGTTTTCCATACCAAAGTCATTTCATAGTGCAATTCATAACATTAAGACAAATTTCAAAAATATTTTGGGTGTTGCATAATTTGAGTCAATTTTCACATACCAATGCCATTAAATGGAATAATTCACAACACTAGGACAAATTTCAAAAATATTTTGGGTATTTCATATATTGATTAAAGTTTCTCATACTAATTCCATTGTGTTGTATAATTCACAATAATATAATTCATAATAATAGGAAAATTTTCAAAAATATTTGGGGTGTTGCATATTTTGAGTCAGGATTCCCATACTAATGGCATTACACAATGAAATTAAAATCAATAAAATCCTTTTTAGAAATATTTGGGGTGTTTTATATTTTGAGTCAAGTTTCCCATACCAATGTTTTTGCATGGTGTAATTAATAATTCACAACACTATGTCAAATTTAAGAGATAATTTTAATGTTCCATATATTAATTAAAATTTGGTGTGTTTTATATTTTGAGTCAGGTTTCCCATACCAATGTTGTTGCATGGAGTAATTAATAATTCACAACACTATGTCAAATTTAAGAGATAATTTTAATGTTCCATATATTAATTAAAATTTCAAGTACCAATGTCATTACATGACATAATTCATTATGCTAGGGAAAATTTAAGAAATATTTTGTGTGTTACATATTTTGAGTTGGGTTTCATGTACCATTATCATTTCATGGTGTAATTTTTTAACACTATGAAAAATTTTCAAATATTTGTGTTTTTTCATATTTTAAGTTGGATTTCCTATACCAATATTGTTAGACAATGTAATTCACAACAGTTGGACAAATTTTGAAACTATTTGTAGTATTTCATATTTTAGGTTGGGTTTCATGTATTAATGTCATTACATGGTTCAATTCATAACACTGAAATAAATTTCATAAATATATTGGTTGTTGCATATTTTGAGTTAGGTTTCCCATACCAATGTCATTGCATGGTACAATTTAAAACACTAGGACAAATTTTAGAAACATTTCAAATGTTGCATATTTTGAGTTGGATTTCCCATACTATTGTTATTATGTTGAACAATTAGAAATGATGGGATAAATTTAAAAAATACTTTGGGTGTTACATATTTTCAATTAGGTTTTTTGTACAAATGTCATTATTTGGTACAATTTATAACACTGGGACAAATTTCATAAATATCTAGGGTGTTGCATATTCTGAATGAAATTTCCCATATCAATGTTTTTGTGTACTGTATTTTACAACACTAAGACAAATTTCATAAATATTTGGGGTGTTACATATTTTGAGTTTCATTTACCATACTAATGTCATTATGTAGCATAATTCATAATAGTGAGACAAATTTTAGAAATATTAATGGTGTTGCATACTTTGAGTCATGTTTCCTATACCAATGTCATTGTGTAAGACAATTCATAACACCAAGACAAATTTTATAAATATTTTGGTTGTTGCATATTTTGAGACAAGTTTCCCATATCAAAGACGTTTAAACCATGGTGAATCTCACTACATTTGGAGAAATTTTAAAAATATTTGGTGTGTTTCAAGTTTTGAGTCTTGTTTCTCATATTAATGTTGTTTCATGACTTAATTGACAACAATAGGTAATTTTGGGAAATATTTGGTGTGTTGCATATTTTGAATCATTTTTCCCCTGCCAATGTCGTTGTATAAAGTAATTTACATCACTATGATAAATTTAATAAATTTTCTTAGTTTTGCATATTTTGATTTAGGTTTCAAGTACCAATGTCATTACATGACATAATTTATAACATTCAGACAAATTTTAGAAATATTTGGTGTGTTTCACATTTTAAATTAGTATTATTATACCAATGTCATTATATGGCATAATTTGAACCATAGGGGAATTTTTAAAAAATATTAGGGGTGTTGCTTATGTTGAATTAGACTTCCTGTACTAATGTAATTACACATCTCACAATTCACAACACTAGGATAAATTCTATAAATAGTTGTGATGTTGCATATTTTGAGTCAAGTTTCAAGTACCAATGTTATTATGTGAATAAATTCACAACACCAGTATAAAATTTATAAATATTTGGCTTGTTTCATATTTTTAGTCAAGTTTCCCATACCAATGTCATTACACATTATAATTCATAACATTTAGACAATTTTTAGAAATAATTGGGGTGTTGTATATTTTAAATTAGGTTCCTCATACCAATTTCATTTCATGGTGCAATTCATAATTCTATGACAAATTTTAAAATTATTTTGGGTGTTCATATTTTTAGTTAGGTTTCCCATAATAATGTATTTGCATGGCATAATTCACAACACTAGGGAAAATTTTATAAATATTTTGAGTGTTACATATTTTGAGTTGGGTCAAAAAACATTATAAAGGTGAAAAATTATTCTACAAAATAGTGAAAGCATGTGATGATGGGGTCAATAACGATGCCTCATTTAAAGGTGGTAATCCTTCTAGCATGGGCAATACCTTGTATCTATTTTTGAATGAATCAATGGAAAGGGATTTGTGATTAGAATAATCTCATTTGATGAATATTGGGTTTTTATTTGTGTGGTTGAATAGAAACTCATCCTCTAGATTTTTTTTTATAACTATTTGAACTGTATATAGGGTAAAAAATGGGGATTTATATTTCCTTCTATAGAATGTTTCAGAAGGAGGTTTCATGGTTCTTTCCAAAAACTCCAATATGCAGAGGCATGTTATTATAAAACCATATGGAATGTTTGATAGTTAGTTTTTAAATTTGTTCCTTCCAAGCCTAAATTAGACTATGAGGAAATTTTAATCAAAGTTACCCCAAGATGGGTTGATATAGAGAATGTACCTATTCAAATTTAGAATTTTCTACCTTAGGCTCTTAAGACTTAAGGATAATTTATTAGTGTGAAATATTTGAGAAGGTCTCTTGTACATATGTATGTAAGGGTTTTGATTTCATTGGACCCATTAGAATTATTTACAAATACCCTTTTATTTAATAACAAGGGAGAATATTTCTCTTACCCCATCAAAGGGTTTGGTGGTCTAAATGTTTGTTTCTTTTGTAAAATAGATGGTCATCTTAGGAAATATTGACCTTACTTAAGAAAAATGGGAAGGGTGATTAAACTAGTGTTAAACAAGGTTTTACCTCGTGAGAAATATATTTTTAAAATAATACTTATAATTATAATGATAGTGTTATGGTAAGACAAAATCCATTATTTGATTTAGATCCCTACTTTAGCTGAGCACCCTATAGAAATAATTTGGTGGGACTTGGATCCCCTAAGGGCCTAAAAACTATCAACATCTTTGTCCAATCACTTAATAATCCCTTGTTGAATATGGGCTATATTAAAAATTAACTTGGGCCTTTTTGTGAGTGTGTGGTTACTGAAAATATTACTTTGGTGAATGAGAGTCCTTCTCATGCCCCACTTCTTGGCTTTGAAAAAATTGACTATATGATGTAATATATCCATTGAACCAAAGGTGGATTATCAGATGATTACATTGTTATTTTAGAAAATATATCTTCTTTAGTGTCCCGTAACACTAGCTCCTTTACCTTTAATTCATATTTGAGTGGTGATAAGATAATTCCAATGGAAATGTCTCCCACCCCTTGTGTTGATGTTCAAACTAAATCTATTTTGTAAATATCCTTGCCTCTTAAAGATGTTTTTTTAAATTCTCTCTCTAGTGGGATGTAAAGAAATAATGTTAAAAGATTTAAACTAAGGCTAATTTAGAACCTTTCCTAGGATCCCCTAGGGGTGAGGAAGGGAAGATTCACAAAGGTTATTTAGGAGGTGTCAAGGAAATAAAAAATAAATCCAAAGAAAATAAGGTTCCTTAGTGTTTTACAAGGTTGTACCCAAACAAAAGAGGCTCTAAGGCCTCTAGTCTATATAAATATAGGCTCCTCCCCCTACTCTTTTAATGAAGGCTTTTAGTTAGAATGTTAGGGGCATAGAATCCCCTAACCATAAAATAATTGTAAGGTATTTTAGGAGTTCAAGAGAAGGCATTGATTTCTTGTTGTTACATAAGGAAAAGGTAGTTGGTTTCAAGCTTGACTCTATATTAAATTATATTTGTCCATATTTTCACCTATTTTATACTAAAAGGTGGTGCCTCCATCTTATTATATCCTAAATTTAGGAATTAATGGTTAAATTTGGATCATCCCCTTGCCATAGAGCTTTGTGGGTCACTCTCAAATGTGAGGAATAGGTTTTTGGGATCTACAATATTTATGCTTCTAATGACCATAGATAAAGGGGTATCTTATGGAATTATATTTCTTATAATTTATAATACATCCCATGTATTTTGGGTGGGGATTTCAATATGGTAGAGGAAAAAAATGAAGTAGGGGGGATATGATTTCATGGAAAGGAAATGAATTATTTTTTTGGTCTAAGCTCAAGAGGATATTTAAAATCTCTAACCTGTTAATTGAGGAGAAAAGGATAGAAAGAGTATTTGTCATAAATTATGTAATAATTAGGCCATTTTTAAAATATTATATTCTATACTTGACATATTATACTTTAAAAATAATGGTTTTGAGGAAATGTAGGGGGAGTGAAACTTTGTGAATATGTTCTAATTTACTATATCAAATCACCATCCCATTGAAATATCTATTTTGATAAGAAATAATCAGGAGGTGAATGGTCTAGAGTGGAAATGGATTTATAAATTAAATGTTTCACATTTGAATAATCTTGATTTATAGGAGGCATATGTTTTTCATGGAACATCGGTAGGTTTCTAGCTGATTCCTCATTATTTATTGATAAGTGGAATTTTTGTATGAGCCTTTTTAAGAATTTTCCATGATATTTTGGTAAGCACCAAATAATTTTGAGGAGGAATATATCTTGAAATACTCAAGAGAATATAATTATTTATAATAAAGGCTTAAAATTGATCTGAATAATTATTTATTACTTGATGAACTGACAAGCCTAAAACATGAAATTATAAACCATCATTTGTTTATTTCTCAGGGGGCTTAGGTTCATTCTAGACTAAAGTGGATAAAACTTGGTTATAAAGGTTCTATGTTATTTTTAAATTTCCTAAGAGTAAAGGATTGAAAAAATAAGATTACTATAATTGAATGTGGGGGGGACTATGTTTAGTGATCAAACTAATATTTAAAAAACATTCTTTTATTTATATTCAAACCTTTTTTTCTAGATGGCTTGAGCCCACAAATTAACAATTGGATAGAGATATGTAAAAAGTGTATTCCTCAAAAAGTATATAGGTAATAGGATGTGATACTAGATAATGATCTCTCTCTAGATGATATGAATGCAACCATTTATTCTATGAAGGTAGACAAAGCCTTAGGCATTGATGGGTTTCATGTGGAGTTTTACAATTCTAATCAGGAATGGAATGAATTTAAATGCCTATGTTTTTTTAATGAAGCCATTGAAGTGGGTATATTATGGATTGAAATAAATAGGGGTGTGATTAGAATCATAAAAAAATATGGATAAAATACCATGGTTAATAGTTGGAGAATTGTCACTTTTCTCAATGTCTTTTACAAAATTTTGCTATGATTCTTCCAAGCAAGCTTTCCTCCATTTTACATTAATTGATATCTATTACTCAAACATTATTAATTAGAGGTATATATATCCTTGATAATCATATTTATAGTTGGAATTTATGTATTAGGATCATGATTCTAGTCAAGACACAAGCATGATCTTACTTGACTTTGAAAAACCTTGTGATTGGATTAAGTGGTGTAGTCATATAAAATGCAAAAAATGGTAACTTGAGCATGGTTAATGACACCCAACCCTTAGGTTCCTCTTATATTTCTCTCATGACACTCATAGGAATATTTACACAAAATCTCAGTCATCTATAGCCTTCTAGACTTGATCCCAACTGAGCTAGACCCCTCTGTCCATGACAAATGCATCCTACTAAGTCATGTCTACTCAGGAAAATAGCACCACACAAGGACTATAACATCGGTTCCAATATTATCTAATTTTAGCACTATTTTCCAAGTCTATTTCTAGCCCCAATAGTCAATTTATTTTGGTTCCCCATTCTTTTTCCTTATCGACCTAATATGAGCACATTCAACCCATGACAAATAGATCCTTATAAAATCCCATTCAAAGATCATTTGGAGAGGGTTTAAAATTATCACTAAGCAAGCAAGATTACTCAAGAAATATTCCCTATTCTTTGCATACATCTATCCAACACACTTAAACATATTACTCAAATACTTACACTAGTCCCTAGACACATCGAGCACATCCAATTTATCATTCTACATCTTCATACACATAATTACACAAATAACATCAAGTGGGAGAACTACATATGTCTTGATCCCTCTTCTAAGTTTTGGTATGTAGGAAACGTGCCCACACAAGTGGTGTGGATCCACATCCAATGGTTATTACACACACTAACCCCCATATTATTCAAAATTCATCAAAATACAATAGAATTTAGGGTTTGAATAAATAATCTACTCTATAAGGAGATCTAAAGATTTCCAACTACCAAAACATTGTATATAGGGTCACACAAACATGGTGAATAAAACCCAAAAATTTTATATCCTTAGGAAAATAATGATAGAGGTGGAATATAGTGATGGTGCCACTCCTATCTAGTTTTGACACTCCTATCCAATCATAAAATGAAGTTTAGATCTTAGTTTGTGATAGTGTCTCAATCTTACATAGTGAATTCTAGCCTTTGTCTTAGTCAGATCAATCAGTTTCCAGCTAAGTCTTATTTTCTTCCCCTTATTACTATTTTTAGAAAAGTTTGAATTGCAATAAAATTTTAAAATTAGTATCTTAATAATTACATATTTATTTATTGATTTTAATACTTAGACCCTTTAACTAAAATCAGAATAATACACCAATATTCCTTGAATTGTTAAATCATTTAGTGAACCTGACTTACTTTGTTTGCACATAGAAACCCTAGGGTAAATTTCCTACTAATTTTTCCTATTTTTTTCTAAGTTTTTACCTGAATTATAAAATCATAAATTAGCAATAAATTTTAACAATTTGTAGTAATTTTAAATTTTTTTTTTTCAAACCCTAGTTGCCCATACTAGGTCTGAATATTTTCTCAGTAATTTTCAAATATTTTTTTGATTTTTTATTAGAATATTTAAATTAGAAAATCCATTCAAATTTCCAAATTCAATAGTAATTTTCAAAAACATTTATTTTTCAAAACCCTAGTTACATACACTAGATCCTATTAACTCACAAATTTTCCACTAAAATTTTGATTTTTTACTTGCATATATAACTCAAAAATTCACTTTCAATTTCAATTTTTCATAGTAAATTTTCAAAATAATTATCTATCAAACCTTAGTTGCATTTACTAGGTCCCATTGCTTCTTAAAGTATTAAATTACATTCTAAAATAAGATTTTAAAAATAGATCTCACTTATTTACAAATTTTGCTTACATTTTTTGAAAATAATAAGGAGACCATACTTGGTCCTATTATGTACATGAATGACAAAGTCTATCATATGTTAGTACAAAGCTTCATTCTTTGCATTTCATACTTATTTTTCAATATATGGGATGATGTTAAGAAAGTTATTATTAAACATGTTAAAATATATTTTTCATCACATCCCTTGGAGCCTTTATCCTATGTTGAGTAATGTTTCATGGTACATTTTACCCTTCTTTTATATCACTACCCATCACCAGAGAGCCTAATTGACACCCTTTGTCCCTCCACCACATTGACATATCAATTATCTCTTCTCTCCTCCTGAATGTACTACTAGACCTATACAAATAGTAGATAATGTAGTTAGAGTAGTTACTTGATGTGCCACCATGTCTCCTCCACCTAATTATGAATCCCACAACCCTCCCATTCCTTCCCATCCTAAGCCCAACCTACTAGCATAGGTAAATTTTCACAAAGCATATGATATTATTGATTAGTTAAGAAACACACCACCTAAGATTTCCATGTTATAACTACTTCAAAAGCCAATGTATTAAATGACATTCTCTATTAGGCACTCACTCAAAATTCTATGCCCATTAATTTAGTTCCTTATTATTTTGCATAAGTGGTTAACACACTAAAATCTATAGAAGATGTTAATACTTTTGATCATGATGGCATGCCATCTCAAATAGTAATTGATCAAAATTTACCACTATTCATACAAGCTCAAGTCAAAACTAGCACAGTTAGAGAGTTATAGTTGATAGTGGTTTTGAACTTAATAAATGTGATATTACATTATTTCAAACCATGGGCATAGTTATGGAATCCATGAAAAAAACATATAATAACAATAGAGGGTTTGATGATATACCATGATAGACATTGGGCACCTTTTCTTTGTATATCTTGGTAGGACCCAAAACCCTCTCTACATAGATTTAGGTCATGCCAGGTCCTCTTTATTATAATATTTTACTTGGATGACCTTGGATACATGTTATGGGTGTAGTTCATTCTAATTTTCATTGATGTGTTAAGTTTATCCATGAAGGATACCTATACACATGTCCAATAGATAACCAACCATTTAGATATTGTCAAACTATAGAGTCATCTTTGACTATTTTTCTAAATGGGACACCTCATATCATAGTTCAACCACCACCTCATTGAATTTATTTTGATCAGATACATATATATGAGGTTAGAAAGACTAGAAGCTCTCACACTCCACTTATATTTGTGCCCTCATCTCTATATATTCAACAAATCATAGTAGCTTCAACAATTCCAACTACTCCATTAGTTAGTACTCCTACACCTATTATAGTTATACATTCACTAACAACAATTCCAATAGTACCATTTTATTCTATAGATATAGTTACTCCATCAGTTACGAACACTCTCATAATACCATTGTGTTCTACTACTTCAGTTGATAAGACTCCCATATCACAATTACCCCTTGTGGTAAATTATAAATTAATATGTGTACATGATGTTAATATAGATTCCTAGGATTCTTCAGATGATGATACAACACCCAAACTCACATATGACTATTTGTGTGGGTTGTAATTTACACTAGTTATTCTAGGAGAGTATCGAGATGACTTTATATATATCATTATATATCCGACATCACTCTTAGTATCTCACACTACACTGACAAGATATACTCCACATTCATGGCTATAGATAGATCACTTGGCACATATAGTTCACATGGTTACCTCTATGGATATAGAGCTAGTCATTTAGATTTAGGAATGAAACACACAACATTAATCATAGATTATGCTATAGATGTTACTTTATCATGGATTAATCACATTAACTATAGTATGACATAGATCTATTAGCATATTATCATAGTAGGATGGTCACCCATTTTATCTTTTCATAGGATCACAAGCTATAATGAAAACTCATGTATATCTTTACAATAGAGATTGGATAAACTATAGGTTTAAGGTATTATTCATATTATAAAATCACCAATACCAACTTATCCACTTCCATAGACGTAATCTACTACCTAGGCTAAATGTCCTAGAGAAGAGTCAACATCTCCACCACCATAGAAAGCTTCAGTTCACCTTCAATAGGATGACACCATGTACATAACTTCTATATCATATGATGATGCTTGTAATGATTATCTTGAGGCATTTGATGATGGTCTTGATCCATTCCTCCATCTCCATCTACAGTGAGCTCCATCCTTGGACCCTTTACCCCCTCCAGCCTAGTCTTTGTTGTCATTTTGTACATATTACTTTATTCATATGATTGTATATAAATTTATTTCAATTTACTTGTACATAATCTCTAATTATTTACTTTACATAGTTTATTATGATTGATTATACATAGCTTATATCAAAAATATCAAAAACATTCATATATTTCAAAATATAAAAACATGCCAATAACTCAAAAACAACAAAAAAATATTTTGATTTGCACGCATTACCCATGCTTTACATTTCTACTATAATTCTAGACTTAAAGTTGCTATTATGTGTTATTTTTTGTAGAATTATCTACATTATCATGCTTCACTTGATCTCTTTTGAGTGTGTGTAGTGACATCTAGATCTTTTATTGCTTCACTCTATCCATTGAGGGGGCATCCTACTTCTACATTGAGATATACATCGATATACATACCCACTGGGGCTATATTCTACATGACTACACCATCCAGGTTATGTCATTCATATACCACACACTCTATTTATCATGTTGATTGGACTCATTTACTATCTTATATAGATTACTCTATCAATTCTCACTAATATATAACACTTGTGTATTTCTTAGCATATACCTAGTCTTGTAATAACATGTCTTACATACTTTTCCTCTTTATTTGATTATTTAGACGTGATTGTATTTCCAATTATTGCATGTTTTCATTTATTTCTTAGTGTAGCTTGATGTTATTTCATTTTATCATTCTTGTTTGTCTCCTATATGTTCCTTAGGACATTTTCCAATGTTCTTTGATTTTATTCATGTGTGTGCCTTAGGATATTTGCCAGTGTCCTTTGCTTGTACTCTTCTATGTTATTATGGATTCCAAACTAGCTTTACTTATTTTAATTGTATGTGTAT
Source organism: Torreya grandis (assembly GCA_037957365.1). Classification (NCBI taxonomy): domain Eukaryota; kingdom Viridiplantae; phylum Streptophyta; class Pinopsida; order Cupressales; family Taxaceae; genus Torreya; species Torreya grandis. The sequence goes on along the minus strand of JARHVA010004179.1, from coordinate 337,582 downwards.
GTGGAATTTAAACATGCCTTATATGCTTCCCTTCTAGTATAAGTTACATGTGCCTATGTATCTTATTTATGTGCCCCCCTTGGCCACCATTGCATGCTTCTTGCTTCTTACCATGTGTTCTTGTTGCTTGTTTGATTCTAATACTTTGTAATGCTATGATTCACATCATGCATTTATCTTACTTTCTTGGATGTGATGATGGACATAATGCTCCATCTCTCTAACTAAAAACTAATCATACTTTCATTTCTAGTTTAGTACATTTCACATGTTATTACATTATTATATCAATCCAGGCATACCCTTGTTGATCTAATAATATCTCAATATAAATCATGCTATATCTTGAGATATCTTATCAATTACCACTGATATATCATGTATATTTGCATCATAACACACTTTCAAGGCTCTTTCTTCTTATCGAAGTCATTGTAATGTCTCCATTCCTACCCTCAAAAGAGGGGGAAACAAATAGAGATTTTGTCATAGAGATCATAGATCTTAATAGTAAAAAATCTAGTATTTAACACACCTAAAATAATAACCAGACATCAAAATAGTTAGAACAAATTAGGAAAATAATGAGAATTTTAGAACAGTCACCATATTTAGCCTAGGACAATATCACCCAACTTGGACAATAGTGCAAGTGGCACTAGTGTCTAATTTTGTTCCTCTTATCTAAATAGTTAAAAAATTAGACAATCCAAAAATAGGAAGAAAAGTAGGTTTAGCTACAATTTTGTATAGATAGAACAATTTAGAATCAATAGTTTTTAGTGAACTTTTGATTAGAGAATTTATATATAGGGGGAATCATACATGGCATGATGAATCTCACTTCCAATTTTAGACATGATAGTTGATATGACTTCTAGATCAAAATCCATGTTTTAGACACTAGTGATTGGGGGCAATGTGTGTTGGACATTTATTTCTTTTCTTTATAAGTTTAGTATTACCCAAGTTTTCTTAGTAGTTGTGTGCCTTATTCCATCTATAGGTGGTAGGCATCATTTTGGAGTGGAGTTCATACAATCCTAGCTTCCACATTCCTGAGTTATGAATTTCTCATGTGGATTTCATACAAACCTAATCTGTATCTTTTATAGTGGCCTAGTTTCTATCATACATTTGGATATCCATGCCAACATTGTCAGATCACAATGTATTAATGGGTTTTAGGAGCCATCTCATATGACACACACTTCATATAAGTATCAATTTATAAGTTCACTTCATAGGGCAATGATAGAGCCAAAGGACTAGCTAGAATTTGTATTCTTGAGCCACTTATTCAGAGGGATTGGACACATAGTCTAGACATCAATTAAGACATGCATGATCACCTAGCTTCACTTAATGGGTGATGATGGAGCCAAAGGGATAGCCTTTGCATTCTTGAGCCACTTCTAGGGAATTGAGCACTTATTTCTATTTGTGATATTAATCTTGGTAAAACATCATCCAACATTACTCAGCATCACTCAGGATCAAAATAGGTTTTGTGTTAGTTCACATACCTAGTGAGGTGTATTAATTCCTTTCTCTTTCTCTCTCTCTTACCCAAATTTGTACATTCTTATTTTACATATAACATATCTATTAAGAAATGATCTACTCTTTTTTTTATTTTCTAGTTTCATACTTTAAAGTTTGTTCTCTCTATGCACACCTACCATCACACAACTTCACTAGCTTCACCATTGAAGGTAATTTTAGGTACAATTCTATTTTTATTTATCCTAGTATTTCAATTTATTGTATCAATAGAATAAAGGGGGGAAATGTAGTCATATAAAATGTGAGAATTGATAACTTGAGCATGGATAATGACACCCAACCCTTAGGTTCTTCTTGGATTTATCTCATTACCCTCATAGGCATTTTTTCACTAATTCCCAATCATCTGTAGTGTTCCAAACTTGATCCCAACTAAGCCAAACCCCTATTTCCATGATAGATCCATCTGCTTAGGTCTCATTTGCTTAAGACAATAATGACACACTAGGATTATAGTATTGCTTCCACTCTTATCTGATTTTAGTGCTATTGTCCATGTCTATTTTTGGCCCTAATGGTCAATTTATTCTATTTCCCCATCCTTCTCCTTGTCAACCTAACATGAACACATTCAACCCATGACCAATAGATCCATATAAAATTCCATTCAAAGATCATTTGGAGAGAATTGGCAATTATCACTAAGCAAGAAAGAATACAAGCAAGATTACTCAAGTAATCTTCCCTATTCTCTACATACAACCAACAAACACACTTAAAAACTTATTGAATTCCTTACACCAGTCCCTAGGCACCTCAATCACATCTAGTTTATAATTTATCATCTTCATACAAACAATATCACAAAGCACATTAAGTGGGAGAAATACATATGGCTTGATCCCTCTTTAGAGTATTGTTATGTAGGATGTGTGCCCATAAAAGGGGTATGGATCCATGTACAATGAATATTACACACACTAACCTCCCATATTTCTTATAATTGGTTAAAATACAATTGAATATAGGATTTTAAAAATGAATATACTCTACAAGGAGATCTATAGACTTCCAACTACTAAAAATTTGCAAATAGGGTCACACAAACCTGGTGAACAAAACTTAGAAAGATCATATCCTTAGGATTATAGTGCTATATATGGACTATAGAGTTTGTGCCACTCATATCTAGTTTTGATTCATCCTATCCAATCACAAAATGAAGTTCAAATCTTAGTTTGCAATAATGTCCTAGTCTTGCACAATGAATTCTAACCTCTATCTCAATCAAATCAATTAGTTTCTATCTAAATCTTATTTTCTTCCCTTTATTATCATTTTTAGAAAAGTTTGAGTTACAATCAAACTTCACAAAACTAGTATCTTAATAATTACATATTTATTTACTAATTTTACTACTCAAACCCTTTAACTAAATTAGGAATAATGCATGAATATTCCTAAAATTGTTAAATGAAGTGGCCACTCATTAACTTAATGTTGAAATCATTTGGGGTACAAGATAGATTTTTTAGAATGGTAAATGTCTTATTTAAATATGCCTTAGTTGTTATTGAAGTTAATGGTGAGATGGCTGAGTTTATTGAAATTTAAAGGTTAATTAGGCAAGTCTATCATCTTTCCACCTTTTGTTTTGTTATGATGGCACAAGCACTTCATTACTTGTTGAGAAACTCATTTTTGGGCCATCTATTAAGAGATATTTTAATACCCAATGGTTCAAAAATGATTGATGTTTTATATGAAAATGACTCTACATTAATTTTCAAATATGGAAAAGATAATATTTAGTAAGTGTCTAGAAGATATAACATTTATTGTTATGCCTTTGGTTATAAAGTGACACTAAAAAAATCATGTATGATAGGGTGGAATGAGGAAATATTGGTTTGGTTGGTAGAATATGGGTGGGTATGAAAGGGCCCTAATAATATGGTCAAATACCTTGATATTCCCTTTGCCTTGATACCTTCATTTAAATAGATGTGGGATTGATTGTATGTCAAAATTAACAATAAGATTGGTAAGTACCATGGTCTTCTTCTCTCTATCTTGCAAAGAAATCAAGTATGTTAGAAAGTTATGTCCTCCTATAGCATATATTGTGCCTCTTGTTGGATGTTTAATAAGTCTCACAGTAATATTTTACATAGAATCATTAGAACTTTTTTTATGGTTAGATGGCAAGGGGAATAAGAAAAGGCATGTTTTTCCATGGAAGATCTATTGTGTAGTTATAAATTTTGTGGGGTTTAGGATGAAATACCTCAAGTTTCATTGTACTTCTTTGGTAGTTAATTGGATCATTAGGGACTTAGAGGAGATGATCCATGAAAGGTTATGGTTAGGCATAATATTCTAAGGGCATTATCAAAAGGTAAATCAAATTGGAAAGGGATTCAAATTTAAGATTATTTTATTGGTTCAATTTTTAGTGTAAGTATTAGGTTATAAAATTTTTGGGGACGTTTGGAAAGATTGAGAGATTTTAAAACACATTTTCATTGTGCCTCCTATTTTTAGTGGGTTAGGGTCAAGGTGTTGGGGGTATAGCTCTATATGGTGGAACCTCATAGTTAATAGAAGGATCCTTTACTTTACTAGAGGGTGATCTAATTTCTTCTTGTTTTCCAAAGGATTAATATCTTTGAAAGATATATTTTATTTAAATTGTTAGGCTTCATGGACTAGGATTAGAGAAAGGTACCATATTCCTATCTTAAAGGATAACCTTCACTTTAATAGCTAAGAATATTTAGTCTACTAGAGGTGTCTATATATTTGATGATGTTGGTGTGTTATTAGAGGATATTAAATGGATAAATGGTCCCCCATTATGGAATATACCTTAATTGGGTTTGCCATGTTTTTGATCCATTCCTAAGATGATTGTTTAGATTTTGTGTTATCTAGTCATCGTGTCTTGAACCAAAAATGTCTTGTTTTTTATGGTTACTTTTGTCACTGATTATCTATTGTGTGGTGAGTTATAAACTATTAAACACCTTTTTTATTATGTATTTATATTATAAGTATATGGAAAAGTTGTCTTAATAATTGGAACACTTTGTTTGATTGTGATATTTCATATTACAATATTACTTTTGGGTGTGTGTGTTCCAAAATAAAGGTTCATATTTTTTTCCACAAGTTGTGACTTGTATTCTCCACTGAAATCCTATGATTCATTTGGAAACAAAGGAATTTGGAAGTTTCCCAGTTTAAGTCTAGATTTATTACTAACTTCAATTTTGAAGTTACCATTAGATGTGTTTCTTGGCAAATCTTTTTGGAGATTAAGGTGCCACAAAGTGAGCTAGAGAAGTTCTTGAAAATAAGTATGATGAAAGTTTCATCTAGCTACATGTTGGAGAGTGGGGCATACCCAAAATTATCTCAACTTCTTAACTAGATAATTTCCAATGGTAAAGCTATGTAGGTATAGATTTATAAGTATGATTGGGGCTTGATAAATGAATCCTATTTTAAGGAAGCTAATAATCCAATTGTTATTTGGGTTGATTCATCATATTTAGACAAGAATGGTTCAGTCACATACTTAGAAGCCAATAATGATGTCTTTCATGACTTAAAGACCTATGGGAATGAATATTAAGTTTATTTATATGAAGTTGTTGATGTGGTTAGTTTTGATATGTATACTGCTAGTTGTGATGATGTTCCATTTTATGAACCTGGTCATGATAGGGTCGATGTGGGTGATGGTGTGGACACAAATTAGAATTTTCTTAATAGCACTAAGTAATTTTTTAGTGTTACTTATTCAAAACTAGAAAAATTTATCAAAGTTAGAAATATCAATGATGTTAAATATTTATTAATATTTGTTAATACCTCCAACATGAAAGATATGCTAAGCATATTGGATCATTTTTCCTACTTAATATAGATCTCTTAGTTGGGACCTATTTTATTTGACTATCACTTTGGACATGAGGCAGATGGTTTTTAAATAGTTAAAAAAGATGGTGTGATGATTGATTATGGGCTAATATAAGACTATAGATATTGGTGTTCTTATTAATGCCTTTATTTTGTTAACTATTGGTACTTTTATTTCTTGTTGCTTCCACCTAGGTGGCTTTTTCAGAATTGTAATAACATTCTAAAATTGATTCCTTTCTTATTGTATACCTTAGCTTTGGTGATTTTTTTATGATTTTTATCCATGTATTATAGACTTTGTTTAAGTTATTCTAATATAAAAAAATATTTGGGTGTTACATATTTTTATTTGGGTTTATCATACCAATGCCATTGTGTGGCACAATTTGCAACATTGGGACACACTTTGAAAATATTTTGGTTTTCATCTATTTTGACTTGGGTTTATGATACCAATGTCATTATGTGGTATAATTCATAATAATAGGAAAAAAAATGGAAAATTTTGGTGTGTTTCATATTTTGAGTCAAGTTTCCCCTACCAATGATGTTGTGTGCCATAATTTGTAACATTGGGAAAAAAAATTAAATATTTGGGGTGTTACATATTTTGAGTGGGGTTTCCCATACAAATGTCCTTGCATGGTAATTCAAAAAATTATGGCAAATTTTATAAATATTAGAGTGCTACATATTTTTATTTAGCTTTCTCATACCTATGTTGTTGTGTAGTGAAAATTGTAACACTAGGACCAATTTCATAAATATTTGTGATGTTCAATATTTTGAGTCAGGTTTCTTATACCAATGTTGTTGTGTAGTGTAATTCACAAAATTGGAAAAAATTTCTAAAATATTTTGGGTGTTGCATGTTTTGAGACCAGTTTCTAATACCAATGTCATTATGTACTTTAATTTGTAACAATGGGACAAATTTGAAAAATATTTGTTGTGTTGCATATTTTAAATTGAGTTTCTTGCACCAATGTCATTGCATGACATCATTTGAACCAATGGGACAAATTTTAAAATTATTTTGGGTGTTACATATGTTGAGTTGGGTTATATTTATAAATTTCATTATGCAACATAATTTGTAACACTATAAAAATTTTATAAATTTTTATGGTGTTGTATATTTTGAGTTGGGCTTCCATTACCAATGCCAGTATGTGGTGCAATTCATAACACTAGGAAAAATTTTAGAAATATTTGGGGAGTTAAATATTTTAAGTTAGGTTTATCATAAAAATTTCATTATACATTGTAATTCATAACATTGGGACAAATTTAAAAAATGATTTGGTTGTTGGACATTTTGAGATGGGTTTCCCATAACAATGTTATTATAAGGTGTAATTCACAATGATAAGACATTTTAAAAATATTTGGGGTGTTACATATTTTGAGTCAAGTTTATCATACCAATGTATTTATATGGTTTAATTCAAAACATTAGGATAAATATTAGAAATATTTGGGTTGTTGCACATTTTGAATTAGTTTTATAGTACCAATGTCATTATGTGATGTAATTCATAACATGGGATTTTTATTGAAATATTTGAGTTTTATATATTGTGAGTCAATTTGACAATACCAATGTCATTTTTTGGTGAAATTCATAACAATTTTATAAATTTTGAAAAAAAAATTTGGGGTGTTTCATAGTTTGAGTCAAGTTTTTAGTATAAATGTCATTATGTGGCACAATTCACAACATTGTGATTTTTTGGGTATATTTAGGTTTTATTTATTCTAAGTTAGTTCTTCCATAACAATGTTGTTGCAAAGTGAAATATTACACATTGGAACAAATTTTGGAAATATTAGGTGTTTTTAATATTTTGATTTGGGTTTCTCGTACCAATGACATTGTAAAACACAATTCTCAATACTTGGATTTTTTTATAAATATTTGGGGTATTCCATATTTTAAATTGAGTTTCACATACCAATTACATTGTGTATAACAATTCAAAATGATGGGAAATTTTTCAAAAATATTTTGGGGTTGCATATTTTGAGTCAGGTCTCCCATACCAATGTCATTATGTGGGGAAATTCATAACACTAAGATAAATTTAAGAAATTTTTGGGTTGTTTCATGATTTGAGTTGGGTTTCCTATACTAATGTTATTTAAAAGTGCAATTTTCAACATTATCACAAATTTTAGAAATATTTGGGGTGTTGCATATTTTGAGTCAGGTTTCCTATACCAATATCATTTCATGTTATTACTCACAACACTATAGAAATTTTTAGACATATTTGGTGTTTTGCATATTTTAAGTCAGGTTTCCCATACTAATGTCATTATGTAGCATAATTTGAATCATTAGGATACATTTTAGAAGTATCTAGGATGTTTTATATTTTGAGTCAAGTTTCTTATACTAATGTTGATGCATGGAACAATTGACAAAACTATGACAAATTTTAGAAATATTTGCACTTTCTCATATATTGAATAAAGTTCAAAGTATCAATGTCATTGCATAAAATAATTTTTGACTCTAGGAAAAATATGAAATATTTGGTTTGTTGCATATTTTGAGTCAACTTTCCTAAACCAATGTCATTGTACTGTGTAATTCATAATACTAGGAAAATTTTCAAAAGTATCTTAGCTGTTTCATATGTTGAGATGGATTTCTCATACTAATGTTTTTACATGGTGTAATTCATAACACTTGGATAAATATCAAAAATATTTATGGTGTTACTTATTTTGAGTCAAGTTTTGTGTACTATTGTCATTACACAATGTAATTCACAAAACTAGGATAATTTTTACAAATATTTAGGGTGTTTCATACTTTTAGTTAGGCTTACCATACCATTATAATTTAATATTCAAACTCACAACATTGGGAAAAATTTTAGAAACATTTTGGGTGTTGCATATTTGAGTTAGGTTTCACATACCAACAATTTGTAAGAGTGATGGAAGGAACCCTTTTTGGGGTCGACTATGTTTATCCTCATCAAAAAGCTTAGCTTCCTAAAAACCAAGTTGAAATTTTATAATAAATAAGTCTTTGGTGACATATTCCTTTAAAAAATATCTATTGAGGCATAACTCTCAGACAATGAAGAATCTAGTGCTATAGGTGATTTCAATGAACAGGGCTGAGAGGGAAAATGAACTTCTATGCAACTTACACAATTTGGAAGCAAAAGAAGAAGCTTATTAGAAATAGAAATATATATTTTTATGATTGGAAGAGGGATATATGAATACTATCTTTTTCCACCAATAAACTTCTAAGCATAGGAGTTCCAATAGAATCACTCAATTTCTAATGCAGGACATAACCACTAGTAAAGATGAAGATGCTATATCTGAGCATATCCTCAACTTCTTCAAGAATATCATCTCATAAGATGGTGAGCTAGATAATTTTCTTGTCTCCTTAACCTTATCTAATTTTTATAGGGTATTCTTAGATGTGGACAATGCCTCCCTCACCAAAATCCACTCTGATAAGGAAATTAAAACTGTGGCTTTTCTTATGGATGGGCTAAAGGCCTTGGGACTTGATGGATTCCCCACTTATTATTTCAAAAATATTTTGACATCATTCACCTATACTTTGAAGAAGTGATCAAAGAATTATTCTACTATAGATATATCCTACAAGAAATCAGTAATACTTTCTTGGTCTTAATTCCTAAGAAATAAGGGGCAAACAACATCAGAGACTTTATATCCATCAATCTTTGTAACACCATTTATAAGATTTTTTCTTCTATTATTTTCAAGTGTATGCATCCATTTTTGTATTATATCATTGAGGAATAATAGGGGGCCTTTGTATCTAGCAGATAAATCTATGATGGCATCATTATACTTCATAAAGTGATTCATTTCATCACCAAATCTTCCAAGTAAGGTATGCTTCTTAAACTAGACATAACCAAAGCTTATGATAGGGTTTCCTGGTAGTTTCTCCTTTAGATTATATAAAATATTTGTTTTAATCATGATACTTGGAAAATTATCTAGAATTTCATTTCTACCCCCAAGTTCTCCATTACTATAAATGGGGCCCCTAAAGGCTTTTTCCATGTTTTTAGATGTTTAAGACAAGGTGACTCCCTGTCTCCATACCTTTTTATCATACTAGATAAATCATTGGGAGAAGTTTGAGATGGGATTGTAGTCAAGGTTAGGTAAAAGGAAACTTGGTTGCTCAGAACACAAATCCTATCAACCATCAATAGTTCACTTATGACACTATCATTCTAGGTGATGCTTCGACTAGGGAAGCTAAAAACCTCAAATGCATCCTTAATAATTATGAAATGTGTCTAATAAATGTTTCAAATTTAAAAAAATATCTATTTTTTTCATAAACATTCCTCCCTCCTAGTAGAAAAGGATTACAAATATTCTAGATTGTCAAGTGGGCACTCTCCTAGCTAACCATCTAGGTATTCCCCTCTTGGCTAGAATAATGGATTCTCATCTTTGGAATCCCTCGATTGACTATATTTAGGAGAAATTAGCAAGGTGGAAAGGTAACTTATCACATAGGTAATCAAATTTTATCTCTTTAAGGCTAAAATTAAAATCATTCTTGTTTATCTCATGTCAATTTTTAAAATGTTGGTGAATGTTGTATCTAAAATCAAGCAAATCCAAAAAGAATTATTTGGAGAGGAATAGAAGAAAGGCTCAAATTTAACCTAGTTTCTTAGGAAAAGGTGTGTCTCAAAAACTAAAATGTATTTCTAGGCCTAAGAAGTATAAGCTCAATGAATATATCCTTATTGGCAAAAATAATTCAGGTTTACCATAGCAATGTCTTTACATGGTGTAATTCAAAACACTAGGAAAAATTTCAAAAATATTTGTAGTGTTACATATTTGTATATGGGTTTCTAGTGACAATGTCATTATATGAAATAATACCTAACATTAGAATGCATTTTTAAAATATTTGGTTGTCACATATTTTGAGTCAAGTTTCCCATACCAATGTAGCTACACAATGCAATTAAAAACACTAGGAAAAATAATGAAAATATTTTGGGTGTTGCATATTTTGAGTTAAGTTTTTATTAAGGATGTCATTATGTGGTGTAATTCACAATATTGGAAATATTTGATTTGTTGCATATTTTGATTCAAGTTTCCCATACCAATGTTGTTGCATGGTGTAATTTGAAACATTGGCATAAATTTTGGAAATATTTAGGGTGTTTCATATTTTAGGACTCCCATACCAATTTCATTACATTATCTAATTTTTAACATTGGAAAATTTTTAGAGATTTATTGGGTATTTCATATTTTGAGTTAGGTTTCCTATACCAATGTCATTACATGGAAAAATTCAAAATAGTGCAATAAATTTCAAAAATATTTGGGGGATTGCATATTTTTAGTTATTTTCCTATACAATGTCATCATGTGTGAAAATTTGTAACATTGGGAAAAAATTATAAATTATGTATTATGTTCCATATTTTTAATTAGGTTTCCCATTCTAATATTTTTACATGACATAATTCACAACATAGATAAATCTCAAAACTATTTGGTGTGTTGCATATTTTGAGTTAGGTTTCCTATAACAATGTCATTTTAAGGCATTACTCATAACACCAGGGAAAATTTTAGAAATATTTTGGTTTTGTATATTTTGGGTCAAGTTTCATGTACCAATGTCCTTACATAGTGTAATTTGAAACACTAGGATAAATTTTAGAAATATTTCACATTGTGTGGCATAATTTACATGGAAAAAAGTTAAAATTTCTTTAGTGTGTTATATATTTTGATTTGGATTTCCTACACCGATGTCATTGTATATCACAATTCACAATATTGGGAAAAAATTAAAAAATGATTAGTATGTAGCATATTTTGAGTTGGGATTCTCATACCAATGTTTTTGTATGGTGCAATTAACAACACTATGGAAAATTTAGGAAATATTTGGTGTGTGAGATATTTTGATCTATGTACTCCATACCAATGTCATTGCATGGTGTAATTTGTAACATTGAATAAATTTTAGACATATTTGGTGTTTTGCATATTTTGAGTCAAGTTTATTATAACAATGTCATTGCATGGTGTAACTTGAAACACTGGAAAAAATTCAAAAATATTTGGGGTGTTGCATGTTTTAATTTAGGTTTCCCATAACAATGTCATTATTCCACATAATTTATAACACTAGGACACATTTTATAAATATTTTGGGTGTTGCTTATTTTGAATTAGGTTTCAAGTACCATTGTTTTTTATGATGCATAATTCAAAACACTTAGAAAATTTTAGAAATATTTGGGATATTACATATTTTGAATCATGTTTATTGTGCCAATATCATTATGTTGTGTAACATTGGGAAAAATTTTAATAATATTTGTGGGGTTTCATATTTTAATTTGGGTTTATCATACCAATATCATTACATGGCATAATTCACAACATTGGGAAAATTTTCATAAATATTTAGGGTGTTACATATTTTGATTCAGATTTCCCATAACAATCTGGTTACATAATGCAATTAAAAACATTGGGATACATTTATAAAATATTTTGTCATATTTCTCATACTAATGTCATTGTGTGGTGAAATTTTCAACACTAGGATTCTTTTTTTTTTTGAAATATCTAGGGTGTTACATATTTTCAGTCATGTTTCCCATACTAATGTCATTACATGACATAATTTACAACACTAAGATTTTTTTTAGAAATATTTGGGGTATTAAATATATTGATTCAAGTTTCCCATACCAATGATATTGCATTTTGCCTTCTCAACATTGGGAAAAATTTTGGAAAATTTTGGAGAGTTGCATTTTTTAGTTGAGTTTGTCATAGTATTGTCATTATGTGGTATAATTTGTAACACTAGAATAAATTTTTAAAATATTTTAGTTGTTAAATATTCTAATTTGGTTTTATGGTATTAATGTCATTATGAGGTTCAATTCATAACACTGGGACACATTTTTAAAATATTTGTGGTGTTACATATTTTGAGTCATAATTCTCATACCAATGTAGTTGCTTAGTGCAATTCAAAACATTGGGATTTTGTATTAGAAATATTTGGGGTGTTACATATTTTTAATTATGTTTCCTATACCACTATTATTTCATAGTGTAATTTATAACACTAGGAAATTTTTTGGAAATTTTTATAGTGTTATATTTTTATATTTAGGTTTCCCATACCAATGTTGTTGCATGACATAATTCATAATATTTTGAAGATTTTCATAAATACTAGGAGTGTTGAATATTTTGAGACTTGTTTTTTTATACCAATGTCATTATATCATGTAACTTGTAACATGAGGACAATTTCTAGAAATATTTAGGGTGTTACATATTTTGAGTCAAGTTTCCTATACCAATGTCATTAGGTGGCATAATTCACAACTCTAGGAAAAATATCAAAAATATTTGGAGAGTTACATATTTTGAGACAAGTTTCCCATACCATTGTTGTTATGTGGCATAATTCTAAACACTTGGATAAATTTTTGAACTATTTTGGGTGTTTCATATTTTGTTTTAGGTTTCCCATACCAATGTTGTTGCATGACATAATTCATGGTACAAGAACAATTTTTGGAAATATTTGGGATGTTGTAGATTTTGATTCAAATTTCCTATAACAATGTCACTGCATAGCATAATTTTCAACACTAAGACAAAATTTGAAAATATCTAGGGTGTTGAATATTTTGAGTCAAGTTTCTCATACCAATGTCACTTTATATCACAATTCACAACACTTGAATTTTTTTTAAAAATAATTTGGGGTGTTTCATATTTTGAGTTAGTTTTCTTATATTTATGTTGTTATGTGGTTTAATTTATAACACTAGGAAAAAATTATGAAAATTTTGGGTTTTAACAAATTTTGAGTTAGGTTTCTTATACCAATGTTGTTTCATAGGGAATTTTACAACATTGAGACAACTTTTAGAAATATCTAGGGTGTTCCATATTTGGACTCTAGTTTCCCCTATCAATGTCATTGAGTGACACATCTTTTAACACTCAAATTTTTTTTTAAATATTTGGGGTGTTAAATAGTTTTATTCAACTTTCACGTACCAATGTCATTGCATGGTGAGATTCATAACACAAATTTTTTTATAAATATTTATGGTGTTGCATTTTTTGAGTCAAGTTTCATGTACTAATGTCCTTTCATGGTGAGATTAAAAATAATGGGACAAATTACATAAATATTATTAGAGTTGCATATTTTAAATCAATTTTCTTGTATTATTGTGGTTGCATGGTGTAATTCATAACACTAGGATAAATTTTGGAAATATTTGGGTTGATGCATATTTTGAGTTGGGTTTCCCACACCAATGTCATTTCATGATACAAGTCACAACACTGGGACAAATTTTAGAAATATTTGGAGTGTTTTATATTCTGAATCATGTTTGATATAATAATGTCATTGCATGGTGAAATTTACAACACCAAGACAATTTCATGGTGTTTCATATTTTGAGTCAAGTTTCCCATCCAAATATCATTATATGATGCAATTTGAAACACTAGTAAACAACTTATAAATATTTAGGGTGTTACATATTTTGAGTCTTATTTCTCATACCAATGTCATTATGTGACATAATTCAAAACATTGGGACAAATTTTAGAAATATTTTAGGTGTGGTATATTTTGAGTTAGGTTTCCTATAATAATGTCATTACATGGTATAATTCACAACACTAGGACAAATTTTCAAAATATGGGGTGTTACATATTTTGAGTTGGGTTTCCCATGCCAATGTCATTATGTAGTGCAATTCACAACACTAGGACAATTTTTAAAAATATTTGGGGTGTTACATATTTGGATTTAGGTTTTCCATATCAATATCATTATGTATCACAATTCACAACACTAGAACAAATTTTAGAAATATTTGGGTTGTTGCATTTTTTTAGTTGGGTTTCTCATAGTAATGTTATTATGCTGCATAATTTGCAACATTGGACAAATTTCATAAATATTTGGAGTGTTACATATTTTGATTTGAATTTCCTATACCAATGTCAATGCATTATCCAATTCTTAATAGTGGGATTAATTTTATAAATATTTGGGGTGTTGTATATTTTATGTCATATTTCCCATACCAATATCATTATGTAGCATAATTTTTGACATTGGGAAAATTATCATAAATATTTGAGATGTTTAATATTTTGAGTGATGTTTCTCATATCATTTTCATTACAAAAATAAATTCACAACATGGTAATTTTTTATAATATTTGGGGTGTTTCATATTTTGAGCCTTTTTTCTCATACCAATGTTTTTGTGTGGTGTAATTCAAAATATTGACTAAAATTTAAGAATATTTGGGGTGTTGCATATTTTGAGTCAAGTTTCTTGTAGTAATGTCATTGTATATCATAATATTCAACACTTGGAAAATTTTAATAAATATTTGTAATGTTGCATATTTTAGGTTGGGTTATTTTAACCAATGTCAATGCATGACACAATTCATAGTAGTAGGATAAATATAAAAAATATTTTGTGTTACATATTTTGAATTAGGCTTTTCATACCAATGTCATTATGTAGTACAATTCAAAACATTGGTACAAATTTCAAAAATACTTGTGGTGTTGTATATTTGAGTCAGGTTCCATTTACCAATGTCAATACATGACATAATTCATAATACTAGGAAAAAATTATAAATAGTTGGGGTTTTGAATATTTGAGTTAGGTTTACCATACTAATGTATTTTCCAATAAAAAATTAAAACACTAGGAATTTTTTTTATAAATAATTGTGTTCTTGCATATTTTGAGTTGGGTTTCATATATAAGTTTCTTAGAACAATGCAATTCTATTAAAATCCTACCTTTTTATAATCTATTCTACTGTTAAGACATTATTATTCTAATTGTTAACATGATTATTGGTTTTTATTTTATTTATATTATATGTAATACTTGTTTTAGTGATATTGAGATGCAAGGTTAATTTTGAACTTAATGATTTCATGGACTTATTACTATAGTTGATGATATTATAAATTTGTATTTCTTTATCAAACTTTGATATGGTATGATTAATGTCCTAAAATAAGCCTAAATTTTTTTTGGAATCATATATTAGAGTACACTTTAGACACATGTTAGACCCACTTACAAGTCTTGCTAACATAACTAAAACATTTAATGCACTACGTGCATATGAAACTAGAAGCAAAGGAGGGGAATTGAGGAAATTTGATAGAGGTATATATATATATAAAAGTCACTATGGGGAAGTTGGTTGTTTTTTATAAATATTATGGAATTTTGGGCATATCAGTGTACATATACATTTATAAGTCTTGAGTTCCATAAGTGGCTCTCGTATTTCCTCATAGGACCATTTCTAGATCGTTAACCCTAAGTAAATACCTCACTCTCCTCAATGGGTTTTAGTCTCATTAGAGGATGGTTAAGTCAAAGGATTGGATTAACCAAAAAGGATAACCTTTTTTTTCTTAATTTATCATTAATATTAATCATGTTTTGGATTAGGATACATGATATATAAATTAAACAATCACTTAAAATCAGCAACAACATTAATTCAACACATGTAGATTTCGATTCATTTACACAGATAACTAAGTCAAAGCATAAGAAAAAATAGATTACATATGAGATTACTTAGTTTTATTTGATGGGTTGTAACAACCTTCAACCTTTAAGGTAATTTTATTATTTTTATATCCTTTTATATCAAACATGGTTATTCATAATAGTTTATAACTTAACATTGTCAATTTATACTCTATGTAACTATTTAAATTGGTGTAGCCAATGCTATAATAAAAGGTTTTAAGGCATTAAAAAAAAAAATATTTTCTTCTTATATAAAATAATAACTTATCAAATGTGAATTCAAATCAAGTATTCATCTAAGAAAGAGTCATTTTCATTTCATACAAAATTTCATAAATGAATGCTTTAAAGATATCAGTATGTCAAGAATTTATCTCTATCCAACTAGATAAACCAGAACTAGAAATAATGCAATGGTATAATTTAAGTATCATAAGAAACAAAGTTCATTCAAGTTTCAAGATGAGTGGAACCCAAATAAAATGTTCCACTGAAGGAAATCTTATAAAAAAATTTGTTGGCAGTTGAAGAAATAATGGAAGAAAGTTTAACTAACGGGATGGAAGGTAAAGAAAATAATAGGTGTGTAGCTATTTCATGGATTAAGATGACATGATATAATATTTTTCATTTATAACTATATTATATTTTAATTAAATTGTATTCATCTAATCAAGTGAATACTACAAGGAAAGTGTTGTACATAATCATTCTTTGAATCATAAGAATTAATTAAACATTAGTTACTTTGCCAATTAATAATAGTATTTACTAATTAATATCCAACATATATAATTTTGAGAAGTGATATTTTATAATTTTAAATGGATAACATACCTTAAACACAACCAATAGGTCTTAAGTGCATGATAGAAGGGAGAATTTGTTTTATTTTTCTCATAGTCAAAGTATCAAGTTTATGCATTGTTGCAAGGGATAAGTGTTCCAAATGTAACTATCTACTTATGAACGAGAGTAACAAGCTATCCAATCAATAATTAAAATAATTCAAGTTACTATGCCACTTATATCTTATTTCATTATAAATTTAAATAAATAATGTAAAGCATCTATGCATATGTATTCCATGAACTGGAATAAATTAAAACAATTATTAACTTCTATTTAGAACATATTTCTAGAATTAGATGTGAAAATTCTAGGTAAATATCAAGTGAAAATTCATGTATTAATTCAATTTACATATAGAATTAATAATGAATCTTCAACTAATTAAACTAGGATAAAATCAATCTCATACCAGATTGTTAGATCCATGACAATTAGTATATCAACAAACAAGCATTTAGGAATTGATTGCATCTAAATCTAACTAATGGATTATTATAGCATATAAAATATAGTAGCATATTCAATAATTTCCTATTTAATATGATCTTAAAGGATAAAGGTTTAACTTATTTAATAATACAATACAAGGTACATGTATAATAACTTCATCTATTATTTAATTTATCATTTTAATATTTCATTTCCAAAATCTATTCATAACATCCATTAGCAGTCAGCAAGTTTAATATACTATCAATGAAAAACTAAAATTTATATCATCAATACATGCTAATAATTAATCAAATAAATAAATATATTTATTATCATCTCCCATATAAAATCAGCAAATCATGGAGTCAAAAATGAACCAACTGATCAAGATAAACCTACCCCACAAGCCCTATGAGCCCTCTATCAGTGGCTTTTACCACCTCAACCATAAAAAAGAAGATGGTTGAGGTAAATAGGAATAAGTAATGAATTTTGAGCACATTGATATCCAAATAAAGACACAATAAATAAAATATGCATATAACATAATCAATTCATTCCAAGGTGAGACGAGAATAATTAAACCATCTAAGTATATATTAAGAGTGAGGATGGTTAACTTAGACCATAAAATGGTATAAAATGGATTAATCCTAATCCATTATATATCTTTCAAGTTTATATTACTTTTAACCCCATCTAATTTATCAATCGGTCTTTAATCATCCAAACCCACAATATATACTTGCAAATATTCAGGTCTAATCTAGGAATGGAAATACACACATTCTAATAAGTAACAAAAAAAATTTTAAATAATGAGATAATTATATATAAATTAATTAATAAATATTATTCTAGTCATGAAAAAAATAATTAATCATGCCTCCTTATGTAATAGGCCCAAACATGACCCAACAACCCTAAAGTAACTCAACCAAAATATAATTCCAATATTATAATTATATTATTATCATAACCTATAAGCATCATGAAATAATCATACAACACATTGAATATCAAAGCTTAAAGTTAAATACAGTCAAAAAAATAACATGGATTGAATTATAAAATAATCATCATTAATACCAAGCATAACCAAAACCTAAAAAAAGTCAATTCCCATTTACCATGGTTGAGATGAAGGATTACAATGAACCACACAAATGTCAATCAACAACTCAATCATAAAAGAAGACACATTCACCTAGATTTTATAATGAATACAAATATTAAAATATATATATATATATATATATATATATACTTATGCATATACATATACATACATAAATACACACACGCGCGCGCGCGCGCGCGTGAACGCGCACATATATATAACTAAACCCTAACCGGTGCGATAAAGAAAAACCCATGACATACAATTGATTCAAAATGATCTACAATCATAAAACATACCAAGATCGAAACATAAAATAAACATAATTCTAAATAAATAAACCTAGAATCCACAAAATTGAAGTCACGACTTACCTACATAAATAGATGAATATACCATAGCCTATTTGAAATGAAAAGATAAATTTAAATGATACAATGATTCAATGTTAAACAGGTTGACACAACCCATAATAAAATCATAATGACCAAGATACCAAAACATACAATTCAAATAAAATAACAATATAATCATAACATAAAACAAATAATCATGCCCATAAGACCAATATACCCATATGATTCAATCGAACAAAGAACAAGGTTACTAGAACACAAAAATTACACAACATATAAAAACCCATCTAGCCATAATTCATAGAACACAAAAATAGTTCACCCAATGAACGTAGAAAAAATCATAACCAATTCCCTTTTATTCTCAAGAACAAATCTTTATATCAATCATAGACTAGTTGTGTCCATTAACATAGTCCATTAAATATAGCACTATCAGTATTTATAAAACACCATTTTTATTAGCCTTTAAAATATTCCACCGTTATAAAAAAACATATTCATCTTAACATGTATATAACACCCTCAAAACATTTTTTTATTGAACCTATGAGAACTTTGTTAGTACTTATAATTCATTCACATATATACATATAGAACCAAGAAAACCTCTTAGAAGATTCTGTATAAGACAAAATCAATGATATAAAATGCAGTCATCAAAACATAGTAATTATTTAAAAAAACATTAAACTTATCACTTTTTATAATATTAAATCATTATAATAAACAAAAACATTAACATGATTCCATAGTCAATATATCAAAAGACACAAAACTTGCCAACCCTTAAAACATTCAGCCATTATAAAGGAGACACAGTCATTTAATAAGTAGAGAATACATAGTGTTTCAACTCAATACATAACACATTTGAATACATAATGATAAGTATTTTATCTCATCATTATATATCTAATGTGTATACATTTATTTTATGTTTATATGCAATAAACCTATTGATATATCATTATGATGGGTTTGTGTATGCACCTAAAAGTCTAAAGGCTTCTAGCTGCTACACAGTATTAAAAATATTTATCATTATGTCAACACAATATAAAATATCAAACCAAAAAACTCAAAAATACTTACTTGCAAACACAAGATATTCCAAAAAAAAGATGAAAATATCTAAGACTCACCAACATTGTTGTGTATTTTCTAAGCCAACCAACTTTCCATTTAAAATAGATGAAGCATTTTACTATTTGCCCTACAAAATATCTATCTTCCTCACCCTTCCAACTACCATCCACCTTCCCCATTCTTTTTTTCATTCCCCCATACCCCCAATCAATTTACATTGAATTCTGAGAGGAGAGAGAAGCCCTTAAAATCCCAAGGTAGTCCCCACCAACCTCACCATTAATGGTGTGTTTAGAAGACTTGACAAGAAATCACTCTTCTACTAATGGAAATAAAATATTATAATTAACAAAATGGGATTAAAATAACCAAATTTAATATCACTAAAACATTCACCACCTTCCTCATTAAATGAGGCTAATACATTTCCCTTACAAACCATCAACCTAAGTCAATATGGTTTATCAATATTAAACCAAAGTCTAAACCAAGCCATGACTTCATAGTCATTAAAATAATATGCTCACCACCTTATTAAATGGGTGTTATGTCAAAGTGGGGTAAGGTAAGCATGAAAGGTGGTAAGGCTTGTCAAGGGGGCTTAGGTCCAGGTGGTTTTGATTAGGTCTAGATTTTAGAGAACTAAATAGGTTTATAGTTTTAATGTTAAATAAATAAGATTCAAATACCTATGAGAATAAAGGAGTTGTATTTTCATGCATGAGAAAGGATATAAATGAAAAAAAATGTAACAAAATATAATGAGCAATAACAACAAATAATGACCTATAACAATACTAATAAAGTATAATAGTAATCATAAACACAAAGACCATAGTCAATAAAATCATTGACCAAATAAAATTATCTTAAGTAAAATCAAACAATAAGTTTACCTATTGGTCATACCAATGTGCTTAGAATTCATTATTATAGAAATACAACCTCCATCACTTGCCTAGCTCATAGACAAAACTTGTAACCACTAAAATGTCATGAATTGCATTATGTCATAAATTGATAATCAATATAGATTATAAAATCATTATCAAAAATAACAATAAGTCCATAAGATAATTAATCATATAAATAATTATGCATCCAACAATACTATAGTAAGTAATACATAATCCAACTAAATAATAGCTAATAATTAGTCTAGCATCATAATGTCAATGTCATAACAATAAAATATATAAAAGTGAAAATGCAAAATCATAACATGTCCTTTTTGGTGGTTATAGATTCTATCAATGAAATAGGTACATGTTGGAGGTTGTACTCCTAAAATTGAAGGAATTTAGAGAAAGTAAAAAATGTCTGATAGGTATACTTGTTTGGTTTTGGTTTTTATCCTTCAAATATCTTGATTGGTCATTATGATTGTTGATTGTTGACTTTGGTCATTATACTTATTATTGTTTGCTATTATACTTCACCTTATTGTTGATTGGTGTACCTTATCCCTATCGAATGTTGTTATTTAACATTACTTACCATTATTATTTTTCTATCCATAATCTTTATTCTACCTAGCACTTTATCTAATTTATTCCTCCATGCAGGCCCTAATTCTTTTCTATACACCTAAGTAGATCCTATTTGCCTTTGCAGACACATTACCTAAGACCTACCCCTGACACCCCCTAAAAACCTTTGAAACCCCCATGGATTAAACCTTAGACCTTATAAACACTTACTACTAAGGTGGTGGCATGTTATTTAAATGGATTATTTATATTATTGACATCAAATTGATTTTAGCATGGTTTATTTTAAATTTTAGATATTTATTTAAGATCAGCTTACATCAATTACTTGTTATAGTTATTTTTTAATGTCATCAATATGGCATTTGGCATAAACCATGGGGCTTAAATGGATAATCCATTATGGGGTTTATCTAATAATCACCATTCCTATTGGTCGATGGTTAGATTATTGATCGAGTTCTCTAGATAGGCAATTTATGGTGAAGTTGGTGGGGGATTTATCTTGGGATATAGGAGAATATTTCTCTTTCCTCCCATTCAATTTAGATATTGAATGGGTATGAGTAAGTGTAAAAAATTAATGGGTAGTTGGGATGTGATACAAAGTAATTTGATGAGATTAGAAAGATGGAAGAAAAGAGGAGAGAATAGTGGAAGATAGTCTAGTTCTATGATAGCCATGATAGACTTTGTAGATACACAATCGCTTGATTAGAAAGAATATAAAGCTTTTTGTTGCTATCTTGGATGTTGGGAGTTTTCTACATTATCGAGTAAGTTTTATTTCTTTTTTTGATTATTTATTTACTATATAAATTGGGAAATAAAGAAAAGAGGCTACTTATGAAGGCAAAAGTCTTAAGCCTTTCAGATGTATATGCAAACCCCCATGAATTAATATATTAGCATATATCATTTGTATATAAACTTGCAACTGGATATATACAATATATATGTTTTTTATAGTTTGAATCTATTGTTTTGTTATGATTTGAATGATTCAACTATACATGCATTGAAACATTTTCATTAGTTTACCTATTCTATGTTGGTTTATTTTAATTGTCATGAACTTATGATTTTGTTACTAATGATGAAAGATATGTGGCTTCTCTCTATGGATTTTGTTTTTGTATATAACTACATATATGTATATATCTTTATGTGGATTAATAAGGGTAACTTTTATTTGATTGTTTTGTATTTTCATTGTCTACATGCAAGGACCTGTAGGATGCTTTGGGTTTTTGAGAATTAGTAACTACATTTTCTTTTATTAGTATGGCTCAGAATTATCTTACTTGGGTTTTCAATACTATGGGTTGATGTATTGTGGACATATGTTATATACACATTTATTGAGTGTGTCTAGGTCTCTTTTAACCACTGAATATCTAGTTTGATATTTTTTATGCATTTTGTTATTATCACTTTGATTAATATAACCTTGTTTGTTATATCAATACACAAAAGTATTATTACTATGTTGTGTGCTTTATAACTCCTTTCTAAATGTTATTTTGTTAGTTCATCAAGTTATTTAAGTTGTTTTGGTTATTCACCTTGAATTATCGTAGTTTGTGTTTTCATATTTCATCTTTATCTATATAGAATTTAGTCATGGATCAAATGTTTGATAGCATCGATGGAGACTTGTTCTGATGCATTATCATTCAAGTGTTGTTTGGTTTTAATATTATGACCACATCTAAAATATTTTGATAATGGTGGGTTTTGACTTATGAATATATTTATAACATGTATCATTATTTTTGTGGCATAGCTATAATAAGTTGGTTGTGTTTTTACCATGTGTTATGAGTTGCCCTGACTACATTTTGACCATGGTATTTTTGATATTAAACTAGGTTATGATTATATCATTTTTGTTTTATGTTTATATCATTTTTAATTTATGATTGGATCTATTGTGTTATTCTTCTACATTGAGGCTGTGGTAAATATGTTGGATGTATATACATGTGTGTGTGTGTGTGTGTGTGTGTGTGTGTGTGTGTGTGTGTGTGTGTGTGTGTGTGTGTGTGTGTGTGTGTGATGGTATGAGGAATTTTGAGTTGGGTTTGTTATTGGTGACTATGTTTGATTATTATGACAGGTTTAGGTCTCTTTGATATCTTTGACGACATTGTGATTATTTAAGGCATGAATCAATTAAGTTTTGTGAATTAAAAATTAACCATATTTTAATAAGTTTGGCCTATTAATTTTAAAGTCATGTTTAATTATTTTCTATTGTGTAATTGACTTTGGAATCACCTCTATCCAAATTGGCATGAATATACATGGTTATAGTCTACCAAGTAAAATGGGCATCAAAGAACTCTAATGGATTTTACTTATTTGTATTAAAGAATTGGTTTTATGTTGATCTTATATTATATTTTAAATTATTATTTAAAATTGAATTATTTAAGTTATTTAATTGGATGTTATTTGGTTACTTGTTTGGATGTGTTGTTATCTGGTTATAATTTCTAGACTATACTTAAATAAATAAATGGGTATATATTATTAGTTTGGATGGTTAAGGCTGACTGTAACTTGGATGTAGAACCAAGAAGTTTAATTCAAAGAATATATAATGGATTAAATTTAATCCATTCTATATCATTCGGTAGATAGGATTAACCTTCCCCACTTGTGATCTATACTAAATATGGATTAATTATTCTCATCTCACCTCAAAATGGTATAGTTGTCTTCTTGTATTCTTTTATTTTTAAGATGTCTCCTTTTTTGGAATCCTAATTATTCATAATTTAGTTTATGTTCCTAATTAACGCAACCAACATCTTGCTAATGGTTGGGGTGGTGACAGCCACCGATGGTTGGGTATGCTTGTCTTGATCAGTTCATTCACTTCTAAATCCATGCTTTGGTGATTTTGCACACATAATGTAAGATAGTAAAATTTAGTTTGTTAAGTTATATTTAATTATTTAGCATATTTTATTAGCATTTAATTACTTAGTGTATTATGTTAACATTGACATTAGATTGGTTAGTATGCAATATTTATTATATATATTGACTATATTGATAATAACCTATGTCATTAAGGGGTTGTGAAACTAAAATGGAAGTTGAACATTGTATGAGGTAAAATGATTATTAGGTAGAGGTGATATACTTCAGGTACATTGAATTATTAGTTACTAGTTTTAACTTTTGTATTGATTTAACATTTTGTTATCAAATGAGGAATTACTGTTCCAATCTTAAGTTATATCTAAGTTAGATTATTATAAATTCTTGTATGTGATTAATCTATATAATTATTATCACAATAAGTCCTTAATTTAGATAGATAACTTGGATATTTTTATTGATATATGGAAGTTATCATTAATAAGATTTAATTAGGCATTTATGTAAGGTTAATTAACAACATATTATGTATATTTGACTAGAACATTGAGATACCATAAATATTTTGATTAGATTATATAACCAAGTAGTTATATATTATGTTGTCTTGATTCAACAATAGTTAGGCTTAATATAAGCATGAGAATTGGCTCAATAATCATTTATGGTTTATCGCATTTTTTATGATTACATAGAAGTATTTATGTGGATCTCTTAGTCATTTTCAACAATGCATAGACTATTCAAATCTAGTTATTGGTTCATGCAAAAATTAAATCAAAATCCTTCATTCTAACATGCATTGTAGATATACTTGGTTGTTTGTAAGGTATGTATGCTACATATATATGATCCCAAAAAAAAATATTACTCTCATTTCTTTAGATATGTATGTTGTGTAAATAGGATATAAAATTTATTACTTTCATTCGTGCATTAATAATGAATGAAATAAGGGTTAAGTTAATGCCTATATTTAATCTAGATGTTTTTTAAGTATGTCTAATATTCTTGCATAAAATAATCAAGAGATTAAGTGAAATAACTTAAATAAATTTATAATAATGTCATCCTTATGAATCAATCTAATAAAATAAACAAATTACATAATTTTTGTTACTTCATGGATGTTACATAATTTTAACCTACACATTTTATAATTTATTTCACTTGGGCTCTATGTGCTTTCACTTTCCCTCTGATAGCTTAGTTTAATTACCTCACCACCCTTAGATTTCGCAACAAGAATATTTTTAAGAGTTCCCTAAGTGGAACATTTTTTTTGGGTTCCACTCAACTTGAAACTTGGTTGTATTATACTACTTTTATGGTGTTGTATTCTATCTTCTTTGATTATATATGTTGTTATAAATTAATTTTTGTCCTCTTATATTCTATTTTAAATATGAGTTAGTTCTAAGTGTGATGATTCATTAGGCATACATTTACTTAGATAATAATAGAATATTTTATGGAAAAAACTATTTCCTTTTTTAAATAATAATCTTAAAATGGCTTAGTTATTGCATGAATACATAAGTTTGTCTTCCTCCAAAATAATTAGATAAGCATAGTTTAACTGATTAGATACCTTAAATGTATAATAGCTTAGTCTCTCTTATTTCAAAATAGAGCATTGTCTCTTCCAATTTAAAGGTTATATGAATTCATTTCTTGACTGTTTATAGGATAATGATGTTGATCATAACTATATCATTAATCATATCTTATGTAATGGAATCCATGTTAGTAAGCAAATTATGTATGAATTATTTAGAGTAGTACAGTGACCTCAAATACCTTAAGGAATTTATGACCTTAATCGATAGCACTATGAAAACTTATATTTTAAATATATTTTCTCTTTATGGAATAACATTTTATACTACATGAATGATTAGAAATATGCATGTGTAGAATTGATTTTTTCTTGATGTTATGTTTAATTGTCCAAGTTATGTTTAAACCAAAGGCTGGTAATCTTTGATGTAAATTTATGTTAACCTGAATGATAAATTAAGATTATAAAGTTACCCTTCCCAGTTAAACTAATCCATAAAATTAACCATCCTTGAGTGGGATTGAAACCTAATGAAGAGATAGAGGTATTTACCTAGGGTTAAGGACCTAGGAATGGTCCTATGTGGAAGTACAAGTGCCACATATGGCACTCAGGTCCTATTTGTGTATGCATAAAAAAATATACTCTGAACCCCATAAAACATCTAATACAATAACATGTTTCCCCATAGCCCATTTTGTATGTGTTTACCTCTAGCTAATTACCTCAGTTCACCTCATTCGGTTCTAGTTGTATGTACATGAGTGTGCTAAATTTTTATCATGTTTCTTATCAAGTGATGTAAGTTGGGTATAATATTAATCCAAAACATACTCTAATATACAATTCCAAAATTTTTGTGGGGTTATTTCAAATTCATAGTGCTAGGATTTGTTTTAAAAACATTTATGGTGTTTTATATTTTGAGTCAGGTTTCCCATAATCAATATCATTATGCAAATTTTGAGTCAATTTTATCATACCAATTTTCTTGCATGAAATTTTTTTCTACACTAATACACATTGTGTAAATATTTAGGCATTGCATATTTTTAGTTACGTTTATTGTACCAATGTTATTACATAGTTCAATTCATAACACTAGGAAAATTTAAAAAAATATTTTGGGTGTTGTATGTTTTGACTTAGGTTTCTTGTAATAATGTATTCATGTAACACAATTTATAACACTAGGAAAAAATTTAGAAAAAATAGGGGTGTTACATATTTTGACTCAGGTTTTATGTACCGATGTTGTCACAGAGTTAAATTCACAATATTGATGAGAAATTTTAGAAATATTTACAATATTTGATACTTTGGTTTGGTTTTCCTATACCAATGTAATTTTATAGCATAATTTAAAACACTAGGACAAATTTTTAAAATATTTGGGGTGTTGCATATTTTGAGTTGGGTTTCTCGTACCAATGTCATTATATGACATAATTTACAATAGTGGGACACATTTATTAAATGTTTATGATTTTCAACATTTTGAGTTGGGTTTATTATAAAAATATCATTGTGTGAGATAATTTGAAATAATGGGAGATATTTATAAAATATTTGTAGTGTTGTCTATTCTAAGTCTAATTTCCCATACTAATGTCATTGTGTAGTTTAATTTACAACATTGGAAGAAAATTTTGTAATATTTAGGGTATTGCATAATTTAAGGCAAGTTTCCCATGCCAATGTCATTTTGAGGAATGATTTTTAAAAATGGGACAAAATTCAAAAGAAAATGGCGGTTACATATGTTGAGTTGGGTTTCTTGTACCAATATCATTATATGGTGAAATTTGTAACAATGGGTCAAAAATAAGAAATTTTTAAGGTGTTGCATATTTTGAGTCAAGTTTCTCATCTCAATATTGTTATATAATGAAATTCACAACATTGGGATTGATTTCAAAAATATTTGTGGTGTTGTATATTTTGAGTCAGGTTTCTTGTACCAATATTGTTGTATGGCGTTATTCATAGCACTAGGGAAAATTTAAGAAATGTTTGGTGTGTTTCATATTTTACATAAAGTTTTATATATAAATCTAATTATAAAAATTAATTCATAAAACTCAGACAAATTTTAGAAATATTTGGGGTCTTGCATATTTAGAATTGGATTTTCCATATCAATGTCATTACATGATGCAATTTGTAACATAATGGAAAATTTTAGAAATATTTTTACTATTGTAAATGTTAGTCAAGTTTCCCATACCAATGTCATTATGTAATGAATTTGAAACATTGGGAAAAAATTTATAAATATTAGGGGTGCCACATATTTTGAGTCAGGTTTCCCATACCAATACCATTGTGTAACACAATTCTCAATACTAGATAAATTCAAAAAATATTTGGGGTGTTGTATATTTTGAGTTAGGTTTCTTATATTAATATCATTATGTTTTATAATTTACAAAATTGGAAAAAAATTCATAAATGTTTTGAAAGTTTCATATTTTGAATTGGGTTTCCCATACTAATTTTGTTGTGTAATTCAATTCACAACATTTGGGAAATTTTAGGAAATATTTGGTGTGTTACGTATTTTGATCTAATTTTATTTTACTAATATCATTGCATGGTGCAATTTGTAACATTGAGATAAATTTTAAATACATTTGGGTTTTTCATATTTTGAGTCAGGTTTCCCCTATCATTATCATTGTGTAATGCAATTCACAACACTAGGACAAATTTCATAAATATTTGGGGTGTTATGTATTTTGAGTCAAGTTTCCCAGAAAAATATCATTTTAGGGTGCAACTTATAACACTAGGAATAAATTTAGAAATATTTGAGGTGTTGGATATTTTGAGTTGGGTTTTCCATACCAATGTCATTATGTCACACAATTCACAACATGGACAAATTTTAGAAATATTTGGGGTGTTATATATATTTTATTTTGTGTCAAGTACCATTATTATTATTATGCTAAACAATTCACAATGCTATGAAAATATATCAGATTAATTTTGGGTTTTGCATATTTTAGATCAAGTTTGATGTAACAATGACATTATGTAGTGTAACAATGGGACAATTTTCAAAAATATTTTAGGTGTTGAGCTTTTTTAGTTAGGTTTTTGGTAATAATGTCATTACAAGGTGAAATTAACAAGACTAAGACAAAATTTAGAAATTTTTGGGGTGTCACATATTTTGAGTCACATTTTCTGTACCAATGTGGTTGCATAGTGCAATTCAAAACATTAGGATTAATATTAAAATATTTAAGGTGTTGCATATTTTGAGCTAGATTTCCTATACCACTATTGTTATATTATGTAATTGACAATACTAGGAATTTTTTTAAATATTGATGATGTTGAATATTTGGAGTGAGGTTAACCATACAGATGTTTTGCAACGTAATTCACAATAATGTGAAAAATTTCAAAAATATATGGGGTGCTTTATCTTTTGAGTCTTGTTTATTATACCAATGTTATTACATGATGATATTCACAACACTAGGACAAATTCTATAAATATTTTGGGATGTTTCATATTTTGAGTCAAGTTTTTAGTATGAATGTCATTTGGTGGTGTAATTCACAACACTAGGATAAGTATCATAAATATTTAGGGTTTGGCATATTTTGAGTCAAGTTTCCCATACCATTGTTGTTATGTGACATAATTTTCAAAATTGTAACAAATTTTTGAAAATTTTTAGGTGTTGTATATTGAGTCAGGTTTCCCATATCATTGTTGTTGAATGACACAATTCATAACACTAGGATAAAGTTTAGTAATATTTGGGGTGTTCTAGATTTTGAGTCAAATTTCCCATAGCAATGTTGTTACATGGAATAATTTACAACACTATGATTTTTTTTAATATTTGGGTTGTTAAATGTTTTGATTCAATTTTCTCATACCAATGTCATTTCACAACACAATTCATAACATTGGGAAAAAATTTAAAACTATTTGGGGTGTTTCATAATTTGAGATAGGTTTCCTCTACTAATGTTGTTATGTGGTGTAATTCACAACACTAGGAAAAAATTAATAAAAATTTGGGTTGTTCCATATTTTGAGTCGGGTTTCTTATAATAATTTTGTTATCTAGTGCAATTCACAACACTAAGACAAATTTTTTAAAATATTTGGGGTGTTGCATATTTTTAGTTGAGTTTCCCTTACCAATATTATTGAGTGGAAAACTTTGTAACACATGGAAAAATTTTGAAAATATTTGGGGTGTTAAATATTTTGACTCAAGTTTCATGTATCAATATCATTATGTAGCACAATTCATAACACTAGGATAAATTGTGTAAATATTTTTGGTGTTGCCTAGTTTAAATCAAGTTTCCTATATCAATGTCCTTGTGTGGTACAATTCACAAAACTAGCACAAATTTCATAAATATTTTGGGTGTTGCATATGTTTAATCAAATTTATAGTATTAATTTGGTTTTGTAATGAAATTCACTACATTGGGAAAAAAAATTGAAATATTTGGGATGTTGTATATTTTGATTTGGGTTTCCCATACCAATGTCATTTTCCAATGCAAGTTGTAACAATGGGACAAATTTTAGAAATATTTGGGATGTTGCATATTTTGAGTCATGTTTCCTATACTAATGTCATTACATGATATAATTTAAAACAATGAGACAATTTTATAAATATTTGGGGTGTTACATATTTTGAGTCAAGTTTCCCATACTAATGTCATTGCATGACATAATTTGTAACACTAGGATTTATTTTTGAAATATTTGTAGTGTTACACATTTTGAGTATTATTTCTCATACTAATGTCGTTGCATGACATAATTCACAATATAGGGGAATATTTTAAAAATATTTTGGGTGTTATATATTTTGAGTTAGGTTTCCCATAGTAATGTCATTTCATGGTAAAATTCACAATGCTTGGAAAAAATTTAAAAATATTTGCGATGTTTCATATTTTGAGTTGAGTTTACCATACCAATGTCAATGTGACATGAAATTCATAATTCTATGAATTTTTTTAAAAATATTTGGGTTGTATAATATTTTGAGTCATGTTTCCCATATCAATGTCATTGTGTCGTGTAATTCATCACACTAGGAAAATATTTAAAAATATTTAGGGCATTGCATATTTTGAGTTAGGATTCTCATACTAATGTTGTTTCATTGTATAATTCATAACATTGAGACAAATTTCATAAATATTTGGCATGTTTCATATTTTCAATTGCATTTATTGTACTAATGTCACTATGCTAAACAATTCATAACAATGTGATGAATTTGATAAAAAATTTTGGTGTTTCACATTTTGAGTCATGTTTACTATACCAATATCATTATGTAGCATAAGTCACAACACTAGAACAAATTTAATAAAACTTTGGGATGTTTCATATTTTGAGTCATGTTTTTCTTAACTCACAACATTGGAAAAAAACTAGCACTCATACCAATGTTGTTGTGTGGTGTAATTCACAACACATAAAATTTTAGAAATATTTGGGGTGTTACATATTTTGAGTCAATTTTTCCATACCAATGTAATTGTGCACTGTATTACTCACCACTAAGACAAATTTAAGAAATATTTGTGGTTTTGCATATTTTGAGTCATGTTTCTCATAAAAATGTTGATGCATGGAAAAATTCATAACACTAGGAAGAATATCAAAATTATTTGGTGTGTTGCATATTTTAAGTTGGGTTTTCCATACCAATGTTAGTGTGTAGTGCAATTCAAACCACTGGGATAAATTTCAAAAATATTTGTGATGTTGAATAATTTGAGTCAGGTTTTCCATGCTAATGTCATTATATAGTTTAATTTAAAATATTGTGACAAATTTCAAAACTATTTTTGGTTTTTCATATTTTGAGTCAGTTTCTATTTACCAATGTCGTTTCATGATGTAATTCACAACATTAGGACAAATTTTAGAAATATTTGGATTTTTCAATATTTTCAATCAAGTTTCCCATACTAATGTATTTTCCCATTAGAATTCACAATATATGATATTATTTTAAAAATAATTATGGTGTTTCATATTTTGAGTTAGGTTTCCCATAAAAATGTCTTATCATGACACAATTTTAAATGTTGGGACAATTTTTTAAAATATTTTTGGTTTTGTATATTTTGTGTTAGGTTTCTCATACTAATGTCTTTATGTGGCACAATTCACAATACTAGGACACATTTTAGAAATATTTAGGGTGTTGCATGTTTTGAGTAAAGTTTTGCATACCAATGTTGCATGACATAATTCAAAACACTTTGAAAAATTATGGAAATATTTTGGAATTACATATTTTTAGTTAGGTTCCTTATACCAATTTCCTTGTGTGATGCAATTCACAACACTAGGATAAATTTAAAAAATATTTTAGGCATTGCATATTTTGAGTCAAGTTTCCATCATCAATGGCGTTATGTGATGAAATAAAAAATGACGAGAATTTTTTTGGAAAGATTTGGGTTGTTTCATAGTTTGATTTGGTTGATAACATTTGGACAAATTTTGTAAATATTTAGGGTGTTGCATATTTGTATTCAAGTTTATCCTAATAATGTTCTTTCACAAATTAATTTGCAACACTAAGACACAATTTGAATATATTTGGGGTGATGCATATGTTGAGATTGTTTTCCCATACCAATATCATTGCAGGACACAATTTATATCATTGAGACAAATTTATTAAATATTTATGGTGTTTAAAATTTTGAGTTAGGTTTCCTATACCAATGTCATTTTACACCACAATTTATAACACTATTTTAAATTTCTAAAATATTTTGGTTGTTGCATATTTTTAGTGTAGTTTCTTGTACTAATGTCATTACATAATATAATTTAAAACATTGGGATACATTTTTCAATATTTAAGTATTAGGGATTTATCTTTTATACTGTATAAGTTTCAGTATTTGCAGGTTGATATTTACCAAGAGGTAAATATGTTTAGTTAGTTGGTTAGTTTTTATATCAGAATATTGTTATTTAACAATATTATGATATAGGTTAGAATATATATTGTTTATATTGTTACAATAATATATTGTATATAGAGGTCATATTATCAAAGATATTTTAGGGATAGAATATACGAATGAGGTTCTTATAAATATGTAACTCCCATATTATTTTATAATTATAGTGTGAAGAAATAATATGGAATGAAAGATTATTATAGTGTTTTGAAATAATTTCCTATGCTTTCTATGTTGTGAAACATTAATAGCTCCTTTACATGAGTTATGTTTGTGTATTGGCTCCTCCAATACCTAACATTGGTATCATATCATGTTAATGATCTCTTAAAGATGCGATGTGGTAGATCTATTGTAAGTTATGGTTGCCTTGAATAATTAAAAGTGATTATATGTGAGAATTTTTCTATTAATTTAGTTTAGTATAGAATTATACATTTGATATTGTAGTTTGTGCTAATAATCAAAAGGAGCATTATTCTTCTTGAAATCATGGAAAGGATTATAAATTATCTCATTTCCAAGACTACCTAAGGAGTTTGTAGCTTGGAATCCACATCTCACATTTTACATTGTGTTCATGATTATTAGAGAAGCATGGAGTTTATTATTGGATTGCATTACCTTGGCATGGTTTATGTTGGGTTAGAGTTTGGTTATGAATACATGGAATTTTCTATGTAGATTTAATTTTACATTGTTTTTATCTCCAACACATATTATCCTAGTCTTGCCACCCATCTCACTACCTGGTTAGCTATGCACACAACACATCTTCTCACTTGATACTCTTTTCTCTGTGCCACTTTTCAATTTCTACACATTTTGCATTGATTTTCCATGCATTCACTGAGACACCTCTTTCATTATAATGAGCTAATATAGGCATCCTACAAGCATTGAGTAGCCCACATAATCAAATTTCATGACTAGAATTGGAAAGAAATTAGTTTCTAGTGAATCAATTGGATGATGTGTTGTTGAACTTGTCAATTTACTGCTCTATCAATTTGTCACACATGGAGATCTTTGGTAAATATGATAGTGAGTATATTTTTTGTTTCAATATTTTTCTAAGCTTTGTAATGGTTCTTTCCACTGCACCTTCCAAAATTCTAAGTCAACTCAATAGTATTCCCTAGTTGTTCCATTCTTTAATCTCCTCAATGCATGGGTTCCAAATATTTTTATTAATTTATATTTTACTTGGTATTATGGTTTTTTAGATGTTAAGTTTAGCATATAATATTATTTTGGGTCTATTTTTAAAAAAAACTATCAAATTTTTTAAAAGTATTAAAAATTAGTCATCTGTCATTAATTAATAAAATAGTTGAAAATTTATTGAGTGAAATTCTCAATGTTGAAAATCTCTTGTATGAATGCATTATCAAGTGAACTTGACATCAAGAGTTGTATGTGTTATTTATGTGTGTGGGAGAATTTTGTCTTCAAAAATGACATGCAAAGGTTGATCTTCATAGCCAATTTTGATAAGTAAGTAGCGAGGTACTAGAGGATGGAGGATACATAGAGGATGGAGATATTTTAGTGACCTCTCATTAGTCACCAATGATGGGGTCAAACCAATGTTTTGGTGACATTTTGTATGGTGTGTTTTTTATTTTTATATTTTTTATTTTCAAAATAAGAATAAAAGATTACACCTGTTCAATATTTGTAATTTGTGTGAAATTCCAAACATACTTCCTTGATGTGAGAACATAGTGAAAGGATATAAATAATTAATGTAAGGTAATTCATGGATCTTGAAAGGTTTGTGGTAGATACAAAAAACCATAGGAGGTGAATAGTGTTTTAGAAATAGTTAGGAAAATATCTACTATAGAGATCCCATCACTGCCTTACTTCTTTATGGAGATGACCCTTAGTGACACATCTATTATAGTCACATAAATTAAATGCAAGATGCATTCCTTCACATAATAATGGTCATGTGCAACAAGATTATATCAGTAGTATGAATACTTAAGAGTATGCAGTGACATAATTCTTTTTGTCCTGTTCATGTCAAGGTTTATGGTAAACCTATATAACCATAGGAGGAGTAAGGCTCTCTTTATATTAAGGTCATGAGCCAAATAGGGCATGATAAAATGGGTGAGTATACTACAGATAAGAGTGTGAATGTTTTTCAACCATTTAAAAACTATGGGGGGAATTTTATGGATTTAGCTTTTACATTATGTAAGTTTGAGTATTTATAGTTTGATATTTACTAACAAGTAAATATATTTAGTTAGTTTGTATATCAAAATATTGTTATATAAAAATATTATGATATAGGTTATAATACATATTGTAGATATATATTATTTATATTGTTATAGCAATATATCGTATATAGATTTTATATCATTAGAGAGATTTTGGGGAGAGAAATTGATGGAAAGAATATAGGAATGAAGTTCCTAAAATATGTAACTATCATATTATTTTATAATCATAATGTAATAAATAATATGGAATGAAAGATTAATATGGCGTGTTGAAATAATTTCCTATGCTCTCTATGTTGTGTAACATTAATATCTCATTTGCATGAGTTAAATCTCTGTATTGGCTCCTCCAATACCTAACATTAAGGTAATACATAATTTGATTTGGGTTCCCCAAAAATTGTCATTATGAGGCACAATTTGAAATATTGGGATAGATTTCAAAAATATTTTTTAGGTTGCATATTTTGAGTCAAGTTTCCTACACCAACATCAGTGTGTGGTGCAATTTTTAACACTAGATCAAATTGAAGAATTATTTAGTTTGTTTCATATTTTGAGTCAAATTTCCCATTCTAATGTTATTTTATTATGCAATTCATAACACTAGGATAAATTTTATAAATATTTGAGGTGTTGTATAATTTGAGTCAGGTTTCCCATAAAATGTCATTGCATGGCATTATTCATATAGTGGGACAAATTTGAAAAAATATTTAGGTTGTTTCATATTTTGATTTAAGTTTTTTGTATAAATGTAATTGTTCATAGTAACTCAAAACAATGAGATAAATGTTAGAAATATTTGGGGTGTTGCATATTTTAAATAAAGTTTCTCATAATAATGTCATTACATGATGCAATTCATAACACTGGGTAAATGTCATAAACATTTAGGGTCTTTCATATTTTGATTTAGATTTACCATACCAATGTCATTATAATGTAAATTTTAAACACTGGAACAACTTTTATAAATATTTTGGGTGTTGCATATTTTGGGTTGGGTTTCCTATTCCAATATCATAATATGGCATAATCCTCAATAGTCAACAAATTCAAAATATATTTGGGTTGTTGTATATTTTGATTCATCCTATATCGATATCTCATGCATCATAATTTCTAACATTTGGAAAGTTTTGAAAAAAAATTAGGATGTTGCATATTTTGAGTTTTTTTTCTAATACCAATGTTATTGCATGGTGAAATTCACAACACTATGGAAAATTTACAAAATATTTGGTGTGTTACATATTTTTATTGAATTTTATCATACCCATGTCATTGCATGGTGTAATTCATAGCATTGGGATAATTTTTTAAACATATTTGTGGTTTTGCATATTTTGAGTTAGGCTTCTCATACCAATGTTGTTGCATAGTGAAATTCACAACACTGGGACAAATTTAAAAAATATTTGGGGTGTTGCATATTTTGAGTTAGGTTTCTTCTATCAATTTATTTGCATAGTAAAACTCATAACACTAGGAATTTTTTGAAAATATTTAGGGTGTTGCTTATTTTGAGTCATGTTTCCCATACCAATTTCACTATGCCACATAATTCACAATATTAGGGCAAATTTCATAAATATGTAGGGTGTTGCACATTTTTAATTGGGTTTCAAGTGACATTATTGTTATGCTATAAAACTATCAGCACTTGGATAGATTTATAAAATATTTAGGGTGTTACATATTTTTACTCATTTTTATCGCACCAATGTCATTATGTTACATAATTCTCAAGACTGGGACACATTTTAGAAATATTTGTGGTGTTACATATTTTGAGTTAGGTTTCCCATACCAATGTCATTGAATGACATAATTCACAACATTAGGAAAAATTTTAGAAATATATGGGGTGTTACATTATTTAATTGAAGTTTTTCATACCAATATTATTTCATAACATAGTTCACAACACTATGACAAGTTTTATAAATATTTGAGGTGTTAATTATTTGTATTTGTGTTTCCCATACCAATGCCAATTTGTGTCATAATTCATAACTAGGAAACATTTTAGAAATATTTATGGTGTTGCATATTTTTAGTCAAGTTACCATACTAACATCATTTCATCATGTAATTCACAACACTAGGAAAATTTTCACAAATATTTTGGGTGTTGTAAATTTTGAGTCAAGTTTCTTGTACCAATGTTATTACATGGTGCAATTCACATCATTAGGAAAATTTTAGAAAAATTTTCCACAGTTACATTTTTGAGTTAGGTTTTTCATAGTAATATCACTACATGGTGCAATTTTCAACACTATAACAAATTTTGAAAATGTTTAGACGTTGAAATTTTTTAGTCAGGGTTCTTATACCAATATCTTTAAAAGTGGAAATTTGAAAAATAGAGACAAATTTTAGAAATATTTTGGGTGTTGTATGTTTTGAATCATGTTTCCCATACCGATGTGGTTTTGTGGTGTATACAACTCAAACCATTGGTATTTTTTTAAAAAAATATTTGGGATGTTGTATATTATGAGCCAAGTCTCTTATACAAATGTTATTACATGGTGTAATTCACAACACTAGGAAAAATTTTGGAAATATTTGGGATGTTTTATATTTTTATTAGGGTTTCCCATAGTAATGTTTTTACGTGACATAATTCATAATTTTGGGATTTTTTATGAAAATATTTTTGTTGTTAAATATTTTGAGTCGATTATTAGTACCAATGTCATTATGTAGCATAATTCACAACACTAGGACACATTTTTAAAATATTTGGGGTGTTTCACATTTTTACTCAAGGTTTAAGTACCAATGTCATTATGTGATATAATTCACAACATTGGGATACATTGAAAAAATATAGGGTGTTACATATTTTGGGTTGTGTTTCCTATAACAATGTCATTGCATAGCACAATTCTCAACACTGTGACATAGAAACATTTTAGGTGTTACACATTTGGAGTTAGGTTTCTCATACCAATGTCATTACATGATGCAATTCATAACATTGTTAAAAAATATTATAAAAATTTAGGGTGTTGCATATTTTGAGTTTTATTTCTCATATAAATGTCATTGTATGGTGTAATATGCAACACTAAGACAAATTTTAGAAATATATAGGGTGTTGGATAATTTGAGTTAGGTTTACCTTACTAATGTCATTGTGTGGAATAATACATAACACTAGGAAAAAAATTATAAATATTTAGAGGGTTTAATATTTTGAGTTAGGGTCCCATACGATTATTTTTGTGTGACACAATTCATAATACTATGACAAAATTTATAAATATTTTGGGTGTTGTAAATTTTAAGTCAGGTTTCACATAACAAGGTTGTTGCATGGTATAATTTGTAACATTGGGACATATTTGGGGGTTCACATATTTTGAGATGGGTTTTCCATAGAAATGTCATTACATGGTGTGTTTTAAAAAACTATGACAAATTTTGAAATTATTTAGGGTGTTGATTATTTTGAGTCAAGATTGCATTACCAATGTCATTGCATATCATAATTCACAACACTAGGAATTTTTTCAAATATTGGGATTTTTTCATATTTTGAGTTATGTTTTTATACCAATTTTATTATGTGGTATAATTTGTAACATTGGGAAAAAATTCATAAATATTTAGATTGTTACATATATTGAGTCAAATTTCTCATACCAATGTTGTTGTACAGTTAAATTCACAAGACTTGGACATTTTTTTGAAATATTTGGTGTATTACATATTTTGAATTCAGTTTCTAGTACCAATATCATTGTGTGGTATAATTCACAACACTGTGACAAATTTAAAAAATATTTGGGGTGATACATATTTTTAGTCGAGTTTTCCCTACCAATGTCATTGTGAGACATAATTATCAACACTAGGAAAAACTTTGAAAATATATTGGGTGATACATATTTTGAGTCAAGTTTCATGTATCAATGTCATTGTGTGCTACAATTTGTAACACTAATATAAATTTCAAATTTATTTGAAATGTTGTATATTTGTAGTTAGATTTCTCATAGCAATGTCATTATATTGTGTAATTAGTAACTCTACACAAATTTCATAAATATTTTGGTTGTTTTATATTTTGATTCAAATTTCTCATAAAAATGTCATTATGTGGTGTAATTCATTACATTGGGAAAATTTTCATAAATATTTAGGGTATTGTATATTTTGAATCAGATTTCCTATTTTAAAGTGGTTCCATGACACAATTTTCAATACTAAGACATTTTTTAGAAATATTTAAGGTTTTTCATATTTTTAGTTTGGTTTATCATACACATGTCATTTCATGATGCAATTCACAACACTGGGACAAATTTTAGAAATATTTAGTGTGTTACATATTTTGAGTTATGTTTCATATACTAGTGTCATTATGCAACACAATTTTAAATAGTGGGAAAATTTTAAAAATATTTAAGGTGTCATATATTTTGAGTTAGGTTTCCCATACTAATGTCATTAAATGACACAATTCATAACACTACAAAAATAAATTGGAAATATTTTGGGTGTTTCATATTTTGAGTTTAGTTTATCATACCAATGTCATTACACAACATAATTCATAATAATGAGACAAATTTTATAAATATTTTGGGTGTTGTATATTTTGAGTTAGGTTTCCCATAATAATTTTGTTGCATGGTACAATTCATAACACTTGGACAAATTTTATAAATATTTGGGATGCCACATATATTGAGTTGTGTTTCCCATACCACTATCATTAAATGATGTAATTCACAATGATGGGACAAATTTTAAAATTATTTGAGGTGTTGCATATTTTGAGTTGAGTTTCCTACACCAATATTATTGTGTGTCACGATTCATAACAATGAGACAAATTTCATAAATATTTGGGGTTATGCATATTTCGAGTCAAATTTCTCATACCAATGTTGTTGCATTGCATAATTTGCAACACTAAGACAAAATTCATAAATATTTGGGGTGCTTCATAATTTTAAATTGTCTTTACTATACCAATGTCATTATGGTTTATAATTGATAATAATGGGACAAATAAATTTACATCAGTAAGACAAATTTTAAAAATATTTGGATTGTTGCATATTTTTAATCATATCTCTCATACCATTATCATTGAAAAATATAATTCACAACACTAGGAAAAATTTAAGAAATATTTGGGGTGTTGTATATTTTGAGTTTTATTTCTCATACCAAAGTCATTGTGAGGTGTAATTCACAACACTAGGAAAATTATTAAATTATTTGGGGTGTTGAATATGTTGAGTTAGTTTACCTATACCAAGATCATTATGTGGCACAATATTCAATACTAGGAATAATTTTAGAAAAAAATTGGCATTTGCATTATTTTGATTCAAGTTTCCTATACTAATTTCAATGCATGACACAATTCACAACACTAGGAAATTTTTCAAAAATATTTAGTATGTTGCATATTTTGATTCAAGTTTC
This sequence comes from Torreya grandis, assembly GCA_037957365.1. Taxonomy (NCBI): domain Eukaryota; kingdom Viridiplantae; phylum Streptophyta; class Pinopsida; order Cupressales; family Taxaceae; genus Torreya; species Torreya grandis. The sequence goes on along the minus strand of JARHVA010004179.1, from coordinate 297,020 downwards.
CAATACCAATTTTGTTGCATGGTTTAATTTAAACCACTATGTAAATTTAAAAAATATTTTGAGTGTTGCATATTTTGAATCAGGTTTCCCATACCAATGTGGTTATATGATGTAATTCATAAAATTAGGACAAGATTTTGGAAACTTTATGTGGTGTTGTATATTTTGAGTCAAGTTTCCCCCACCAATGTCATTGCATGGTGTAATATTTCAAAACACTAGGGTAAAATTTTAGACATATTTTGGGTGTTGCATATTTTGAGTTGGGTTTGTCTATACCAATGTCATTACCCATCAAAATTCATAACACTTAGAGAAATTTCAAAAATATTTAGGGTGTTGCATATTTTGGGTTGGGTTTCTTATACCAATGTCACAATGTTACAACACTAATTCACAATGCTAGGAAATAAGGGATGTCCAAATATTTTGAGTCTGGGTTTCCCATACTAATGTATTTTCATGGTGTAACTCACAACACTTTGACAAATTTTGTAAATATCTATGGGTGTTTCATATTTTGAGTTAAATTTCCCATAAAAATGTTGTTACATGGTACAATTCATAACATTGGGAAAAATTTTGGAAATATTTAGGTGTCACATATTTTTAGTTCAAGTTTTAGATACCTAATATCATTACATAGTCACAATTCATAACATTAGGAAAAATTTTAGAAATATTTTGGGTGTTTCATATTTTAAGTCAGTTTCCCATAACAATGTTATAATGTAATGAATTTCACAGCACTGAGACAAATTTTTTTGAAATATTTTTAGATGTGGCATATTTTGATTTTTGTTTCCCATAGCAATGTCCATGTATAGTGACAATTCAAAACACTAAGAATAAGTTTGAAAATATTTTTGTGTTTTATATTTTGACTGAGGTTTCCTATACTAATGTCATTGTGCAAAGAAATTAATAACACTAGGACAAATTTTATAAATATTTAGGGTGCTACATATGTTGAGTCAAGATTAAAATATATATGTCATTTCAAAGTGTAATTTGTAACACTTGGAAAAATTTATAAAAAATTATTGTATACCATATTTTTAGTCAAGTTTCCCCTTCGTATGTTGTTGTATGGCATAATTTTGAACCCTAGGATGAATTTAAAAAATATTTGGGGTGTTACAAATTTTGAGTCAAGTTTCCCATACTAATGTCATTGCATGGTAAAATTGACAAGTCTTGGATAAATTTTAGAAATATTTATGATGTTACATATTATGTGTTAGGTTTGTCATACCAATTTTGATACATGGTGTAATTCAGAACACTAGGATAAATTTTAGAATTTTTTTTAGTGTTGCATATTTTGAGTTAAAGTTCCCCTACAAATGTGGTTGTATGGTGTAATTAACAACACTGGTACAAGTTTCATAAATATTTGGAGTGTTTCATATTTTGAGTCAGGTTTCCTATACCAATGTCATTATGTGGCATAATTTGTAACATTTACAAAAATTTTGGAAATATTTAGGGTTTCACATATTTTGATTTTTTTATATCATACAACGACATTACACAAGGCCATTCAGAAAGACAAATTTTGGAAACATTTATGGGTGTTGCATATTTCTAGTCGAGTTTCTAGTACCAATGTTATTACATAGTGTAATTCAAAATATTATAAAATTTAGGAAATATATGAAGGGTTGCATATTTTGAGTCAGGTTTCCCATACCAATGTTATTACATAGTGTGATTATAACACTAGGAAAAAATTCATAAATAATTGGGGTGTTGCATATTTTTAGTCATGTGTCCCATACCAATGTCATTGTGTGTCATAGTTCACAACACTAAGACATGTTTTTGAAATATTTGAATTTTAACATATTTTGAGTGAGATTTCTCATACCAATATTATTTCATGGTTTGATTTTCAACACTAGGACAAATTTTATAAATATTTTGGGTTTTGTATATTTTGAGTCTTGTTTTTCGTACTAATGTCATTACATGGCACAATTCACAACATTGGGACAAATTTTAGAAATATTTGGTGTGTTTCATATTTTTGAGTCAAGTTTCAAGTATAAATATTATTGTATATAATAATTTACAACATTGGGACACATCTCAAAGATATTTAGGGTGTTGTATATTTTTAGTCGGGTTTCCTCTACCAATTTTATTACATAGTGAGATTTAGAACACTCAAACAAATTTCAAAAATATTTTAGGTGTTGCATATTTTGAGCCAAGTATCATGTGCCAATGTTTTTACATGATATTATTCACAACATTTGGATAAATCTATAAAATATTTATATGTATGATTATTTGGAGTTGAGTTTCTCATACCAATGTTAATGCATGATGCAATTTATAACATTGACATAAATTTTTGAAATATTTGTAGTGTTTCATATTTTCAATCATTTTCTCATACCAATGTCATTATGTAGTGTATCTCACAACATTGGGACATATTTTATAAATATTTAGGATGTTACATGTAGACACCTAAAACTGGCCACTAATAACCACTAACCAAGCTTTTGACCAATTCCCACTTAAAATGTACAATTTGGCCTAAAAACACTAAAACATGTTAAATGATGTGAAAATATCATATTCAAGTGTTGATTTTGGTGAGGTTATCCCTAAATGGGGTAATGCAATTTATAGATTGGTTAGCTTTGATCAGATCATTTTGAGTTAAAATCCTAATTTTGTACCTAGGTGCTCTAGATTGCTCTTTCCTATCAAATCTTATGTACAAGATTCATGACTTTGTTATTTGTAGTTGATAACATCCTAAATGGAATAATGGATCCAATGCATCTGACATTGACTCCCAATTCTAATCTAGTCAAATTTTAGACCAATAACAAGGCATTCTAATCAATTTGAGTAATTTGTGCACAATGTGCTTAAGCATGTTTAAGAGCTAATTAACCCAAATCAAGGCATAATTAATAATTCCATGGAAAATTATTGAAAACTTATTATTATAAATGAATATTGAATATCTTCATCATTAGGTGACCTCATTTCTTGGGAAGACATCCCTAGGCCATAAATGCCACAAATATCAAGATTCATGCCCTCCATGCCTCTTAATTGGCCCTTCTTCAAATGTAATAATGAGGATAATTATAAGCTTAATTATAAAAATTGAATTAATCCTCAATCACACATCTAAATATGAGGATGGATGGTTGAGGTTGATTCTAGACATTTACAAAAATCCATAAATAGGAGGCCTTACCACATCATTTCTAAGCTATTTTGGTGCAAAGTTATAATGCACAAATACCTTAAATAAGGCATTGAAATTAGTGTTATCATGCAAAATTTATTCCAATCCAAGCCAAAATCTAAAGGTTCAAAGGAGAAATGGAGGTAACCAAGCTTCCATTTCCAAGAACTTCATGAGCACAAGCCGAGCAAGCCACTACAAGTATTTTAGAGAATCGAAGGAAGGTAAAAGAAGTTTCTTTTGTATTTTAGTTGTGTGTTTTATTCATGTGTGTTAACTAATATCTCCCTAGTGTCTAGGCATAGATATTTTATGTTATTTAGTGTGTTTATTTCATTTTTATTTTAATTTTGAAACTAACACCATACTAACCATCTTCTCTTGAGTCAAATTCCTATATCACATATGGCACACCTGATGGGACTAGATGCATCTCACACCTGAGGAAGATAATTTTACATCTTGAAAATGTTCATTTACACACTTAAAACTATTGGAAATTGATTTTTTAACACTATTTTACCATTTTATTTGCAATGGTTTTACATAGTAATTGACATCAATAAGTTTGACCAACATTAATTGCATATCTTAACCAACATCGGTTAGTAAAATTGACATCAATTGTATGCCTGTCATTGGACACATGGGTATAACTAATGTCATTTGGATCACCAACATTGTTTAGAAAATGTAACCATCATCAGTTATATAAGCCAATGTTGATCACTATGTTTTTCTTAAAACACAGAACCAAGAGCTCTTTTTCTAAAGTTCATTATTTCAAACCCAAAATATATTCAAGGATAAAGGACATTCTAATATTTTTTCTAAAGGACCAAGCTTGAAATTTGCTTAAAACATGTCTTAGATCATCTTTTGCATGCTTAAAAATAAATCACAAACCTTGTTTTGGTGTTTGACAAAAAATAATTTTTTGATGTTTATGGTGAATATTTTCAAAGTTTACAACTAAGACCAAGGGGTCAAATGAACACCACCTCACTTTCCCTTTGGGATTAAAAATAAACTCACCTTTTCAAAGCTTTTTGTATTTACTTGGTTATTTAGATTAATTTTTTGTTTGGAAAAAAGAGGGATGTTGCGTGTATGCTCTTCCATTTATCCCCTTTAGGGAACCCCTAGAATCAAAAGTACCATTCCTATTGCAAGTGTTAACCTAGTCCAAGGCTTAGAAAGAAAGACATTGGAAACACTCCAAAAAAACTCATCAAATTTTAGGTGACCTTGAAAATGACCCTAAAGTCTTTCTACTTTTATGTTTTCTTTATTTTTATGCAAACTTAGCTTGTGAGGGGAACTTCATCACCTCCCATGAGTTCTTTAAGGAAGCTTTGACCTAGGGTTTCACCTCCCAACACTGACTTCATTTTGATCCTAATTATAGTTGAAAATAGGATGTAGTGGCACTTTGGACATCACACTACACTAAATAAAGAGTAGGATGTAGTGGTTGCAAAAAGGACTAGACCTTTTTGTAATAATCGAAGTGATACAGACCTAAAACCTATGCTTTTCTTTTGCATTGTTTGGTGTGAAAGTCATTGTGCAATTGATTACCCTAGAAACATTAAAAATCTTGATAGTTAGTCAACCCCACATTTCCATACCCTTTCTAGGATTTATATGGTTATACTTAGAGTATTTTGATCATTTTCTCATTTGGTATGTTTTTGAGACTAAACTTGGTTTTTTGTGTATAAGCCATGTAAAAACCAATTTCTCTATATGTCACTCTTTTATCTACAGAGGCATTATGCTGGCCATTTTATGCCACATTTATGCCTTGAAATTTTTTCAAAACTCATTTGTGTATGTGTCATTTGAGTTGCGAAGGGTAACATCACGCTACTCAAATCATTTCAAAATAGTTTGAGCCTTTTAAATCTTTGAAATATAGTATTGACCACATCATTTGAGCATGCTTGCACCATTAGGTTACTCAATTTGTTTCAAGACTAGTTTACCTTACACCAAAAACCATTATTCCAAGCCATATCACGCGTACCATTTAGACCTTTATATTGTGTCATCATGTTATCAAATCTTGTATAGCTTGTTTGGTAAAATCCTAGTTTTCAACATTGAGTTTCATTTAACCTTATCAAGTTTGGATTCAAACATTGATTGATTTATTTTTAGGCCTTAATTTGTGGGGCTAATACATAGACATTTCTCTTTTGGGTTACATAACTTTAGTTAATCGTTTACCCAAATTTGAAAACTATTGATGGTTAGTTTGTTTAAAGCCTATCTTCATCATTGTTTGTGCCTTTATTTGGGAAAACATATTCTTTATTCAAATATCTTTTTATCTTATGCCTTATGCCAACTGATCATGTTTATGTTTAATTCCATGTGCCAGGTTTATGTCAAAGTTGTTTCCAAACTTGTTAGATTAAATTAAATCACATCATGCCTATTTGTTTGAGCCTAGCTTTTGAATCCACATTTGGAAAAATGACCTAGTAACTCAACTTTTCCCTTTCCTATTTTATACCTTGTTTGGAACACTTTGATCTAGACTTTTGACATGCTAGTTATTATTTAGATTCTTGACCTTTTGTGTGTATGACATTTGACATTAGACATTTGATGTTAGACTATTTAATGTGAAGTCTTAGCACAAACCATTTTGGAGATACAACTCCAATTTCAAACCACATTGGAGATACATATCCACCCCTTTAACCTAGTTAGACCAAGTTTGAACCATTTGTCCTTGGGATATAATTTTTAAAGTTTGTAAAAATCTAATCCTTTTTATTTTTGGAGTTGTCATCATTTATGCAGATATGTCTAGCTACACTTATGATGGAGTCATGTAAAATCCAACTTATGATATAATGGTAGCATAAAATCCCACTAAGAACCCCTATAGAGAAATATTTTCTAATGAGTTTTATTATTCTCCTTACAGTAATACATATGGGGAACATAGTCAAATCCACAAAATTCAAATTGGGACCTTGATTGGTATGAAGAGGATTGTGAACAGGAGTTTGAAGACATAACTACAGATAATGTTATTTGGATTATGAATCCATACCTGTAGACACAAAAATAGTGTCAACCCCCCCTTGGTCCCTTTCTAACTTCAACATGCCTAACCTATAATTTATTAATTTAAAATACTTATTTTAAATTAATAATCCCCCCTAGACACCTCACCTTGGATTCCTAGCTCTTAGGCCATTTATCACCCTATGACTAATCATAATTACCTAAGACCTAATTTTAACTCTCCCACTAATTCTCGCACCTATTAAACCTGCCTTTAGACCATTTAACAATGACAACCAAACTTGATAGATGGAAGAATAGGCAAAAGGCTAAAAATAGCCTTTTTCCCATTCTCTAGCCCCTAACGTCGGTTAACAATCGACTGACGCTGATGGTATTGCCAATGTCGATTGCTTACAACTAAATTCTGCCCTCGAATGCAGGCCCGAATGTGAATCTTCTTGCTCCCAGGATCTAAATTCTCTTGCTCCTTGACTCTTTGCAGGCATCAACATTCTATCATCACTCTCCAAGCTAAGAAACTTTGTAGAATTCACTCCACATTGGATTAGAAGATTGCATGAAGTCTCCTAAATCAGCCATAACAAAAACAAGTCTTCTACACTTCTGGTTCTCCACTAAGAGATAAGTATTCTTTTGGTTTATATTTTAGTATTTTTTTAAATGCATTGGTGATTAGTCGATTGGCTATTTTTGAGTACTATTGAGACAACCTGACTTTCTTCCCAGAAAGGCTGAAAACCCTTCCTCTCATCCTCATTCTCCTTCCACCCCTGTCCCCTACCTTTGTCCTTCCTAAGACCATATTCACTATCCTGCAATCCTCCACAAACCATTAAATAGACCCAGACTCCTTCTAGACCCCTCTATTGACCATAAACCCATCCAAGGCCATTGCTCTAACCAACATTGACCATTTCCCCTAGCGATGTTAGTAGACTAATTGACGGCGACAACCTTTACCAACCAACACTGGTAGAACTATCGATGTCGATGACTGTGGAAGACTTACAACAAAACTTAGGTACGCATTGTCTATTTTTTGTTTCTTAGTCTTTCATTATTTCTCTTTATCCAACACTCTTTTTTCAAATAAGTGGACTGTCATCCCTCAAGGAAGTCTTTGCACTTCTGGGATCGAGCATGTGCTTGGCAGTCCACCATATATCTATCTAACATTTTCCTTGTTTAAGTCTTTCTTATCTATAGGTGTCATTCTCCATAGCCAAAGAGGAGCTCCTTCAATCATCTGGATATGGTGCACAACTTCATCCGGGTATCATCTAACCCCTAACCATTAATCTTAGTTTCTTATTTCCTCTAAATGTAAAAATTAAAAAAAAAATGAGTAGAAACAATACCTTCTTTACAATTATCACTACATGAAACATAGTCAAGAACTAACTTATGAGCCAATTCACGAATGGGATGATATGGTTTATTAGGAAGACTTGGATGATTTGGCTTATACAAGTAATAAGGCTCCACCACATCATACCATTTCTATTCTAAGACCATAATATCACACCATTCCCATACCAAGACCTCATCCCTTGGTTTGTGTAATCAATTAGGTTCCATAAAGCCAAACCATTTCTATACTAAGACCCCATCCTTTGGCTTGTGTGAGCAATCAAGATCCACAATGCCCCTTCATCATTCTAGGACCTAGTCCTTTGGCTTGTGAAAGTAACCAAACCCCACAATTCCCTATCATTACCATATCTATATTTTGTCCTTTGGCTCATGTAAGCAGTCATGCTCCCCAAGGCCCTACTATTATCCAACCACAAGTCATCCCATCTAAACCTCAACCCATCAAATCATTTGAAGACCAAGTTGTGTTTAGAATTGGTATCTTCCAACTTATTAGGAAGACTTGGATGCTTTGTCTTATACAAGTAATAATGCTCCACCACATCATACCATTTCTATTCTAATACCATAATATCACACCATTCCCATACCAAGACCTCATCCCTTGGTTTGTGTAAGCAATCAGGTTCCATAATGCCAAACCATTTCTATACTAGGACCTCATCCTTTGGATTGTATGAGAAATCAAGATCTACAATGCCCCTTCATCATTCTAGGACCTAGTACTTTGGCTTGTGAAAGTAATCAAGCCCCACAATTCCCTATCATTACCATATCTAGATTTTGTCCTTTGGCTCATGTAAGCAATCATGCTCCCCAAGGCCCTACTATTATCCATCCACAAGTCATCCCATCCAAACCTCAACCAATAAAATCATTTGAAGACCATGTTTTTTTTAGAATTGGTATCTTTACAATAATCACTACATGAAACATAGTCAAGAACCAACTTATGATCCAACTCATGAATGGGATGATATGGTTTATTAGGAAGACTTAGATGCTTTAGCTTATAAAAGTAATAATTCTCCACCACATCATACCATTTCTATTCTAAGACCATAATATCACACCATTCCCATACCAAGACCTCATCCCTTGGTTTGTGTAAGTAATTAGGTTCCATAATGCCAAACCATTTCTATACTAGGACCTCATCCTTTGGCTTGTGTGAGCAACCAAGATCCAAAACGCCCCTTCATCATTCTAGGACCTAGTCCTTTGGCTTGTGAAAGTAATCAAGCCCCACAATTCCCTATCATTAATATATCTAGATTTTGTCCTTTGGCTCATGTAAGTAGTCATGCTCCCCAAGGCCCTACTATTATCCAACCACAAGTCATCCCATCCAAACCTCAACCATCATATAATTTAAAGACCAAGTTGTGTTTAGAATTGGTATCTTCCAACTCATTAGAAACCAAGGATAAGAGAACCAACAAATCTAAGATGTTTATATTAAATAAACCATTTTTTATAAGTCAACCTGTGATGAATCATCTATTGATCATATACCAGTTGTGAAGGAGTCTCACTCTGATGAGCTTGTCTTTATTGAGTCACTTCTTAATGATTATAACTACCTTTTATAAAATCATCACTTGGACCATGTGCCTATTTTTAAGATCCTCTTATTGACAATCTAATCTATGAGGAGTTGTCTCTTGACCCTTTTCCCATCCTAGAGGAGTCCCATTCTGACAAACCAATTTTTTTGGAGCCCATTATGCCATCATAGGCTATTACTTATCCAATACCAAATATTTAGCAAGATATAATTGTAACAAAAAACCCATTAGATGAATAATTAGAGTTATATTCAGGTTCTATTCTTGAACCGACATCAAATTTAGCATTAGAATTAGAATCAACACTAGTCTCAATATTAAATTTGGATTCCCTTGAGTTAGAATCAAATTCATAAGAATAATACATTCATGGATATTACAACATTGGTTACACATGCCTTACAAATTAATTTGAATACATTTGTGATCCTTCTATAGTTTTTAAGGATAAGTACATTATCTTAAACACAAGTTATTATATTATTATCTACAAGGATTATGTAGCCTCTCCCCATTCCATTACCATTCTATAGGCCATTACCATCAACCAAAATAGCCATATCATTGACATTCCATCTCCCAAAAGTGTCGATCTGGATTGACAGAATCATACTTTGTTGAAATGCATCCATGGTGACATAGTAGTTAAAGAAGAGCAAGGAGGCTAAGAACACATTCATATAATATAATAACACTCTCCTATTGAAACTATTTTGGAGGTGTTAGGGGATAATTAAAGTCACAACTCAACATCTTCTAGTGAAACATTTTTGGAAGCATTAAAAGATCATCAAATTCAAAAGTAAACATTCCTTAGTGAAACCTTTTTGGAGGCACTATGGGATAATAAAGACAACTTCATTGGTGAAAACCTCTTTGAGGCACTAATAGCTAGGTACAAAATTTTTTCACCACTTGATGAAAATAAAATCAAAGATCAAATCAAAATAGCTTCCTATTTATAGCCTAATTACATGGTAGCTACTCTCAAGCCCAAAAAGTAGAAAAATATGGTGGTCCTATCAAGATAACAAGTATTTATCCCTACCACAACCAAAATTATGTCAAATCTAGTATCAAAAACATTACATGTGACTGAAAGTCTTGATCTTATTTGTTCTCCCACCATTATACATTCTATTATCATTTTTCATTCCATTTGCTAATCAAACCTACCATCCATTATTAGTCATTGTTTACCATATATGGCCACACTTTCCTTTATAGAGGCTATAAATATACCCTTTCTCAACATTTGAATGAACTAGAATCAATGACCAATGAGGATCACAAAAGCATTCTCAGTAACCAGATCTACATCAAGTTATTGATAGAGTAACTATTTAAATGAGGTGTGGGATATAAATTAATATGATCATGTATTCTATTTGTATCAATTATTTATTAGGATGTACATCTCCCCATCAATAAGAACAACAAAATCAAAAACCACACCTAAGCAAACAACATGTACCATACTAGGATGTACATATGCCTCTTTACCATTATTGTATATCTTATCCATTTACCCCATCACTTAGGGGAAACCATCTTACAGTTTTATCCAATTTATCAAAAAAACATAATTATCCTTAGTAAGACCATGTCATCCTATCATTCCATTCCTATCTAGACCAAAGCCTATTTCTAGTCATCCTACCTAATCTTATTTTACTATTGGCTCCTTAAGTTATTCCCATGTCTTTTATGAGGGGATTCCATTCAAATTTCTATAATTAATCTAATATGTGTTTTTAATGATAGTCTATGAAAGTAGTGTGATAGTTTATCTAGAAATATATCTTTCATCCTATCAAGTTTATTTATGTGAGCCTGATTATAACTGCTTATGGGCAAATCAATGTTTCACCAGTCTTGATACTAATTATAACTACCTATGGGAAAATTATTATCATTAACCTATTCCATTGTATCATATTTATAACCACCTATGGTAAAAACATGGGTAACACTTGTTTATCATGTATTATCGCATCACCATGCCATCATTATTTTCATTTGACTAGCTATTTCCCAGATTTGAGAACTTTTTGGGACCTAGTTGGTTTTTCCATACCTTTTATGTGGATGGAATTACTATGAATTGAGGTCATTTCAAGACTATGTGGTTTATGGTCAATTCATGTTATGGTCAACTTAGTCCCCCTTTCCATAGGCTCTCACTACTTTGTGAGCAACCTAATCTAAACACTCTCATCATTTTGTGAGCAGGTATCTTATCAATATTTAACAATTTAAGATAACTAAAAATTCCAAAAAAATTCATGATATTTCAAAAAATCCAAAAATATTTGTCTTATCCAAGCCTAGTCAGTTATCATTGATCTACCTTACTAGGGCATTGTCATTATTATGATGCTTTCTTTTGATTTTAGGCCTTATGTTTGTTTTTTTATTTTAGGTTGTTTATTTATTTATTCACTTGCCTCTTTATTTTCTTTCAACACTATTGCCTTGACTCAATATATATGTGTTCATTAGGTGATTCCTTAAGCATATTATTCTTGATTCTATCCATATTCATAAATTAACATTGTCATCATGGTTTTCATCATTGGTGCATTGTTTTCAAGTGTTTATTAGATCATGAGTCAATCCTTATGCATATTTTCATTAAGTTTTCATGGTGTTCCATCATGAGGCCTACCATCATATGCTATAACAAAAATTAGTTCAGGAAGATCTATAATAAATGGATCCATATAAGTTTCTCCTTGGTACATTGGCAAATGCTTCCATCCTACCCTTGATCAGATTAACCCATTAATAATTCTAGTTTTATCATTGTTAATCAAGATGAACATATCCTTGTTAGTAGGTACAATTGAATCATTCACATTGATCAATTTTATTATTCTATCCATCTCTTTCATCACTTTGTACCTACTTATATTTAATCTATATTCTAGGTGATATCCTTGAGTTATTCTTGCTAATCAACCCTAACTGGGGTGAAATCATCTTTAGCCAATCTAGGTCCTCTTAATGATTATAACTACCTATGGGAAAATCATTATTTTGACTTTTATTCCTAATTATAATCACCTTTGGGAAAATGAATATCTTTTTTACATCAATGTATGCAATCTTTTTCTCATTTGGATTAATCTCAATCATGGGTTAATTCCATATTTCTTCTTGTTTTTTTATGTGGGACTTCCATTCAAAAAATGTGATAGCCACTCCCTCAAGGGGTCATCATCATAGGATTCACAAAACCATTTGGAGCTTTGTTCTTCAGTCATAATCTTATTCTTGGCATACCGACCATCTCTAATTATTTGAGAAGTTGTTACTATGCTTATAACTTGAAATTCCTTCTCAAATATGGGCAAATTATAGACACTTAAAATTGACCATCGATAACCTCCAACCAGGCTTTTGACTAATTTCTACTTAAAATGCAAAATTTGGCCTAAAAGTACTAAAACATGGTAAATTATGTGAAACTATCATATTCAAGTGCCAATTTTGGCTAGGGTATCCCTAAATGGGGTAATGCAATTTATGGACCAGCTAACTTTGATCAGATCACTTCGAGTCAAAATCCCAATTTTGCACCTAGGTACTTTGGATTGCTCTTTTCTATAAAATATTTTATATGAGATGCATGCCTATGTTATTAATTTTTGATAACATCCTAAATGGGATAATGTATCTAATGCATTTGTTATTGACTCCGAATTCTAATCCATTCAAAATTTTGAGCAATAACAAGGCATTTTGATCAATTTGAGTAATTTGTGCATAAAGTGCTTAAGCATGCTTAAGAGCTAATTTACCCAAATCAAGGCATAATTAATAATTCCATGGAATATTATTGAAAACTTATTTTTGGAAATGAATATTGAATATCTTCATCATCAGGTGACCTCATTTCTTGGGAAGACATCCCTAGGCCATAAATGCCACAAATAATAGGATTCATGCCCTTCATGCCTCATCAATGCCTTCAATGATGCCCTCCATTCCTCTTAATTTATCTTTATAATTTCATGATAAGGATAATTATGAACTTAATTACAAAAATTTAATTAATTCTCAACCACACATCTCAATCTCATTATGGATGGTTTAGGTTAATTCTAGACATTTGTAAAAATATATAAATAGGAGGCCTTACCACATCATTTATAAGATATTTTGGTGAAAAGTTATAATGTAAAAATATGTTCAAAAAGCCATTTCAACTAATGTTATCATGACAAATTTATTCCAAGCCAAGCCACAAGCCAAAAGTGCCAAGGAGAAATGGAGGTAGCTAAGCTTCCATTGCCAAGGACTTCATGAACACAAGTTGAGCTAGCCATTACAATAAGCATTTTGGAGCATCCAAGGAAGGTAAAATAGGTTTATTTTGAATTTTAGTTGTGTGTTTTAATCATCTTTGTTATCTAAGATATCCCTAGTGTCTAGGCCTAGAGATGTTATGTTAGTGTGTTTCTTTCATTTTGTTTTCATTTTAGAACTAACACCATACTAACCATCCTCTCTTGACTAAAATTTCTAGATCACATTACATATTTTGAGTTAAGCTTCCCATACCAATGTTGTTTCTAACACAACTCATAATACTTGAAAAAAATTATAAAAATCTAGGGTGTTTTATATTTTGACTCAGGTTTCCCTTACCAATGTCATTTAATGACACAATTCACAATACTTGAAAATATTAGGAAATATTTTAGATGTTCCATAATTTTATTCATGTTTATTATAACAATGTCATTACGTGATGAAATTTGGAAAATTGGGAAAATATCATAAATATTTGGGTTGTTGCATATTTTGAGTCATGTCTCCCATACCAATGTCATTGTGTGTCATAATTATCAATAGTGGGAGAAATTTCAAAAATATTAGGGGTGTTGCATATTTTGATCCATGTATCTTGTGCCAATGTCATTACATGATATTATTCATAACATTGGGATAAATTTATAAAATATTTATAGCGTTGATTATTTAGATTTGTGTTTCTCGTACCAATGTTAATGCATGATGCAATTTATAACACTGACATAAATTTTGGAAATATTTGCAGTGTTTCTTATTTTGAATTATTTTCTCATACCAATGTCATTATGTAGTGTATTTCACAATATTGGGACATATTTTATAAATATTTAGGGTGTTACATGTAGACACCTAAAACTGGCTACTGATAACCTTCAATCAAGATTTTGACCAATTTCCACTTAAAATGCATAATTTAACCTAAAAACACTAAAATATATTAAATGATGTGAAACTAACATATTCAAGTGATAATTTTGGCTAGGGTATCGCTAAATGGGGTAATGCAATCTATGGACTAGCTAACTTTGATCAGATCATTTCAAGTCAAAATCCCAATTTTGTACCTAAGGTACTCTAGATTGCTCTTTCCTATAAAATCTTCTACACAAAATGCATGCCTTTGTTATTTTTTTTTGATAACATTATAAATGGGATAATGGACCTAATTCATCTAACATTAACTCCTAATTCTAATCCAGTCAAATTTTGGACCAACAACAAGGCATTCTAATTAATTTGAGTAATTTGTGCACAAAGTGCTTAAGCATGCTTAAGAGCTAATTAACCCAAATCAAGGTATAATTAATAATTCCATGGAAACTTGGTGAAAACTTATTTTTGGAAATGAATATTGAATATCTACATCATCAGGTGACCTCATTTTTGGGAAGACATCCCTAGGCCATAAATGCCACAAATATCATGATTCATGCCCTCCATGCCTCATCAATGCCTTCCATGACACCCTCCATGCCTCTTAATTTCCCCTTATTCCAATGTCATGATGAGGATAATTATAAACTTAATTCTAGAAATTGAATAAATCCTCAACCACACATCTCAATCTCAGGATGGATGGTTTAGGTTAATTCTAGACATTTCTACAAATATGTAAATAAGAGGGCTTACCACATCATTTCTAAGCTATTTTGGTGCAAATTTATAATGCACAAATATCTTAAATAAGATATTACAAATATTTGTATCATTAAAAATTGATTCCAAGCCAAGCCAAAAGCCAAAGGTGTCAAGGAGAGATGGAGGTAGCCAAGCTTCCACTGCCAAGGACTTCATGAGCATAAGCTAGGCCAGCCACTACAACAATAATTTTTTAGCATCCAAGGAAGGTAAAAGAGGTTTCTTTTAAATTTTAGTTGTGTGTTTTATTCATGTTTTTTAACTAATATCTCCCTAGTGTCTAGGCCTAGAGATTTTATGCTAATTATTATGTTTCTTTTAGTTTATTTTCATTTTGGAACTAACACCATACTAACCATCCTCTCTTGAGTCAAATTCCTATATCACATTACATATTTTTAGTTAAGCTTCCCATACCAATGTTGTTTCTGACACAACTCACAACACTTTAAAAAATGGTAAATATTTAGGGTGTTTTATATTTTGACACAAGCTTCCCTTACCAATGTCATTGCATGACACAATTCATAATACTTGAAAAAAATTGGAAATATTTCAGGTGTTGCATAATTTTATTCATGTTTCCTATAACAATGCCATTATGTGAGGCAATTTGAAACATTGCAAAAAACTCATAAATATTTGTGTTGTTGCATATTTTGAGTCATGTCTCCCATACCAATGTCATTGTGTGTCATAATTGTCAACACTAGGAGAAATTTAAAAATATTTAGGTCTTACATATTTTGATTTAGGTTTCCCATACCAATGTCATTGCACTATGAAATTTAAAACATTGAGAAAATTTTAGAAATATTTTTTTTTTCATATATTTTGAGTTAGGTTTCTGATACCAATGTCATTACATAGAGTAATTCAAAAAAGTAGGAAAATTTTCAAAAATATATGATGGGTGTATTTATATCAAGTTTCAAGTACCAATGTCATTACATGGTGTAATTAGCAACACCAAGAAATTTTTTTATAAATATTTGGTGTGTTGCATATTTTGAGTCAAGTTCACTATACCAATGTCACTAAATGGCATAATTCATAAAACTAGGACAAATTTCATAAATATTTAGAGTGTTACATATTTTGAGTCTAGTTTCTAGTACTATGTCATTATGTGGTAGAATTCACAATACTATGAAAATTTTCAAAAATATTAGGGTGTTGCATATTTTGAGTCAAGTTTATTATACTAGTGTTATTGGGTGGAAATGTTTGCTAGACTGGGACAAATTTTAGAAATATTTGTGATGTTGCATATTTTGAGTCGAGTTTCACATACCAATGTCATTGCATAGTACAATTTAAAACACTAAAACAAATTTAAAAAATATTGGGGTGTTGCATATTTTGGGTCATGTTTCCCATACCAATGTTACTATGCATCCCAATTTCTAATATTGGGACAAACTCGAAAACTAGTTTTTGTGTTGCACATTTTGAGTTGAGTTTGTCATACCAATATCACTACATGACATAATTCAAAACACTATGATAAATTAAAAAAATATTTTTTTATTGCATATTTTAAATTTGTTTTCCTATACTAGTTGTGTGGTGTAATTCAAAACACTAGGATAAATTTTAGAAATACTTGGGGTGTTACATAATTTGATTTTTGTTTCCATTACTAATTTCATTGCATGACATAATTCACAACATAGTGTCAAATTTTGAAAATATTTTGGGTGTTTAATATTTTGAGTTCTATTTCCTCTAAAAATGTTATCGAGTGGAAATTTTTCTAGGCTCAGACAAATTTCAGAATTATTTGTGATATTGCATATTTTGAGTTAGGTTTCCTATACCAATTTTGATGTGTAATTCAATTTAGAACACTGGGAAAATTTTCATAAATATTTTTCATGTTGCATATTTTGAGTTGAGTTTATCGTAGTAATTTTTTTATGTAATGCAATTAAAAACAATGGGATAAATTTTACAAAAACTTGGGGTGTTGCATATTTTGTGTTGGGTTTGTTGTACCAATGTAATTACATGGTGTAATTCACAACACTGGGATACATTTTGAAAATATTTTGGGTGTTGCATATTTTGAGTTAGGTTTCCCATACCAATGTTTTTTCATGATATAAATCATAACATGAACAAATTTGGTAAATATTTTGTGTGTTTCATATTTTGATTCATGTTTTTAGTACTAGTGTCATTGGGCAACATAATTCACAATGCTAGGAAAAATTTGGGGTGTTGCATATTTTTAGTTAGGTTTATTTTAATAATGTCATAACATGGTGGAATTAAAAATACTAGGATTTTTATTTAAATATTTGGGGTAATTCATATTTTTAGTTGTGTTTTCCATACTAATGTCATTGTGTAATGTAATTCTCAACACTGGGACAAATTTTATAATATTTTAGGGTGTTACACATTTTGATTCATGTTTACCACACCAATGTCATATTGCAACATAATTAATAACATTTGGACACATTTTAGAAATAATTTAGGTGTTTCATATTTTGAGTTGAGTTCCCCATACCAATATCTTTGTGTGGCATAATTTAAAACAATTGGAAAAAATTTAAAAATATTTGGGAAAAATTTTTAAAATATTTGGCTTGTTGCATAGTTTGAGTTATTTTATGATTAACAATATTGTTGTGTGGCATAATTTTCAAAAATAGGACACATTTCATAAATATTTGTGGTGTTTCATTTTTTTAGTCAAGTTGCCTCTACCAATGTCATTGCATGACATAATTTTTAACACTAGGACAAAATTTTGAAATATTTGGGTTGTTAAATATTTTCAGTCAGGGTTTTTATACCAATGTCATTATGTGGTAAAATTCACAACACTGAGAAAAATTTAAGAAATATTGAGGGTTATGCATATTTTGAGTCAATTTTATTATACCAATGTCAATACATGATGTAATTTACAACACTAGAACAAATTTCATAATTATTTATGGTGTTGGATATTTTGATCCAGGTTTCCCATACCAATGCCACATGGTGTAATTTATAAAACTAGGACAAATTTAATAAATATTTTGGGTGTTATATATTTTGAGTTGGTGGTTACCCATACCAATGTTGTTGCGTAGTGTAATTCTGAAAACTGGGATATTTTTTGAAATATTTGTTGTGTTGAATATTTTAAGTCAGTTTTTCTATACCAATGATATTATGCAACATAATTTTCCATAATAAGACAAATTTGATAACTATTTGGATTGTTGCATATTTTGAGTTGGGTTTCCCATACCAATGTCATTATATTACACACTTTTAAACATTGGGACAAATTAAGGAAATATTTCATGTGTTTCATATTTTGAGTTGGGTTTCTCATACCAATGTCATTGTGTAAAATAATTTTCAACACTAGGAAAATTTTTAGAAATATTAGGGTGATGAATATTTTGAGTCAGGTTTCCCATACCAATATCATTGCATGATGTTATTCATAACATTGGGATAGATTTCATAAATATTTTGGGTGTTGTATATTATGAGTTAGATTTCCTATACTAATGTCAATGTGGGGCATGATTTTTAAAACTAGGAAAAAATTTAAAACTATATGGTGTGTTGGATGTTAGTATCAATGTCATTACACCAACCAATTCACCACAGTAGGACAAATTTGAGAAATATTTTGTGTGTTCCATATTTTGAGTTGGTTTTCCCATACCAATGTTGTTAATGAGTAAAATTAGCAACATTGGGATATTTTTCAAAAATATTTGTGGTGTTACGTATTTTGGGATAGTTTTATATACCAATATCATTATGTGCCACAATTTATAACACTTGGATAAATTTTTGAAATATTTTAGGTGTTGAAAATTCTAAGTTAGGTTTCATGTACCATTGTCATTGTGTTGTACAATTTACAAAATTGGGAAAAAATATATAAATATTTAGTGTGTTGCATATATTGAGTTGGGTTTCATTTACTAATGTCATTACATGGTTTAATTCACAAAAAGTGGGACAAATTTTAAAAATAGTTTGGGTGTTGTATATTTTGTGTTAGGTTTCAAGTAAAAATATCTTTGTGTGTCATACTTCATAACACTAGGACAAATTTTATAAATATTTGGGCTATTGCATGTTTTGAGTCAAGTTTCCCATAACAATGTCATTATTATATGGATAATTTACAACACTTAGACAAATTTAATAAATATTTTAGGTGTTGCATATTTTGATTTAAGTTTCATATACCAATTTGTTTCATGGTGAATGTTACAACACTAGGAAATTTTGTAAACATATTTGGTGTGTTACATATTTTGAGACAAGTTTCTAGTACCAATGTCATTACATGACATAATTTGAAACATTAGGAAAATTTTATATAATATTTGGGGTGTTTCATATTTTGAGTTAGGTTTACCATACCAATGTCATTTCATGGCACAATTCTTAACATTTTGATAAAGTTTATAAATATTTATGGGTGTTGCATATTTTGAGTCAAGTTTGTTGTACCAATGTCATTGCACAACATAATTTATAACACTCAGACAAATTTCAAAAATATTTTGGGTGTTTTATATTTTGAGTTAGGTTTCCTATACTAATGTCATTACATGGCACAATTTATAACAATTAGAATTGTTTAAAATTTTTGTTAGGTGATGCATATTTTGAGTCAGTTTTCTCATACCCATGTCATTGCATGACACAATTCACAACACTGGGATAAATTTAATAAATATTTTGTGTGTTATAAAAATTTTGTCAAATTTTAACTACCATTGTTCTTATATGCATAACTCATAAAACTAGGATTTTTTATAAAATATTTGGAGTGTTACATATTTTTCATCATGCTTGTCATACTAATGTCATTGCATAAAGAAATTCACAAAACTAGGACAAATTTTGGAAATATTTGTGGTGTTGTATATTTTTAATTAGGTTACTCTTACTAATATAATGATGTGGTTAATTCAAAACAATGGGACAAATTTTATAAATATTTGAGGTGTTGTATATTTTGAGTTGTGTTTCCCATACCAATGTCATTCTGTGCTATAATTCATAACACTAGCAAAAAACTTATAAATATTTGGGGTGTTGCATATTTTCAATCATGTTTCATATACCAATGTCAATTTCTAACACAATTCACAACACTAGGAAAAATTTAAAAAATAGTAGAAGTGATACATTCTTAAGTTAGGTTTACCATACCAATATGGTTAAACAGTGAAATTTGAAACACAAAGACAAAATTTGGAAATATTTTTGGTGTTGCATATTTTTGCTCAGGTTTCCCATACTAATGTCATTATGTGCAATAATTCAAAACACTAAGACAAATTTTATAAATATTTGGGGTGTTACATATTTTGAGTCATGTTTCCCATATCAATGTCCTTGTGTGGTGTAGTTCATAGCACTAGCAAATTTTTTAAAAATATTTATAGTGTTGCAAATTTTCAGTCATGTTCCATTACTAATGTCATTGTGTAGTGTAATTTTCAACTCTAGGGGAAAAAAAATATTTGGGATGTTGCATATTTTTAATTAGGTTTCCCATACTAATTTTTTTACATGGTGTAATTCACAACACTAAGATTTTTTTTAAATATTTGGGGAGTTGCATATTTTAATTGTGTTTCTCATAGTAATGTCACTACAGAGTACAATTTAAAACATTGGGATAAATTTTTAAAATATTTTGGGTGTTGAATATTTTGAGTCAAGTTTATCATACAAATGTTATTTCCTAACATAATTCACAACACTAGAACAAATTTCATAAATATTTGAGGTGTTGCTTATTTGAATCAGGTTTCCCATAACATTGTCATTATACAACACAATTTTGAACACTAAGAAAAATTTCAAATATATTTGATGTATTGCATATTTTTATTTAGATTTACCTTACTAATGTCATTACATGATGTAATTTAAAACACTGGGACAAATTTAAAAAATAGTTTGGGCATATTCATAGTCATGTTTCCCATACCAATATCATTACATGGTGAAATTTGTAAGACTATGACAAATTTTAGAAATGTTTATTGTATTGTATATTTTGAATCAAGTTTCCCATACCAATTTTGATGTATAATGTAGTTTGCAACACTAAGACAAATTTTAAAAATATTTATGGTGTTGCATATTTTGAGATAGCTTTCTCATAAAAATGTCATTGTGCAATGTAATTTGAAACACTGGGTTAGATTTTATAAATATATGTGGTATTACATATTTTAAGTCAGGTTTATTATACCAATGTCATAATGTGGAAAATTTTGTAACACTGGGACACATTTTAGAAATATTTGGAGTATTACATTTTTTGAGTTGAGTTTCTCATACCAATGTCATTGTGTAGTGTAATTCACCACATTGAGACAAATTTGGGAAATATTTTGTGTGTTGCATAGTTTGAGTCTGGTTTCTATTCCTAACATCATTACATGGAGTAATTTATAACACTGGGATAAATTTAATAAATATTTATCGTGTTACATATTTTGAGTCAGGTTTCCCATACCAATGTCATTATGTGATGTAATTCATAACACTTAGTTAAATTTGTAAAATATTTGGGGTGTTACATATTTTGAGTCCATCTTCTTATACCAATGTCATTATGTAGTAAAATTTATAACATTGGTATAAATTTTATAAATATTTGGTTTGGTGCATAAGTAAATTAGGTTTCCTATACCAATGTCATTACATGGTGTAATTCACAACACTGGAACAAATTTCATAAATATTTGGGGTGTTGTCTATTATATTCTAGGTTTAAAGTACCAATGTCATTACATGGTGAAATTCATAGTACTAGGATAACATTCAAAAATAATTGGGGTGTTTCATAATTTAAATGTAGTTTCATGTACAAGTGTAATTGCACAAAGTAATTCACAACACTGAGACAAATTTTTGAAATATTTTAGGTGTTCGATTTTTTGAGTCAGGTTCCCATACCAATGTTGTTTCATGGTGAAATTTACAACATTGGGACAAAATTTATAAATATTTGGGTTGTTACATAGTTTGAGTTAGGTTTATAATACCAATGTCATTGAATGTTACAATTCACAAAATTGGGACAAATTTTGATAATGTTTAGGGTGTTTTATATCTTGATTCAGATTTCTATACCAATGTCATTTGGTGATGTAATTTTTAACATTGGGATAAAATTTATAAATATTTTGGGTGTTGCATATTTTGAGTCAAGTTCATCCTATCAATGTCTTTGCCCAATGATATTTACAACACCAAGAAAAATTTTATAACTATTTTGGGTTTTACATATTTTGAGTCAAGTTTCATATACTAATGTCATTATCTAGCATAATTCATAATACTAGAACAAATTTCAAAAAAAATTGACATGTTACATATTTTGAGTCAATTTTCATGTACTCATGTTGTTGTATGGCATAGTACATAACATTGGGACAAATTTTATAAATATTTTTCATGTTTCATATTTTACATAAGGTTTCAAGTACCTTTTTTATTGCATTGTACAATTTAAAACACTAGGAATTTTTTGGAAAATATTTAGAGTGTTATGTATATTTTGAGTTAGGTTTGTCATACCAACATCATTATGTATTGAAATTCACTACATTGTGAGAAGTTTCAAAAAAATTGTGTTTTTTCATATTTTGAGTTAGGTTTCCCATAGTAATGTTGATATAGAGTGAAATTCACATTAACATGACAAATTTAAGAAATATTTTGGGTGTTTAATATTTTGAGTTGCATTTCCCATACCAATGTCTTTATGTGGTGTAATTAGTAACACTAATAAAAATTTCAAAAATATTTGAGGTGTTTCATATTTTTAGTCATGTTTCCTATACCAATGTTGATGTGCCCATTTACAACACTGGGAAAATTTTCACAAATATTAGAGGTGTTGCATATTTTAGGTTAGGTTTCCCATACTAATGTGGCTATGTGATACAGTTTGAAATAGATGGATAAATTTTGGAAATATTTTGCATGTTAAATATTTGGAGTTAGGTTTCCCATGATAATGTCATTATGTAGTAAAATTCACAACACTTGGAAAATTTTCATAAATATTTTATGATATGCATATTTTTAGTCATGTTTCCTATAGAATTGCCATTGCATGGTATAATTCAAAACACTGAGACAAATTTAAGAAATATTTGGGATGTTGAATATTTTTAGTCATGTTTCCCATACAAATATTATTGTGTAGTGTACTTTTCAAGACTAGGAAAAAATTTATCAATATTTGGATTGTTTTATGTTTTGAATCAAGTTTCCTATACCAATGTTGATGCATGGTATAATTCACAAAATTGTGAAAACAAATATAAATATTTGGATATTTTCATATGTTGAGTTTAGTTTTCCCTATAAATTTCATTTTATGGTGTAATTTGTACCACTAGAACAAATTTTGAAAATATGGTTGGGTTTCTCATACCAATGTCTTTATTTGATACAACTCACAAGACTAAGACAGATTTCATAAATATTTGGGGTGTTGTATATTTCAAGTTAGGTTTCTTGTATCAATGTCATTGTATGATACAAATCTCAACATTAGGAAAATTTCTAGATATATTTGGTGTATTGCATATTTATACTCAAGTTTCCCCTACCAATGTCATTACATGTTGTAATTCATAACACTGGGACACATTTCAAAAATATTTTAGGTGTCACATATTAATAGTCAAATTTATGATACCAATGTCATTATATGGTGAAATTCACAATATTAGGATAAATTTTAGAAATATTTATGGTATTGTACATTTTGAGTCAGATTTCCCATATCAATTTTGATGCATGACACAATTTGTAACACTGAGATAAATTTTATAAATATTTTTAGTGTTGCTTATTTTGAGTCAGGTTTCCCATACTAATATCATCACATGATGAAATAATAAACTCTAGGACAAATTTTATAAATATTAGGGGTGTTACATTTTGATTTTAGGTTCCCTATACTAATAACATTGCATAAAGTAATTCACAACACTAGGAATTTTTTTTGAAATATTTGGGTTGTTACATATTTTGATTTGGGCTTCTCGTATGAATGTAATTATGTAACACAATTCACAACACTAGGACAAGTTTGGTAAATATTTTGGCTTTTACATATTTTGAGTTAGGTTTGTCATACCAATGTTGTTACATGACATAATTCACAACACCATGACAAATTTCATAAATATTTAGGGTGTTGCATATTTTGAATTATGTTTACCATATCAATTTCATTACATGGTGAAATTCACAACACCATGACAAATTTTAAAATGTCATTAGGAGGCCTAGATGGAGGTCAGGTAGTGGATCATGCTCAAGTAGGAAGGAGTGGAACATAAGTTAGTTGTAACAAGGGTAGATATGGGGTAGGACCATCCTAACCTCATTTGATAGAGGATGAGAGGTATTTAATATAGATGCTTAGGATGGATGTATAGGTATGTACCTCTGAGATAGGAGGTATTACCATAGAGAAAGATTAAATTAAAGCCCAATTATAGGGATAGATAGTGTAAATAGATGGCTACCTAACCACTACACAGGGGTAGATCAAGGATTATAAGCATAGATGACCTCCTTAAATGCTCATATAGTGATGTTACATAGCCAAATATATAAATGTGATACATATATTACTATGTTATAGGCTCAAATTAGTTATATGTAGGTATAAATTAGAGATTTGATAAGGGAGGTACAAGTGGAAAAGAAGGCCAATAAGGAGATAAATGGATCCATGAAACTACATGTGATGTCTAGGGTGATGTATAACATTATGATAGTGAAACATGAGGCGTAATACTACAGATACTTGTATGAAGTGGAAATACCACCTAGGTAGCATGTGAATACTTTAAGAACAATATCATATTATTAAGTGCATCAACGTACCTAGGGACCACCTCAGCCATAGCTAATATGGCTATGATATTTTTAATGATATCATATAAATTTTATATATTATGGCATATTTATGCACATGGGGCCCATATTTTGTTTCAATATATTTTGACATGGACTCCATGTGGACATTCAGGACCATTATATATGATCATAATTATATTTATGTTATATGCATTATGGTTTTGTGATTATTTATGGTTCTTTTTGTGCTAATGTATGATTAATAGACATGTATGATGGTTGTAATTGTATTTTAGTTATATTATGTGATGATATGTTTGTGATGTGATGTGAATGGTTAGTTAGAAATTGATTATAGATATTTATGTTTTTGTTTAGATGATTGATGTCATGGTGGTATGATTATTTGTGTGATTATCTTATATGGTTTAATGTTTATATGGATGTGTTTATGGGTTATATGGATGTTATAATATGGACTATCTAGATTCATGAGATCTTATGATATTGATTAATGTTTATATGGATGTGATGTTATATGATATTAATGGGGTGTTGATTTCAAAATGGTAAAAATGAGATGGGTATGGTTTATGAAAAATGTTAATCAATTATTATAATAAAAGATAATCTATTTTTTAATTTTGTGTCTCACATATTATGGTTAGGTAACGATCTTTGTGCACCAAGGATATGGGTTGGGATGGGTTGGTAGGATGACTCGACAACTAGTGATTTGGTTAAGGGGAATGGGATGGGTGGAATTTTTTTTTTAAGCCATTAGTGATGGATACAATAAATTTTGACATTGAAATGGTGAATATACATGTGCTAATGACATGATAATGGTCAAGGGCACATTAAAATCATGGTGGATGGGGAACTATTTTTTAAGGTGGCTTTCCTTGATATGAGTATGAGAATTCACTTATACCATCATCATTACCATTAAGTAAAAATATAAAAAGAGATCAAAATAACTAAGGAAATAATTACAATTTAACTAATTGTAATAAATATATAAAAAAGACTTAAATACTTAGCAATGAAAAACATACATTCAAACACACATATATACAAATGAAAAAATAAGATAAAATAGACTAAGTGTAACAATAAGTGATGGATATACATGTGATGATATGAAACAAACTTAATGAAATGATTATGCATCATGGATCTAATGACAATGGGAGATATGCACATGGGGTATATTGTGCCAAAAACTATTTTATTTGAGACAAAGATTGGATTTAATCAGAAATAATAGTTATAGGGCCTATGATGATCAATCAAGATTTAGTTTCAAAGTGCATGATGGATCTAAAAGTAAGAATATTATTTTACCCTTCTATAATGATGAAATTAGTGGTATCTTATGGACCATGGCTTAGAGAAGGATAAAGATAGATGGGTATAGAGATAAGTTGAGGCTTGTATAGACACAACCATCAAATATGATGTAATGGGGTATGTATGAGGGTGTAATAGGATGGAGGATATATCAAAAGTGGATAGAGATAACATAGAATACTCCTCAACAAATTTTTCGCTTGCATAACAAATAATGACTTGCCTCAGTTTGAAATATATGTCTCATAATGATGCTTAATCCTATAATATATTCCCACTTGTAAAACCAAGGTTAGTGTTGTGATGATGGGATGGAGTGGAATGAGGATAAGAAGATCAAAATGGAAATGGATATGCCACCAAGAGTGGGGACACATAGATGGAGGTCAATGGATCCTGTCGAGTATATAAGCATTTTAAATGAATTATGTTCATTGTCTCATCGAGCTCGTCACCATCAAGTATAGATAACCCATAAGAGCATAATATAAATTTAGTGACAATTATATAAGGCCTAAACCATTTGGCTTCAAAATTACTCATTTTATCCTAGTTTACATTGGTATTCTTTTGATTATTCTTAAGGACTTGATCAACAACTTCAAATCCTTAGAATTAGATCTTTTTGAGATATTTTCCTTTTAACCTATTTTGACATGCCTAAAGGCAATTTAATTCCCTATAATACTTTTCATCCATAATTTTATTTTTCTAACCTTTCTTATATGAAAATATGGTCATTAATGATGCTCTACAATGAGATGCGTAAAGAGGGGAGTTATACTTCTATAAGAAATATGGATTTTATACCATAAACCAAGGAATATAGAGTGTCCCTAATGGGTATCCAAACACTAGTTCTACAAGACCAAAAAATAAGATATAATTTCAAGTGTTAGTTTATTCCTATATCATTGACTATTTTATTCAAAATATTAATAAGAGTCTTATTAGTATATTTTGGTTGTACATTCCCTTATGGGTAATAGGGTGTATATAAGTGTTGATTGATGTGATAGTCATTTCATGGGGCTTTTCCTTCTTGATTTTTAAAGGACTTATCATTATCTGATAGGATGTTGGCTAGAATTCTAAAATGGTAAATGATTTGATTCAAGATAAATTTGGAGATATGGAGACTTGTCATATAAGTGGCATATATTTAACCCATTTGTTAAAATACTCCATAACTATGATAATAAATGTGTGTCTATAAGAGGATATTATATTTATCTTTCTAATTAAATCTAATCCCTAGATATAAAATGGTCATGGACTCATAATAGGTTATAAATCTTGTGTAGGAGCATGAATAATATTCCCATGTTTCTAGAAAGATACACACTTATGCACATATTTTTAGGAATCCTAATCCATTATATCATAAAATTATTTGATAACAAGATTATCCACTTTTGAGCTTAGGGATATTGATAAGGTCCCATCATAGCCCCTCTCATAGAGCATGCTACCAAGGATAGTATAATGGGATGTGTGGTGGGTAAATTCCTTATGTTAATGGTAATTTAGGTTAGGTGGAAGGATGTTGTCATGGAGATAAGTATATATATATATATATATATATATATATATATATATATATATATATATATCATGATATGAAAGGAGACTAGGATCAAAAATAGCATAAATTTGGAGATGATCCATAGACTGGTGGGTTAGTGAGATCAAACTCTCAATAAGAAAATTTACTTTGAGGATGTCTTCAAGAAGGTTGATTAAAGACCTAATAGTAACCATGGAGTCAATTGCCTTATTACTTCCCCTTGGTACTTGATCAAATGTAATGGACTAAATTATTTTAACTAATCCACCAACTATTAATAGGGGATTAATTTTTCATCCTTTGTTTGTAAATCCTCATTATATTTCTTGATTATTAACTATGAATCACCAAATACTTGGAGGTGATATATTTTTTATTGGATGGCTAATTGTAGGCTAGAAACTAAGGCCTTGTATTCAGAAACATTATTAGTACATGGGAAAGTAAGATGAAAATATTTAGGGATATGGGGTTACCATAAGCATACCTACTCCCAACCCATGCATGGTAAAGGAGTCATTTAAATATAATGTATAGCTATTATGTTATGTATTACTCATGATGGATTCATCTAGAAAGGCTGTGACAAGAGGTTTAGTATCTGTAATAGGTCCTTCTATAAGTCGATTCATTATTGCCTATCCTTTTATAGCCTTTTGATGAAAATTTTCTATGTTAAATTCACTAAGAAACATTATCCATTTATTCATTCTACCTATGAGATTAGATTTTGATAGTAGATATTTAAGAAGATCAACTTTAGCTATGAGCTAAACTTGGCTATTAAGCATATAGCCTCAAATATTTTATGAAGCAAAGATAAGAAATAAACACACCTTTTCTATGGGATTATAATTCATCTCATATGAAACCAATGTGTGGTTGAGATAATAGATAGCCCACTCTTTTCCTTCATCATTATGTTGTGATAGAAGGGCACTTATTTCACAAGGTAGTGATACATACAAGAGGAATTGATAAATATTGTTTAAGATTGAAAAAGGCATACTAACACTTAGATTTCTAATTAAAATGGACCCCATATTTAGGAAATGGGTGAAGGGGTTGTATTTTTCCACTAACCAAGAAATGAACTACTAAATGGCCTATAACATGCCCTAAAGTATCCTAGGCTACTTCATATTATGAGGAGGAGGCATTTCCATAGTATATTTAACTTTTGATGGATCCAACTAAATTCCTCTCCTGAACATAATGAACCATAGTAGTTTGCCTGAGGTAATGCAAAACACACATTTATTTGGGTTTAATATAACCTTATATTCACACAGCCTCTCAAATATCCTTATTAAAACCATATGATGCTTAGATCGGAGTCTAGTCTTTCCCAAAATATCATAAACATAATCTTCAATGATATCATGCATCATATCATGCAAGATAATAGTAATTACATGTTGATAGGTAACACCTATGTTTTTGAGATCAAAGGGAATTACTTGATAAGAGAAGGTTCCCCATGGAGTAATAAAGGTTATATTATATTGATCCTCTGGTGCAATTTTGACTTGGTTATAGCTCAAAAACACATTTATAAGGGATAACATTTCATACCCTATAGTAGAATCCATGATCATATCTTTGTTTGGTATGGGGAAGTCAGCTTTAGTACATGCTTTGTTAATGCCCTAGAAGTTAGTACAAATTTGAATCCCACCTTGTGGCTTGACTACAAGAACAATGTTGGCTATCCATTCAGAGTAATCAATTGGATGGATAAATATTAATTCCAAGAATAATTATAAGTCCTCCTTAACTAGAAAATTCTCTTCAAGGTGCATCTTGTGCAATTTTTTCTTAATTAGTTTGGCATTATGATGGATCAATAAATGATGAAAAACCAATGAAGGATCAGGTCTTGGCATGTATAACTAGCACCATGCAAATATATATATATATATATATATATATATATAAACTCTTTGAGTAGCTCAATAATGATTTAGCATTCCTCAGGTGTAATATTTTCCCCCAATTTAAAAATTTTAGGATGTTATTTTGTTCCAATGTTGAATTCAATCACCTATTCAATTAGGGAGAGTGATTGATCTTGAAAATAGGTCAAAGGTGATGGTAGATCCTAGATGTTTGAATCAAAATATATTGGGAGCTTTATATCGATTTCTATATAAAATTTTGATTCATCTAAAATAGGTGTAAAATATACTAGATTTTAAGGGGGCTCCTCTTCTTCATATTCATCTTCTTTAATTTTATTGAGGGATGTTGGTTTTTCTCCAAAATAAGTTGATTGATTGATATTAATGGAGAAACCACTTTTATCATCTTGGGAAGGAATGAAGTCTTGTGCTCCCAAATATTATAAGATGGCCTCATAACTTTGGAACACATCAATAGATGGATCATGTCATTAATCCCAATCTATTAATGATGTGTAATAGAGGGATATATCAATGGTAGTGATAGTAGTATCATGGAAAAGGTTAATGGCAACAAGCTCTTCATAAAGATTATAAAAAAATCCTATCGTAACTTATTCATTCTAATAAGACTCCTCAAATACTAAATTAGTATCCAAAATGATATTGTTTGGGTCAATGTCAAGAGGTTTATACCCTAGACCAAGATATTGTGGATTTTCATGAACCTCTATATGTTCAATCTTGCGTTGTTCATGTCTCCCTAGTCCTTTTCCTTTATAATGCATATTCTTCAAAATTTATTTATTTGGGGATATTTATGTATTTGAAATGTAAGGCCCTCATTTTTTTGAATAAGCCATGACTCATCAAGATCATCAATGTATTCTTATGATAATAGTCCTACACTGGAAAAGGTCATTAGATCAAATTGATAGCTGATATAATTATCCTTCCTCATAGATAGGGACTCGTAGATATGTGTGGAAAGAGGTAAATCACCTACATAAATTTTTTTATATTGATATTTTCCATAACATATGGATGTGATTTTAAGGTGGGTGACATCTAGTGAAAGATTATAAGTAGGTAGTAGATCATTGTGGTAGATATATTGGGTAGCTATTATATTTGGAGTAGAACTATTTATGTTAGAACAATAGCATGTGGGTTGAGATTGACCCATTTGGCAGATAAAAAATTATCAATTTCCTTAGGTATTGACTTCCATGATGGAGTGATAGAATTTTAACACTAGTGGAGAGTGTAAGGGACTTATTTCATTTTGTGGATCCATATATAACCCAACAATAATTTATATGGAAAATCAACATCCACAATGTGAGTTAAGGTCTAATGGATAATAGGTCTCATAGTAATAGGAAGATTAATGGTACCTATTGATGGCCTTTTTTTATCATCATATTCTTTAATCATAATTAGGGTTGACCCCAATGATGCTTTAGAATACCCAATTTTTGTATGAAATCAAAATTTAATGTATACCTTTCATCTATAACTACCTAAGGGATATGGTGGTTGGAGATGGATATCTCTATCAACAATGGGTAATTATGATGTGGGATAATGGGAGGCATGTCCTAAAAACTAAAATTTATTTTTTTTAAAGGAGACAAATGACCCACTAATGGTTATAAGTGATTAGTGTCAATATCTTAGTAGATCTTAAGATCATTCAAGACCTAATTAAGGATTTCTTGATGCACAAATGTTATTTTGAGAAGATCCATGAGTGAGTTTTGGGTCGAGGTCTTATTGAGTTGCTATATTATATCATAAGGCTTGTCAGAAGATATAGAGACCTTTTTAGATATATTGGACCTTTGAGATGTTAATGAAAATGGGTCCTTTGATGGTACCCCAAGAACTACAATTTTTCTACATCATGTAGTAATTACACAATTAGTTGTCGTATAGTTGATCTTCAGTATGGTGAATGATGGTGGAGTGGGTTCTTAGGGGATTCATATTTTAATTTTTTTTACATAGTGATATGATATGGCATGGTAGTCTATAGTATTGGAAGTGGATGCCTAGCCCTAGTATTTAGGTGGTTTTTTTTGTCTCTAACCATGCTTCGGTAAAGGATTGTGATAGATACCAAGCTATTGATTTTTAGATTGATTAGGGGTGTTCTCTCCCTCTAGTTCAATATCTCCTTTTTCAATGAGATCTTGAATATAGTGTTTCAATTGCATACATTTTTTAGTGTCATGACCTTTGACTCTACTATATCGATACACTTCATACTCATGATACTAATCAGGTCAAGGATTTCTATAGTCCAAATGTTACATCTTAGGGAAATTAATCATGTTTAGAATTTTAAATTGATGAAGGACCACTCCAACAAGTACCTCAAGACTGTGAAGAGGTCATTTCCTTATTTAAGGTATCAGTTTACCCAGTGGCACTCTAATGGAGGATACATTTTGTTGATCCATGGGATTCCTTTTTTATACTACTTGAACATGTTATTTTGTGTTTCTAAATCTATCTCCCACAACATTTTTAAGCTTACTAAATATTTTTGGTTTACCTAAAAAGGAGTTGTCTTGATTATACTTTTTTTCATTTTTAGTGTATAATTTGATTGCTCCCTTTTAAATGAGTGATTTCTTAATTTAGATCCCTTTTTCAATAATATCATCAAAAGATTTTTCACATTGTAATTTTAATTGATATTTTAATTCTACGTTGAGGTTTTTGACAAATATTTTGTCCAATTCTTTTTATAAAACTATACATTAAAAGTGGCTTGCTAAACTTCTCTAGAAATTTAATGAGGCTAAACTTTCCTCATTACTTTAATTAGTATTATAGATGTTTATGATGGAAACATCATGTTTGATGTTGAATGAGAAATGTCTCATAAAATTTTTAGTCAATTCTCTAGAATTGGATATGGACCCCTTTAGAAAATGCATAAACTATTCTAATATTGGTCCTAAGATATTCTTTTGGAAATGTCTTAGAAGGTAAACATTGTCATATGAAACCTCATGGCATGCCACATAAAACTCTTTAACATGATCACAAGGATATCCTTTCCCTCAATATTTTTTAAATTTTTGTACCTTTAAATGAGGTGGAAAAGGGATTTTCAAAATGCTTATATGTAAGGGAGATAAGAAAACATCTTCATATTTATATTTCATCTCTTGCATGTGAGGGTCAATCTATTACATAGTTTCCTTCATAATTTTCCACTCTTGTGAAAATTATGGATCAATAAGGGGATTATAAGTTTGGGAATGAATTGTGTATAGTCTATGAGAGTTATGGACATTTTGTCTTGGAAAGGATGGTCTTTGATTTTGTGTGTGAAATTGGGAGGCTAAGGAATTAATTTGTCATGTGAGTTGATCTAGCTGATCCTATAATGTGTTTTGTCTCCTATTATCCTCAATATGATTATTTTTATGAGGTTATTATTTCTCTTTGTCTTTATGTTCTTGTTCATGGTCCACAAGATACTCTTCTTTAGGTGCTTGATTGGTATGCATATGATGGTAGGGAGTATTAGGCTGAGTGGATGGGTGAATTAGGTGTTGCAAAAGATTATGATCAAATCTAGGGGTAGTTTTCCCCCCATTCTAATGAATTGAGATAATATTTGGTCATGGTTTTCATATATATATATATATAGATTAAATTGTGCTCTAACTTCATCTGTATGGAAAAAATTCATTTGTGAATTTGTCTTCTTATTCAAAGTATGGATGTCACTATGTGTATCATCAGGATCTCATTTTTGGTCACCTAAGTTCCCTAATAAGTCATTATTTTGTTTAGATCCTTGTTTGATTCTAAGAGTTTTGGCATAGGTTCACATTAGCATGATGGATGATAAGGGTGATGTAATAAAATTGATTAGGTATGTTTTTAATGGAGGGTGATGTAATAAAATTGATTAGGTATGTTTTTAATGGAGGGTGATGTAAGAGGATACAAATTTGAATACTAATTTCATGTATAAATCAAAATTGAGAGTGGTCAAGGAAGATGATTTTTAAATGTGTTGATCTTGGATTTAGATGGATGTAAGACTAAAATGACCAAAGACTATCAAAAGACAAAACTTTTATAAGAGTTAAATATAACAAGGATACTATGGAAATGAATTGATCAAGTACTTTTCACACTTGTAAAATTATGATTGGATGGGTGATATTTATGAAGAGGCAATTATAAGGAAGTGATAGGTTCTAGACTAAAAACTTGTCAAGGTTATGTATGTTGATAATACTTAGTCAAAGGGTGATGATGAAGATTGGAGGGATGGGTGACAACTAATATTTAATTTCAAGAATAATTTTATATCTAAAGAAGTGAATGGAGAATATGGAATGGATGTGTTGGTGTGAATCTGGAATGAGAATTATCCTAGGGGTGTTTAGGTGTTTTATAACAAAAATCAGATTGGTCAACTCAATTCATAAATAACATGGGTTTAGAATGACATAGAAACAACACATTCAACCACAAATCCTAATTTAGTGAACTAAATGGGTGTGTAACCTGATGTCAACACCATTTAATGGATTTATGGATGAGGCTATAGGTTGATGGCCTATTACAAAACTCACCAAACTGTATTGACCCCATTTACACTTAGGCATACTTATGAGCTAATCTTAAGTCCAACAATAGATCACCTATTATTATTGATGGGTACTAAGAAAGGTTTACATAAAGGTTTCTAATATATTCGCTGATATGCATTAGGTATGATGAGTCTAAAGTCCACATAGGGTGTTATCTAATGCTTGGTTTAGAGAATTAACTCCTCCTCTTCATGGATGACATATATGGGGTCAACCACTTGGCCTAGTGATAACTAGTCCTGATATTTATATTCCACTATAACATGGATTTTTTTGAATTCATGGTGATGAAATCCATGACACCAACCCCTAGTAATTAATCTCATACATGGGGATAAACTCCATGTCATGTGCTATCCTAGACTAATGGGTTAAAAAATAGACAATCATGATTAATTTTCCTAATTAATTACCTATGTAATAAAAATTAAAATCAAGCAATCAATCCACATGATATATATATATATAATAAAAAAGAAAAAATTATAAGATTTAGGCACCCCTCCTTTAAACACAAGGGTTAGGAAATCAAATTGGGTGACTTTATCTTAAGAGATCTTGCACAAAAAGGGATATTAATCTGATCTAAATTAAAACCAATAATTCCACACAAACTATGAATACATAGTCAATTCAAAATAAAATCACAACTAAAAACTACAATGTCATAACGATCAATCAAAACTGCTAATCATGAGTTGAGATATTGCCCCAAATAACAAACTGTGATAGTCAAGTAAGTAGTTCCTATAAGAATATGACACTTTAGACAAAACCATAACTATTAAAATGATATCTCTACTATGAGAATAGTGATATTGAAAAAAGATACAAAACTTAAAACATTTTTACCTTTAATTAAAATGCAGACTAAATTAGCTATTTAAGAGATGTAAATACATATAATTTTTCACATGTAAGTTATCATAGGTTAATATGTAGTTATGTATGAAAATTCTATTTAATGACACCAAGATAAGGTTCTTCACCAAAATAGGTAAAATAAAAATATATTTGCCTTATCAAATTTATCCTAAATTAATCTTATCAGGTGAAGATATTAAACAGTAGTCAAAATAGTCTAAAAATTATCAGATTACAATATCACTACTAAGAACATAATATAAATAATTTATATACAAAACCATAGATATATGATTATTGGTATTGTATAAGACAAAAAAGAAATTTAAGGATGTGAAATTTTACTTTTAGATGATCCTATTTTATTCCCTCCCTGCTTAAAATCACACAATCAATTACATACAAAAACTGTCTATGACTCTAGTTAGCAAAACTATGTTATAACACTTAAATCACTCAAACAAACTACTCAAGTGGCTTATGAGACTAGTTTTTTGCCTAAAAAGGATATTAATTAGGATTAAACTTTAAATTTAGATGTTAATATGGAAACCTTTACCATTTTTTATAGAAGGCATAATAACACAACTTTCAATGGTGATATTGTGATTTACAAGTCAATATTGTGAGTCTTAAAGTAGTGGTATTCAGCCTTAGTAACTAATCACTAGAATCTGAACTAGATATATTTTTACTACACACAGAGGATAGAAAACACACCCTTTCAATAGAAAATAAGTTTTAATGCATAGATTTTAGCAAGAAATAGACATTTATTTATTTTATGCTAGCATATATACCCTACAAAATTGTAATTAAGAAATCAATATCACTATTACAAGTTTGATACTAGGATTTGGAAATATATATTATTGTAAAGGATTAACAACCTAATAAAACCTAAGACCATTAGCAGTTAATTCAAAATTTTAAAAAATACCACTGAAATAAATTTAATGTCATGATTGTAATATTGTTATTTGTAGGTCAATGTCATAATTCACATGTATGTGATGATTTGGCAAATTATAACCTTTGTTTTTCTTCTAGTTACACCTATAAGTAATTAAATCACTTATAACAAGCACAATAGGTTAGATTTATGGAGTATCTCCCACTGTGGCCACCAATGTTTAAGTGTATTTTGGATTATTCACTATATTATTAATTTTAGTAATAAAACCCCAAAAATGCAAACAAAATCAAAGGAATGGATAAAAGAACAACCAAACAATTACACTGAGATTTCTTACCATCATTTTACCCCTTAGATATTCTTTCCAAGATTTCCAAACTTATTTGAGTGTAAAATGAGTGGATTGTTGGATTGATTAATTGAGCTTGATAATGGATTTAATGGCTTCTTGTCTTATTGATGGATTTGATAAGGCTATGATAGTGGTTAAATGATGGTTTCAAGTCTAATGGATATTTATGTCTCACAAGGTTCTCAATGTTTTCAATTTAGTTAGTCATAAAGGTATGTATTATTTGTATAAGCCAAGAGAGGGGAAATCAATGGCTCGTATTTAATCTTGACTTATTGAGGTCAATAGTTAAGGAGTTTCCAAGGATATTTTTAATTCCTTGGAAACCTCTAGAATATAAAATCATAGAGGAGAATGGATAAATTAGAGGATATTATAGAATCTTTCAATTATATAATCTCCATTAAGGAGTAAGGGTGTAGAAAAGGCTAGGTTAGTAGGGCATTAGATGTGTAGGTGAAAAAGAGGGAATTTTAAATTGGAAAGTGGGGTATTGGGTATATTAGTATGTAAGTAGGCTTAGTTAATGGGTTAATGGGGGTTATTAATTAGTTATGAAGGTGTAGTAAGGTTAATCAAATGTAGGGGATTTCTACAGGAACTAGGATATTAGTTAATTAAGAGTATTATTATGTGTTAGTTTTGTGAATTTAATAGAATTATTAGGGAAAGTAGATTTAGGTCCATACATTAATGATTAAAATCCTTATCAAAATTAATTTGAACCAATATTTAATTCTCCCGCTACAAATATTTCACTTTCCCTTTAAGTTATATCAATTCCCTCATGAACCACCACATAATGGATTTTTGTAGGTCCAGTTCTTCTTCTACCTTGTTAGAGTTTTGTTTCCCTTTCAAAGAACCCACTCAAATATTGAAATCTTCATTAAAATCATGAAGATTCTTACCTATAGAGTCTTTGCCTTTTTCCTTATGTTTTTATTGTCTTCTTTTTTTCTAGAATCAAATTTATTGGGCTCGATTGCCTTGATTTCCCTGTTGGGCATTATTCCTATTGTTGAAGTTTGGCATTAATGTTGTCATTGATGTCAAAGGTTCTTAATAAAGGTGTTCATGAGGTAATTAAATAAAGTACTTGTTTGATAGCATCATTGAGAGATATGATATTATTTGATGAGCATGTATGACATCTGAGCAAGGTAGAAAATCATCAAGAAGTGTTTCAAGTTTAGTTTTCAAGTTTCAAGAGATTGAGAAGCTTAGTCATGACTCTAGTCATTGTATAAAGAGACCTTGTAAGAGGGAAGGAACTTGGTGGAATGGTAAGATGGATGCATAGAGGAATAATATGTTGTATTAGGATGTTTGAGCATATATCTGAGGCATTTTATCATTGATGACAATCTTAGAGTGAGCGTATAGTGGTAAGACCTAAAGACTTATTATGCAACTAGACCACCTTTAAACCCTACCTAACCTAATGAGGTTTCATGAGGAGTTATCAAGGATTATGAAGGATGTAAACCAATTTTTGATTATGGGAGAGGTTATTTTAATGTTTATATGAGGCTTTATGATCTTGGATAATGCTTACAAGGTTATTTTTAAAGCCTAATGTGACTTGCAGGGCAAAGCGTAGAGAGTTAAGAGAGAGAACTTGGTCTTATGAGGTATTAAGATCAATTTCAAAGTCATGTATGAGTATGAGAGAATTTTAAAGGTATGTTAGATTATTTCAAGCATGTTCACAAATTTTGAGGTCATGGTTTGTAGACTAAGTCAAGAAAAAGTGTTTTAAGGTCTCTTGTGTGTACATAATGAAGGGTTCTCAACTGAAGAAGAACTTTCAAGTGTTCACTAGCATGTGCAACCTCTACATAAGAACCTAAGACATTCATGGTATATGGGTAAGGGTCCTATCTCATATTTATGGGAATTTATTTTTAGAATAAGTGGCTAAGATTTATGAATGATCATTAAGACTAGAAGTAGGTTTAAACCCTCAAAGAACCCTAATAATGAGCCAATATGAAAGAAGTTGATACAAAGTGATAAAAATGGATTGGTATGTATATTTAAGTGATTGGAGGTTGTACTAAATTCCCCCAAGAACCTCTAGGTGTTATTTTTTTATCAAGTGAGTGAGTGGACATAACATGAAAGGCCTTATTTTTTAGAGATTTTTTAGAGTAATCAAAGTTAACTGAGTTAAATTTGATAAATGGATGAAGTTTGAAGATTGATACTTTTGTATTATTTCCATGGTGAATTTTGAGCAAGTTATATCCCTCAACTGTGCTAAACCATTCATATAATTTGACAAGTTTTTAACATGCCTAATGATGAAGATAGTGAGAAACTTAGGCAGAAGTGAGAAGGTGACTAAGGATGTATTATCATGGATTAGGGATGAATAAAAATGCATGGAGAATATTTTCAACACATGTAATACATTTTCATGTTGGATGTAAGTTTCTTAAGTTAGTGGATATGATGAAAAAGTTTCTCTTTGTATGCAATTAGAACTGCATGATGTACATGAATTAATCTTAGATTAGATAAGATAGAGCACACCTACACTTATGACTAAGCATACAATTGTTAAGAAGAAGCATGAGCAATATGAGGATCCACTAGACCCAATTAGGAGATCACTTGTATCAATTGTATTAGTTGTCGTAACATATCATGTTAGGAAGTGTTCCAAAGCCTATAATCTACCATAATTACACAACAACCCTAAAAGTGTCCTATGATTTGATATTTCACTTATGTTAACAAAAAAGAGAGTAAACTATTATAATATCAAAAGAAACAAACTAATCTAGTGCAAACCAAAGCTTGTGGAAAAATGTGAGGGGTTAGATGTAAAGAAATCAAATATGTATAGGGAACTTTAAATAATGTAAGTATGAGTAACACCCTAATACATAGAATATGAAGAGTGATATTATTCAACCCAACACTTATGATACTTATATCTAATAAAAGAGAGGAGAAAAAATTTATAATATACTTACATGAATGTGAACCTTTCATGATTCAATCTCTCCCTTGACCAATGGGGCTTCACAAGAGGTTTTTATGGTCTATAAGGATCACTATGTTAGGCTAAAGCCTTCGAGACCTATCCACAAGACTAGATTCTCCAAAATAAGAAACCTAAGCTAAGACTCCTCAAGTATAATGGTGGAAGAGAAAATTTTGAAGAAGCGTGAGTGAATAAGAACTCTTGATTATATATTCTAATAATGACCAAAATCATCTTGTATATATAGGAGTAACTCACCCTAAAATCATTTGAACATGTCAGTTATGATAGGTCAACCTAGTCAACCTAGCATGTTTTTAGGCTAATACCTAAATTTTGTGCTAGGTTGGTTGGAAGGCTAGAAAACCTAAAGACCTAAAGTGACCCCAAACTACACTAGGTCAACCAAGTTGACCTAGTTTGTTGGGTAGGTCAAAAGGGTGTCAAGCAAGGAGAAGAATGATAGAAAGAGGAAACTACTAGATGAATGTGAAAGAGTGGAGAAATAACTTAGGGAAATATTTAATGAAATGAATGGATTAGATGTAATGTGACAATAAAGGACAAAAATCCTATGAAACACCAATAGTCTACCCACCCCTTTCCCAATGCACACCTTAAGGTATGCACTTAAAGAGATTGAGTCACAATGGATTCTCATAATATGTAAAACATCAATATTTGATAAATGTTAATAATATTGTGTATATTCATATGCCCCATATGAATCTCATCACATGTCACTAAGGTGTAACAAGGGATGGTGCTTTTAGAAATAACATAAAGACACACACAATGTTGATTCTAAAAATTTTGTAGTATTTTAAAAAACATAAAATAACTAAAAGTAAATAATAGAAAAGTAAACTAACTAAAAAGTAAATCTAATGTGTACCTTGACATACCTTTATCACAAGATGATTGTCAACTGTGTTTTTATTTTTGATTGTATAGGGTGCAGAGACTACTTTTGACAAACTGAAGAATACAAAATTAAGGAGCAAAAACAAATAAATGCAAGAAAATCCAAAATAATTGGTGCTACGTGGATGAGACATACTTGGGGATTTGGTAAGCTAGGTTCTATGTTAGACCAAATAACCAAGTCAAATAAGAGTAAATCACATAACCAAAAATCTAAGGCTATTAAAGACAAAAAATCTCAAATAAGTAAACCTCAAGTAAGGAAAGGAAAACTCACCAATTCAAACCAAGGATAAATGTTTAAAAAGGAATGATAAGAAATATAAATAAAATTTTAAAAAATGGTAAAACAACATTGATGAGTGAGCAGTAAGAATCCACATCTCACTCAATAATGGAAAAAGTTGCATAAAAGGGAAAACAACATTGATTAGTGAGTAGTAGCAACCCACATCTCAGTCAACAATGGAAAAAGGGTATGAACTCAGGTGTCCATAATAATAGGACAAAAAAATCATGACAAATGGAAAAAATAAAGTAAAGTAAGTCTAGTAAATGTAAAATGAAGTGAAGAATATGATCCAAACTTTCTCAAACATGTTGTTTTATGTCTAAAGATAGATAAAATTGAAACAAAGTAGTGCTAGTATGTTTTTTAATAAATGAAGAAGAAAGGATTAAAAGAAGAGGGAAAACAGATTTGGAATCACAATTTGGCTATCAAGAGGGGAGATGAAATGGGTGGATGGGATAATGAATAAAAAAACAAGGTAAATAAACTCTTTATTGAACTCAAGACACTCAAATTTGGTTTGTCAAAACAAGAGGACTATTGACCTTAAGGAATCTAAAGAACTTCTCTTAGCTACACAAGTCTTAGGTCAACAAATGGAGTATATAGATCATCCCATGAAGGATATATGCATGAAAATTAAAATAGACCTACTTCCCCATGACATGTTCCCCATTCTTCGGACCCCTTATAGAGCCATCGGTCTACTACAAATATTGGATAATTTCATGAGAAAGTAGGTAGCACCATAGTTTTTTTTTTAATTCCCATATTCTAATCTAATAGCCTACAACACCCCAAAGGACTTCAGCTTTATGTGAAGCTAACTGTGGTGTTTGAGTTTTGATTAGAGATAGGAGAGGTATTTGTAATCACATATTTTGGTGTTAATTTGGATTTTTAGATTTATATGTTGTATTTTAGATATAATTTCCTTTTGTGTTAAAATAATTTGGCTTTTAAATTTTTTATGGCTTTTTCTATATTCCTCTTCCATATGGATTTGAAAAACCAAACATGGGTGTTAAAGATTACTTACATTTGAAAACCCGGGACAAGGTTTCTAAGAGAGAAAACATAAAAGAGTATGGGGTCTAAGAGTCTCATAAATCTAGGTGAAATAAAAGTGCTATCTTGACTTTGACTTTGTTTTATCTAATGTGGAGATGAAAGAAAGGGGAAATCAAGAGGAATGACACATGGAACAATTTTAATTACTTCAAATTTTAACAAAATATGATAAAGAGCAAAAATATGGATAAAATGATAGTAAAAGTGTGATTCCTTATCATAATAAAGAGGTAAATGGGGTAAAACATGATAATATAGACTATTACATAGATTTCATTAAGAAAAAGAATAAAAAGCTAAAGTTAAGAATAAGGATTGAGATCATGAAAATAATGGTAATTTTATGAGTGTCAGGTCCTATCCATGATCTTACAAAGTAACTCATAAAAGAGAGACCCATGAGGGTGATAATAAGTAAGAGAAAAGCAAAGTGAGGGAGCCTTTGTACAAAGCACCTCACAAAAGAAAGTTCCAAAAGATGCTAAAACAACATTAGCAAGAAGCAAAAAGAGAAGGAAAATAAGAAAATGATGGTGGTTTTGTGATGGATGTTAGGTCCTATCTATGGTCTTATAAATAAACTCATAGAAGAAAACCCCAAGGGAGACTAAATAAATATTGGTAAACAAAAGAAAAATGAAAAATAAGATAATGAAGACTGTGGTACATCAAGAAACCAAAAGACCAATAAAAAAGGACTAAATGTTTGTAAACAAGAGGGAACTACTACAGAGGGAGAGATATATGCTTAAGTAACCCACAAACATAGTTAGGTAGATATAGATATAAATCATGATAAGAAGTAAATGTATCCTACATTAATGGATATATCAAGGATGAGCACATGAGAGACAAGCCTATGTGTCTTGAAAGGTTTCTTGAAGTTGAATTAGTTTGGTAACATGTAATGGAAAATAAAAGTGGGTATCAAAAGATATCCCCAAAGGGTAAGTGGATATGGGAATGGGTAGCACAAGATGCCCCAAAATCTGAAATAACATGTAGGTGGGCATCATAACATGCCCCAATAGCTAAAAATAGGAAGAGGAGATAGAAAAATATTAGAAGCAAAGAGAACCCCATCAAGTGTCTAAATGGATTCAAGTTGTCCAAGAATATTCTAATAGGGTATATGATATGTGAGGAAATAAAAAGAATGTTAATAAAAAATAATAATAGATAGAGATAAAGAACTAAGTTAGGTAGATA
Source organism: Torreya grandis (assembly GCA_037957365.1). Lineage (NCBI taxonomy): Eukaryota > Viridiplantae > Streptophyta > Pinopsida > Cupressales > Taxaceae > Torreya > Torreya grandis. Next base: position 253,898 of record JARHVA010004179.1, on the reverse strand, counting down.
GAAAACTAAGTTGGATATAGAAGGAAGGCAAAAAGCTAAATTAGAAAATAAAGGAAAAAAATAGTATAGGGTTCACCCAATTGATCTAACATAGAAAAGAAGGCCTATAGACTATATATGGTGAACCAAGTCCACCCAGTATAGTGTATAGAGGTTAGAAAAAGCACTAGGTTGACCAGATCAACCTAGTACAATAGATAAGTCTTTATTTTACCCATATCTTTAGTTATACTCATCTGCTTTACAAACCATAAAATGCATTGGATTTGTGATGATGTAGAGAATGAAAATAGGGAATAAATAAGTGAAAAAAAGAATTAAATAAGTGAAAAAAATATTTCAAGGGTTAGAGTCACATTGGGTTTGCCATAATGTATGTAATTAGAATTACATGGTGTACATGAATTAATCCTAGATCAAATAAGATAAAACATGCCTAAACTGCTAATTGGGTATACACTTGTTAAATGGAATAATGAATAATATGGGGATCCATTAGACCTGATTAGGGGATCACTTGTATCATTTGTCACAAAATATCATGCTAGGAAGGTTCCAAAGTCTACAATCTAACACAAAACACAATAACCCTAAAAGAGTCCTATGATTTAATATTTTAGTTATGTTAACAAATAGGATAGTAAATTATTCTAATAAAAATAAATTTAAACTAATTTAGTGCACATCAAATCTTGTAGCACAATGTGAGGGGTTAGATGCAAAGTAATAAAATATTTATAGGTAAATTCAAATAAAGTAAGTATGAGTAACACTCAAATACATAGAATATGAAGAGTAATATTATTCGAGCCAACACTTATGTTACTTTTATTTACTAAAAGAGAGGAGAACAAAGTTAGAATATACTTACCTGAATGTGAACTCATCATGATTCAATCTCTCCCTTGGCCAATGGGGATTTACAAGAGGTTATTATGGTTCATAAAGATGACTTTGTTAGACCAAATAATCTAAGTTTATCCACAAGACTAAAATTTCCAAAATAAGAAACCTAAGATAAGATTCCTCAAGTATAATGGTGGAAGAAATGATAGTGAAGTAGTGTGAGGGAATAATAAATCTTTATTGAATATTCTAATAATGACCAAAATGATCTTGTATATATAGGAGTAAATCACCTTAAAATACTTTGGACATGTCAGTTGTGCTAGGTTGACCTATTTGACCTAGCACATTTTTAGGAGAATACCTAAAGTCAATGCTAGGTCGGTTGAAAGGCTAACAAACCTAAAGAGCTAAAGTGACCCCAAACTATATGAGGTTGACCAGGTTGTCCTAGTTTGCTAGGCAAGTTAAAAGGGTGTCAAGAAAGGAGAAGGATAGAAAGAGGAAAAGACTAAAGGAATGTGAAAAGGAGGAGAAATAGCTTAGGGAAAGGTTTTAGGAACTAAATGGATTGGAAATAATGTGGTAATAAGGGATAACAATCCCATGAAGCACCAAAGGTCTTCCCACCCCTTTCTGAGTGCACCTCTTAAGGCATGCACTCAAAGAGATTGAGTCACGATGTGTTTTTATAAAATGTAAATCATAAGTATTTGATAAAAGTTAAAAAAATTATGTGTATACACTCTCAATTTGACTTGTCTAGCTTGGCGAGGTCTGTGTATAGTGAGGTCATGAGATTGGTATATAAGACCAATATTTATATTATATATTATGATCTATTTATTTGAGTTTGTTATAATAATATTTTAATATAATATTAATATATTTTAAGTTATTTAGTTTGATTTTTCATGTGTCATAAGTTCATTCTTTGCATGACTGTGTTTTGAGGCTAGTCGGCAGCTCTGAGTGGGCTCTTTGCAAAGAAAGATTTGAATCATTTTGCCTTGTATTGTGTTGTATAAAACACATGGTGACTATATTAAGGTCATATTTTTTTTGTGATTTTTTCTCATCATTATTTGGAAAAAATATGTTTTTGCTTCATTTGTTCAAGATAGATTATCTGGGTATGCACATTCCTATTATGAATAGTGTTTTGAGAAGAGGTTCAAATAATGGTTGGACCTAAAAGGTCATCAACCTAAATTGAATTTGGATAAGTCATATCTAAGTGACATATAATATTTTATTGATGTGTGATATGTTTTATAATGTTCTAATGATTTCAAAGTGTAACATATACTAATGAAGGCCTAATTGACTTAGGTATCCTTAAGGCCTAAAATGGGTTTTGGTACTATATACTATGACAACCTATTATAATGTTTGGTTCATGTTTGAGTAAGGACATAATTCCACTTTTATTGATAATATAAGTGTTTAAGAGTGTATGGATAACCAAGAGGTGTATGAGCAAGAACCTAGTATAATAATAATGCATAATAGGCCTAATTGGTTAGTTAGCATGTATGAGAGTTGAAGCAAAAGATATATAATTTTTAAGAGATAATAGAGGTCCTATATACCATAATTAGAGTATAAAAAAATATTATTAATATTTATCAGGGTTACTATATATGACTATCAAGGTCAAATGACCTAAGTTGTCTTGAAGAGACCTAATTGAGTGAAGAAGATTAGAGACTAGTTTAAGAAGGATAGAATTGTGTGAAGAGCTAAACGAGATGATCATATGTTTTATGAGAAAAAAAGGTTTTTGAAGGTGATCAAAGGTCTGATATGGCTATGTTTGTGTTGAGTCAACTAGGGGGTTGGTGCCTCCTTGCAAGTGGGTGCTTGTTAAAGCCTAGTCAAGTTGGTGTTTGGCTAGTTAGGATTGGTGCTCCAAGTGAATTTTGTGATTCATTAAATACTTATTTTAAAATTATAGGATAGTATTAAATTTTAATAATATATGGGTTTTCATCCCCATAAGGTTTTCCCACTCAAATAAGTTTGTTTATGTGTTATGCTCTTGTCTCATAGTCATGGCTCTTAATGTGTTGATAGTTAAATAAAAAAATTGATAGTTCATGAATTATAAAGTAAATTTGTAAAAGTTTTAAAGAATTATTAACACCCATCTCATTCAGTGTGATTCCAACAATTGGTATCAGATCCTAGTCCTTTTATATAAGTCTATCAACTTGAAGTTGATCCTAATAAGCACATAATGTCTTATGATGAATATGTATGATGAAGATGGTTTTTATGACATTAAAGAAGGAGAAGTTGGAGTATACCTTGAAAATGAGATTAAAAGTTCTCTTGATGATTTAAAAAATCAAGATAATACTATAAAATATCTTAGGATTTAGTTAGAAGAGGTCAATGCAAGGTTAAGTCAAAGGTAGTTGAGTATAACCAATTGAAGACATAGCTAGATTCTTTAAAGGTTGGGCACGATAATCTCATATATAAAATGAGAAAGTTTGAGAGAGAGTTAGAAGTGAGAATAAGTCAAGATTACCAATGTGAAAAGACAAATTAGGCATCCTAATGCAATAAAGGATAAGTCATCATGGAATTATGGTAAGCACAAAAATTTTGTACGCTACATCTATCACAATATAATACACATTTCACAATTCAACTTCAAAAGAGTTAGAAGGCCCACGAGATTAAACATAACATTTGAAGATCCTAGAATGAATATTAGGGATCAAACATTGGTATAGAATTCAAAGCAAGATAAGATAGATCAGATTGAGCTCAAGAAGCAGGATGGACTATTTTCCAAGGAGGAATAAAATACCAAAGAGGATCTACACTAGTTGATATTGCCTTTCACATTAAAGATAAACACATGAAATGGTATATGTATAGTGGTTGATCAAGCCACATAATAGGAAATATAAATAGTTTCATCACTTTAAAGAAGAATGATGTTGGAATAGTGAGGTTTGGAGATAACATAACTACAAATATAGTTGGAAAGAGTGTCTTGAGATTCGATAATGAAAATACCAAGACACAAAATTTTTTGTATGTGAAAGGTTTGAAACATAATATTCTTAGTGTAAGTCAAATTTTCAATCAAGAACACACACTAATTTTTCATGAAAGAGGGTATGAGATAAGGAGATCCAAATTAGGTAGGCTAATTGGCAATGCCAAGAGGACTAAGAATAACCTATATGTATTAAATGAGATCAAGAAGGAGAGATGCTTCATGAGAAAAATAGATGAAAGCTAGATATATAACATAAGGTTAGGTCACCTAAACTCTGAAAACCTAGTCAATATTATCATTTATAAGTTTATGAATAACATGCTTAAGATCACTAAACCTACAAACATACTTTGCAAGGCTTGTCAACATGGTAAATAGACTATAAAATGGTTCAAGTCTAGGGATTATTCTAATACAAAACCCTTGGAACTAATACACACTGATATATATGGGCCTACAAAAATTCAAAGGATTCAAGGAGATAACTACTTCATGTTAGTCATAGATTATTACACAAGAATGATATGGGTTACATTCTTAAAACAAAAATTAGAAGATATTAACAAGTTGAAGGCATTCAAGGATTTTGTTGAGAATGAGAAGAATGGGAATATAAATTACCTAATATTCTATAGAGGATAAGAGTTTTGGTCTAATGAGTTTGATGTCTTCTATGATGTTTATAGAATAAGGAGATAATTCTCAGCAGTTGGGATACCTCAGCTGAATGGGGCAGTGGAAAGGAAGAATAAGATAGTTCAAGAAATGGATACAACTATGTTAAATGAGTCCATATTATCTAATGGATATTCTATAGAGGTAGTAAGCACCATTATCTACATTTTGAATAGAGGACAAATAAGGAATAATGATAACAAGACTCCTTATGAACTATGGAAGGGCAAACCTACCAATGTGGAACACATTAGAGTGTTTTGAAGAAAATGTTTCTTGAAAATAGACAATGAAGACTTGGGTAAGTTTGATTTTAGATCTGATGAAGGAATTTTTTTAGGATACTCATCATTGCACTTAGCCTATAGATTTTATAACAATAGACTACAAAATCTAGTAGAAAACACCAATGTGAAGATTGATAAGACAAGGAAATCTTTCTTATAGTCCAAAAAGACTTTATATAATAAGTAATTCAATAATGAAGTGTAAAATATAGAGTTTGATGAGGAAAAATAAGAATTTGAAGAGAGATAGGACCTAAAAATACCCTAAAGATAGATTCAAATAGATCATCCTAAATCTCAAACAATTAGGAACAAGAATGTAGGGATGTAAACATGGATAATATTGGTAAGTAATCTAAGTCAAGATAATGTTTTTTTATTATCCAATATTGAACCTAAGATTCTTATAAAATCAAGCAATGAAAAATTTTTGATAGGTTTTATTAATGAGGAGTTAGACCAAATAGAGAAGAATGAGACTTGGGAACTAGTTCCTAGGCCTAAATATAATAATGTCATTGGGACAAAATGGATGTTTAGAAATAATTTTAATGAATATGGAGAAGTCATTAGGAACAAGGATAGATTTGTATGCAGGGATATGCACCAGTTGAAAGGGTAAACTTTGAGGAGACATTTGTACTAGTAGAAAGATTAGAACTATTAGACTATTTATAGTATATGTAGGATTCAAAGGATTCAAGGTATATCATATATATGTCAAATCTACCTTTTTGAATGGTAATTTGGAAGAGGAATTGTACATTGAGAAACCTAAAGGGTTCTCACTATGATATAATAAATACCATGTTTTTTTATTGAAAAAGGATCTTTATGGCCTAAAGAAAGATCCTAGAGCATGGTATGCTATATTAGAAAAGTATATGTTGGATCAAGGATTCAAAAGAGGAGTTTTAGATAGTAATCTATATATCAAGATATAAAATAGCCATCAGTTGATTGTAGTTATCTTTGGATGACATCATATTTGGTGGAAATAATGAGAACATGACCAAGTCCTTTATGAAGGTGATGAAGAAAGATTTTTAGATGTTCATTCTAGGAGAACTATCATACTTTCTTAGGTTACAAATAACTCAATATAAAAAAATTATATTCATCTCATAAGCCAAATACATAAGAAAGATATTGAAGAAGTCTGAGATGGAAGATTCCAAGGTAGATAATACACCCATGATCATATGATGTAAGTTGAGCAAGGAATATGAGTCTCCAAAGGTCAATTAGATGTCATATAGGCTAATGATTGGAAAAATTTTATACACCACTACCTCTAGACCTAACATCATGCAATAAATAGGTCTTGTGCAAAGGTTTCAAGTAGATATCAAGGAAAATCATCTAAAAGAAGTCAAAAGGATACTCAGGTACCTCAAGTGGACTATGGAGTATGTATTTTGGTATCCAATAAGTAAGGAGTTCAATTTGATAGCCTACATATATATATATATTAGGAAATAAGTATAGATGATAGGAAGAGTACCAATAGAGGAGCCTTATTTCTAGGTTAGTGCCTAGTTTCATGGATAATCAAGAAGTAACCAACAAAAGCTTTGTGTACTTATGAGGATAAGTACAATGTAGCATATTTATGTTGAAATTATGTCCTGTGGATGAGATAGACCCTAAAATACTACAAGGTAGAGTATGATGGTCCTAGCCTTATCTATTGTGACAATACAAGTGCCATTAGCATCTCAAAGAACCTTGTCATACACTCAAGGACCAAACACATTTCCATTAGGTATCATTTTATAAGAGATTACGTAAGTGAAAAAAGTGAAAAAATTGAATATGTTTCTACATAGGATCATATTACATACATCTTGACCAAACCACTTCCAAAGGTAACTTTTGAACACCTACGATAGGAATTAGGTGTAATTCCTACCCCTAACAATCATTGAAATACTAAAGTAATTAGGGGTAACTAATCATGCCCATTATATCCAATAATAGTTGAGATGTTACAAGAAGGTATGCATGGATCTATGGGAATAATGTTTGTATTATGTCTCATAAACTCATAAGTCATGTGTGTTGAGTATTTTGGTTGCAAGGAATGTGATTCAAGGAGTTGAGGACATCACTTTGTCATTTATGTTAAAGGAGGATAAAGACAAGAATGGGGAGATCAGAATGATTAAAATAAAATATTTTTTTCCATCAATGAAAAATGGGAATATTTTTGAGAATTATTCATGTTTTTGAAGTTTGGCATTAATGTTGTCATTGATGTCAAAGGTTCTTAAGAAAAGTGTGCATGATGTGATTGAAAAATGTCATTATTTTATAGCATAATTAATATAAATGGTATTGTTTTTGGATCATGTAAGAAATGTGAGAAAGGTATAAGATAATAAATAAGTGTTTCAAGGTCAATTGTCAATTTTTAAGAGTTTGAGGAGCCTAGTCATGACATTGGTCATTGCTTAAAGAGACCTTGTAAGAAGATATGATCTTGGTGGACTAGTGAGATGGATTAATATTGTAATAAGAGGCTATATAAGGTTTTTTTATCATATATATAAGGAATTTTATCACTCATGAGAGTCTCAAAGTGAGCCTACGTGGGTAGGACCTATAGATGTAGCTTGAAACTAGACCACATCTAGACCCTGCTTGACCTAATGAGGTGTCATGAGGAGTTGTCAAGGCTTACAAAGGATTTAAATAAATTTTTGATAATGGTAGAGGTTTTTTAAATTTGTATATGAAGTCTTTAGATATTTTAAAATGGTTATAAGGTTAGTTTTAAGGCCTAATGTGGCTTGCAGGTCAAAGCAAAGAGAGTAGAGAGAGAAAACATAGCCTTATGAGTTATCAGGATTAGTTTCCAAGGCATGTGTGAAAAATTAAGATTTTTAAGAGGTAAGATATATTTTTTAAATCATATTAAAAAATTATGAGGTCATGGTTTTCATATTAAGTATAAAAAAGTGTCTTAAGGTCTCTCATGTGCATAGAATGAAGGGTTCTCAACCCAAGAAGAACTTTAAAGTGTTCATTGTCATGTGTAACCTATGCATGAGAACCCAAGACATTCATAGTAGATGGGGAATCATCCTACCTCAAATATATAAGCATTGGTTTCAGTTATAAAAGGCTAATATTTATGAATGATTGTTAAGATTGGAGGATGGTTTAAACCCTCAAAGAACCCTTGTAATGACCTGATATGAAAAAAGTTTCTCTAAAGTTATCAGAATGGATTGTTATGTCTAGTTAAGTGATTGGAGGTTGTATTCAAATCTACCAAGTACTTCCAAGTGTGATTGGTTTTTCAAGTGAGCGATTGGACCATACATGAAGAGCCTTGTTTCTCAAAAAAAATCTTTAGCAGTCAATTTGACCAAGTCAAAGTTGTTAAATGGATTAATCTTGAATCTTAATACTTTTATATTATGTCCATGGTGGTTTATAAGTAGGTTATAGCCCTCAAGTGTGATAAACTATTCATAAAATTTGACCAATTGTTAATAGGCATAATAATGAAAAACCTAGGAAAAAGTGAGGTGATTATGGATGTATTATTATGGATTAGGGATGAATCCAAATGCATGGATAAATTATTCAAGACCTGTAATACATGTTCATGGTGGATAAAATTGATGTAGGTCCATCAATTATATTTTAATTATTATGTTAATAGGTTGTAGATATATAAGGTGCATCATTTTTATGTAGTTTTACTATTAATGTTTTGTTTTAGATATTTTTGGGCTCATGCACATAGATAAGAATTTGTTAGTTATAAGCTGTTAATAATATTGTAAGGATCTAAATCTTTCTATTTTAGATTAATCTTAGGAGGTTAGGTAAATTTTAAGAGTGGTTTTGATTTTCATAATAATGGAATATTTTTATGATTTTATTTTGTCTTGATTTGGTTTTCTTTTGTTATATAAAATCATGTCTTGTATCTAACATTCAAACAAGGAGAGTAACCCCTGTTTAATAAAAAAATAAAAGTTTATGATTATCATAACTCTCATTTATTTTGGCTAATTTATGTTCCATAATTGTAGTTATTTATATATTTTAGAGACAAAAAAAGTTATATTCAGCAAGAAGTTTTGGAGGTTATTGGATATGATGAAAAAGTTGCTCTGAAGTTGACTTGTCTAGGTCAGTGAGGTTTGTGTATAGTGAGGTCATGAGATTGGTCTACAAAACCAATATTTATATTATATATTATGATATATTTATTAGAGGTTTTTATGAGTATGTTTTAAGATATTATTCATATATTGGAATCTCTTTAGTATGCTCTTTCATGTGTCATAAGGTCATGTTTCCATAACTATTTTTTGAGACTAGTTGTTAGTTCTAAGTGGGATCTTTACAGAGAATCGTTTGAATCCTTTTGACATATATTTTGAATTATAAAACACATGGTGATGATATTAAGTTAATTTAACTTTTTTATCTGTTATTTTTTTCCATGTTTTTTTTTCAATTGTATATTTTTTCTTCATTTGTTTAAGATAGATTTTTTGGGTATGCACATGCCTATTATGAGCAGTGTTTTAAGAAGAGGTTCAACATAAAAGGTGTTTTAGAACTAAGTTAAAGTTTTATAAGGTATATTTTAGTGACATGTTATATTTTAAATAATGTGTGATAATTTTTATAATGCTCCAAAGAGTTCAATGTGTAACATTTACTAATGAAGGCCTAATTGAATTAGGTTTCCTAAAGACCAGAAAGGGGTTTTGGTCCTCTATGATATTAAAAAACTATTATAATGTTTGATTCATGTTTGAGGCATTAAATAATTCTTATTTTATTTAAAATATAAGTTTTCAAGTGTGTATGTATAACCAAGAGGTGTATGAGTAAGAACCTAGTATAAGAACAAGGTCTAATATACCTAATTCATTAGTTAGCATATATGAGAGTTCAAGTGAAAGATATATATATATATATATATTCTTAAGAGATAAATTAGGTTGTATATAACATATTTAGGGTGTATATAAACTATCATGATTATATAATATGTGTAATGTATATTAATATCAAGGTCAAATGATCTAATCTATCTTAAAGAGACCTAATTGAGTGAAGAAGACTATAGACCTATTTGAGAAGGATAGAAGTGTCTAAGGAGATAAAGATAGATCACATCATATATTTTATCATAAATTTTTTTTTTAAGGTGGTATAAGGTTTTATGTTATTTATTTGGTGCTAAGTGATCTAGGGGGTTGGTGCTTCCTTGTAAGTGGGTGCTTGTCAAAGTCAAGTCAAGTTGGTGCTTAGCTAGTTCGCATTGGTGTTCCAAGTGAAGTCAGTTATTCAATAAATATTAATGTTTGAATTATAGGATAGTAGTACATTTACATATTTTTTTTTTACCCCTTGATGTTTTACCACTTAAATAAGCTCTCTATGTGTTATGCTCTTATCTCATGCTCATGGCTATTAATGTGTTGCTAGTTCACTAAATTGTTTTGATAATTCATGAATGATAAAGTAAAATGTAAAAGTTTTCAATAATTATTCACCCACCCCTCACATTTATTTTTATTCCAACATTCCCTTCTCAAGTCTTATTTTTTGTCAATATCCTCTTTACCAGTCATATCTTCCTCAACAAAAATCAAGTTCCCTACAAAATGCCTTGTTTTACCATTCTTACCTAAAATCTTAACTAACACAGGTGTTTCCTTAGCCCCACTCATTAGATGATTTTTAATGATAATATATTTAATATTTATATAATCATTATCTTATATAACCTTATATGAGATTCTACTATGATACTTGATCCATATCTTCTTAATTTTTTTCATGTCCATAAGTTTATCCACCATTTTCTTATTTTGAGTATTGGGAATTTCTTTAATTATTTGATTCATCCCCTTAAAGTACTATTGGATGAGAAATACAACCCATTCATGTCTATGAGAAGGATAATTTCCCTTTTTATTTTTCAAAATGGAGGACTGTAACAACATTAGAATGTAAAAAGGAAGGCTCATGGGGATTACATGCCTAAAATAGTTTAGAAATATAAAAAGAAACCATCAGACCACATTGAACCTACCTTTCAATTGTGATGTATTACATCAAATGAAAATATAATTATATAAATAGCCTTGGTAATGATTCTTGGTCAAATCCATTATGAATAATCTTCAGGGATTCACCCTCCAGTAGAATAATCTCCTTTTTCTATAGTCCCTACCTATTTTTTAAAATTTGGTGTCCTCCATCTCCAACCTTGTAACATGTGCTACAAAATATTATATGATCTCCAACAAGACCTCATTGATGTTAAGGGTTATTTACTCCCAAAAGTTTTTTATTAGATTCAAAACATGATTATCATGCCCTTAATTTTTTTTCCATGAAGCTTATGAATCCCCCAGTCTGTAGTGCCTCACAAATTACCTCAGTATTTTCTACTTCCTTAGAAATTTTATGCTCTATCCTATTAAAAAATCCCATTGTAACCTATTAGGCTCTAAAAGAGGGGAAATTTTGTATTTCCTATAACTAATTGATAGAATGATGGAAAATCCCCAAAGTTGTCTTATTTTTTCCTTTGCTAGAAGAAATACAACTTTTTTTTATTGTTTCCCAATTCTAAAAGCTTCTCATTAAGAGAAAAGTAAGGTAAATTAAAAAAAGGATACTAATACAATAAAATCTGTCTATATAATAAATATATAAAATTTAAATATCATTTAAAAAAACATTAGGGGAAGACCCCCACATGCTCAAGTATTATGTTCAATACAAATAACTTCTTCCTTAATCTTCTAAACAATGTCCCGAGGAACATGTTCAATATCCATCCATTTAGAAAAAACTAAAGAGGCCAAATGCCTATTATAAAACCAATTAGATATCATGTTTCCTTCCCTATATACATGTTCAATAATCACCTCTTGTATGAAATCAGAAATGCATTATGTTTATAAATCAATCATGGATTAGAGAAGATAGAGCATACCTACAAAGCCTACAGTCTAATATAATCATACAACCCTAAAAGAGTCCTAGGTTTAATGTTCACTTTATATCTAATAAACTAGAAAGTAAATCTAATCTAGTACACACCAAAGATTATGGCACAAAAAAGGGGTTAGTAAAGTAATAAAAAAATGTATAAGAGAATATAAATTAAGATAACTTTGATTAAGACCCTAATACTTGGAATATGAAGAGTTATATTATTCAAGCCAATACTTATGTTACTTTTATTTACTAAAGAGAGGAGAACAAAGTTAGAATATACTTACCTAAATGTGAACACATCGAGACTCAATCTCTCCCTTGGCCAAAGGGGATTCACAAGAGGTTCTTTTGGTTTTTAAGGATAACTAAGAAAGGCTAAAGCATGAAAGACTTATCCACAAAACTAGATTCTTCAATTAGAAACCCTAAGCTAAGACTTCTCAAGTAGAATAGTGGAAGAGTAGATTTTAAATAAGTATGAGTGAATAATAAATCTTGATTGAATATATAAATAGTAACAAAATGATCTTGTATTTATAAGTAGATATTTCCCTAAATCCTCCTAGAAATGTTAGCTATACAAGGTAGACCTAATTGACCCTGTATATTTTTATGGACAATTCACTAGGTCTAAACTAGGTCAGTCAAAAGGCTAACAATCTCAAAGAGTAAAAAATACCCCTAGAATGTATAGGGTCAACCCATTTAACCTAGTACAACTGAGTATCCAAAAGGTAATTAAGGCAAGAAAATAAGGATAATGCATGGCAAAAGATTAGAAGAGTGTGCAAGGGAGAAATAATAGCTTGGAGAATGGTTTTAGGAGCTAGTTAGATTGGTAATAATGTGGAAATAAGGGAAAACAATCTTGTGAAGCCCCAATGGTCTTCCCACCCATTTCTTAGTGTACCCCTTAGGGTGTACACTCAAAAAAATTTAGTGTTGGTGTGTTCTTATAAGATGTAAAGCATCAATATTTGATAAAAGTTGAAAACATTATGTGTATATATATTCCCCATTCAAAGCTCATTATGTGTCACTAAGCTGCAAAAAGGGATGGTGTTTTTATAAATAATATAAGGAAACACAATATTGATGCTTAAAAAAAGTTGTATTATTTTAAATCAAAAATAACTAAACGTAATTTAAATAACTGAAAAGTAAATGTGATGTGTAACTTGACTTACCTTTATCATGGGATGGTTGTTTATTATGATATTATTTTTGATTGTGTAGGGAACAAATATTTATTTTTATAAACCCAATAATACAAAACAAATGATCAAAAAAAATAAAGACAAGAAAAGCTAAAATAGCTAGTGATATGAAGACATGATGTACTTGGGAAATCTGGCAAGCTAGGGTGACAATTGATATGTTAGACCAAATGACCAAGTAAAAAACAAGATTAAATAAAGTAACTAAAAAATCAAGGCTACTAAAGACCAAAAAATTCAAAAAAGTTATCCTTATGTAAGAAAGGCAAACTCACCAAGTCAAATCAAGGATACATGTCGAACAAGATAGTAATAAAATAAATGGATGGTAAAATCAAGAAAGAAAATGGTAAAACAACATTTATGAGAGAGAAGTAACAATCCTTATCTCACTCAATAATAGAAAAAGGTAGAATAAAATGGAAAACAACATTACCAAGTGAGAAGTAACAAGACAATCTCACTCAACAATGGAAAAAGGGTATGAACTAAGGTGTCTATAAAATTAGGAAAGTAAAAAAATGATAAATGATAAAGGAAAATTTAAAAAAGTAAAAAAATATAAAAATAAATAAGTAATCTATAGTTTTTAAAACATGTTTCACTCTAAGGATGATAAAACTGAAACAAAGTAGTACTGGGATGTTTTTGAGATATGAAGAAGAAGGAATTAAAGAATAAGGTAAAATAGATTTGGAATCACATTTTCCCTATCAAGGGGGGAAATGAAATGGGTAGAGGGGAGAATGAAGGAAAAACAAAGGCATATGAACTCTTTATCAAATTCAAGACACTCAAATTAGGTTTGTCAAAATAAGAGGACTTTCAACCTTAAGGACTATGAAGAATTTCTATTATCCAACAAATATTAGGTCATCAAATGAATTATATAGATCATCCCATGAAGGCTATATGTATGAAAATTAAAATGGACCTACCTCCCTATAATATGTTCCCCATTCTTTAGGACCCATTATAGAGTCATTAGTCTATTATAAATATTGGGTACCTGTGTGAGATAGTATGTAGTACCATAGAGTTTGTTGAATTCCCCTATTCCAATCTACTAGCCTGCCATACCCCAAATGAGTTCATCTCTATGTGAGGCTAACTATGGAGTTCATGATTTGATTAGAGATAGGTGATGTGCTTGTAATCATGTCTTTTGGTGTGAATTTGAATTTTGATATTTGTATGTTGCCTTTCAGGTATCATTTCCTTTTTATTCAAATGATTTGGATTTTAAATTTCTTGAGAAATGTAAAAAAAGGGATAGAATGGTAGTAAAGTGTGATTCCTCATCATAATAATGAGGGAAATGGAGGAAAACATGCTAATGTAGATTGTTTGTACAAATTCCATCTAACAAAAGAAGAAAAATCTAAAGTTTTAAAACAAGGATGTAAGAAGATGAAAATATGTTAATTTTAAAAAGAGGGATGGGTCCTATCCATAGTATTACACTACAACTCATAAAAGAGAAACCCAAGGGGTGCCAACAAGTAATTGAAAGATAAAGTGATCTAAGAAAAAGATGGTAGTTTCATGGGGAATGTTGGGTCCTATTCATGGTATTAAAAAAATACTCATAAAATAAAAACCCAAGGGGTGTCAAAAAGAGAAAATGTAAGAAGATAAAGAAGACTATGGTACATCAAGAAACTAAAAGACCAAAAGGGAGGACTAAAGGTTTGTGAAAGGAAGGAACTTGTTGCATAAGGAGAGACTCATGTAACCTACAAAAAGTGTTAGATATATAACATATAGAAATCATGAAAAGGAGGAAAGGATTAGGAAAATTACTTTTTAATGAATTTTTCATTGGTGAGCTCTTTGAAAACATGGACTTAATTGGTTTGAATAAGTTAGGTGTTTGGACCAAAGATATCTTTGACTAAATATGGACCCCACCATTTTTGGGCATATTTACATTCTTTATCATGGGTATATTCTAATTTAAGGATAAAATTACCAACATTAAAGTTAAAAAATTTAACACATTTGTTATGTTGTCTGTCAATGTGAGCATTGTATTAGAGGTTATGTTGTAAGGGAAAAAATATGATGTTCATAAAGTAGATCAAGACTATGAAGATGAGATTAACATAATTACTCATCAATAGTAATATCATGAAGAGATATACAAAGAGAGGGAATCTCAACTTCTTATGGAATAATGAACTCAAAACCATAGACTAGGAAATATGGATTTGCCCTAGTGGAAGTGTGTATGCTAGTCTGATAGGCCCAAACTACATGCTAAAGATGAAGATTCCAATCCATGTAGATTTCATGATTTGTCTTTAGGAGAATATTTTTTAAAATTTTATTAGTGGCCTTAGCTTGACCATTACATTTTGGATGATAAGGCTTGGAAAATTTGTGATTGTTCTTGAATTTATTACAAAGTTATTTAACATGTTTGTTTTTGAAATTACCACCATTGTCTCAAATGATGGTATGGAGAACACCAAAGTGCCAAATGATTTTATTAAGAATAAATTTTGAAATGGTAGGACCAATGATGTTAACAAGTGGCATGGATTCTACCCACTTGGTAAAATATTTGGTAGAGGTGATGATAAAGACATATCCATCTTAGGAGTGTGGTATTTGATAATGATATTGAATCCCCATGTGGAAAATGGCAAAAGAGATTTTATAGTTTCATGTTTAATTAGAGGTGAATGGATTAGATCATCATGAAGCTAATAAGATTTATACTTTTTAGCATATTTGATTTCATCATTTTCAAGAGTATGACAAAACTAACCCATATGTAGGCATTTGTGGGATATAGCATGTCTGGTACAATGGAAACCACAAATTCCCCCATGTGTTTGTTAAAGAAGAGGAGGGACCTCATCTTAAATAACACAATGGACAAAATTACCTTTAAAATTAGGATTTTAAAGGATGTTGTGTTGAAATACATACTTGAAAGCTTATTTATGAATACATGTTTTTTCATGAGAGTCTAAATTAGGATGATAAGTTTGATGTTTTAGGAATTTAATGATGTCTTGGTATCATAGGCTTTGTTGAATGGTAATAGCCTCGATGTGATAGATAAGAAAATCCAATGTTTGAGTAGAGGATGCAGATTTCCTTATTTGTATAAAAAAATTAGTATAAAAAAAGACTTGGTGTGGATGAAAGAGAGATGCTAAGGAATCAAGAGAATCAACAATGGAATTTTGATCTCTTATAATAGGCTCAATAGTGAAAGAGATGAAATCCTTAATAAGAGTGGTTATAATTTGATGATAGGTGATGAGGTTCTCACTTTTACATTGATAATCACCAATAAATTGGTGGAAAATAAGCTAAAAATCACCTAAATCATGAAGGTATTGAATGTCTAAATCAAGATCAAATCTTATGCCTAAGATAAGATTTTTGTATTTGGAAATATTGTTGGTGACATCAAAGGTGAAGTGAAAAGCTAAAAGAATGATCTTTCCAAGAGGACTTGTGAGAATGAAACCTACCCTAGCTCCATGAAGGAAGTTAGAACCATCAAAGTGAAGGGTCTAAGTATCTTCATGCAAGTTGATATTAATATAAAGAATATCCTTGATAACTACTTTCGGTTTAGTAGTACTAGAGGGAGTAGAGGATTAATCAAGGTTATTGGATTCAAGATCAATAATTAAGATATTAAAATAATATTTAAGTGAAATAACCTCATTAAGACCTTTGATATAAAGGATATTGTCATTTAGAATATTATTTTGAAGAGAATAAGTAGATGGTGTGGGAGTTGTGGCAAGTTGATCAGTTATGATTTCTCCTTTGACAACTTTTTGAGTGATGATAGAGAGAATAAATTCCATAAGGAGGACCATCCATTTACTAATTCTATATTAGGGAAGAAATGATTTGGAGAATAAATAATGAAGGGGGTCATAAGGAATAATGATATAAGTAATTTGGTAAATCTTGGAGTGGTGAATCTTTTCAACTGTGAAATAGATGGCAAGGCAATCATGCTCAATTTTGGTATAACACATTTCATAATCAATGAGGCCTTAGCTAATGTAGTAGAGAGCATAATCTCTACCTATGCCATTTTTTTTGGAAAGCATTGCCTCAACTGAATTAGGTGTGGAATAAGTATATGGAATCAAGGGTTTATCATTAGAAGGAGGACAAAGTGTAGGTGGATGAAGTAATGACTGTTTCATGTTATGAAAGGCTTTTTGACATGGATATTCCCATTCTAAAGTAGTACCTTTCTTTATAAGGGAACTGATGGAGTGAATTTGATATTCTATTTCAAGGATGAATCATTTAATTTCCCTAAGTTTACCTAAATAAGTAGGAATGTCAGGAATAGACTGAGGAATAAGAATGTTGATGATTTCACTAATTTTGGTAGGGTCAACATTGATGAAATGAAGAGAGACTAAGAATCCTAAAAATTTTCTAGATGTGATTCCAAAGACACATTTATGAGGATTAATCCTAACTTTATATTTAAGAAAATAGTCAAAGATGATAGAAATATTAGAAAGATGATTATTAAGATTTTTGTATTTAGAAATGAGATCATATACATAGGTTTTAGTAATTTTGTGAATGAGATCTTGAAAAATGTGAGTCATTACTCATTGGTAAGTGGTTTCAAAGTTTTTGAGACTGAAGGGAATTTTTACATATAAATAGGTACCCCATTCCATAGTGAAATTTATCTTATGTTGGTCCTTAGGAGTGATATGAATTTGATTGTATCCTAAGAAGTCATCCATGAGAGATAACATTTCATAACCAATCATGGAATCAATGATAACATCTATTGAAGGTAAAGGTAAATTTTCCTTGGGAAAACCAAGATTAATATTTTTTAAATCACTACAAATGTGAATAATCATAGTGACTTTCTTTCAAATGGGAACAATGCTAGAAACCCATTCAAAATAATCCACTAGTTTGATAAAATTATCATCAAATAATTTGACAATTTCATTATGACATAAAGTGGAAACTTTAGGTGGAAATTTTATTTGATTTTGACACACAGGCTTGGAATTAGGATAAGTAATGATGTTATACACCACAATTCTAGGGTCAATTCCAGGCATGTCTTCATAGGACCAAGTGAAAGCTTCATGATATTTGTTAAAGAATAAGCTGAAATTATCATGTTCAATATGTGAAAGCTCTTGAGAAATTTAATTAGTCAAAGACAAGATGGAGTACCATATTTTATGTGAGGATTTTTTCAATAATCATGGCATTGTCATCTTGAAAGTGATATTGTGCATTAGGTAAGGTATAAATTATATTTGTTTTAGGATCAATTCTGGTAATGAATTTTTTAAAGCAAGGATTTTAGTTTTGAAATTTCTAAGTTTATGATGTTACCGAGGAAGTTGAGGCTCTTGGGCATAAATTAACTCAATGATATCTTCATAATTAGGCAAGGTAGGAAGAGGACCATATTACTCGACATCTACTTTAAGATATAGAATTCGATTGCCATGATGATCATACCTAGAATGTATCTAATAAACATTGGTATCCTTGGTATCTAGTGTGATTTCAGGAGTAGAAGAAGAAGATGGAGAAGAAGAGGTTATAATATTAGTGGGTTTAATGATAGGAGAAGGATTAGATGTAATGATTGGATTGATCGGTGGTAAAGGAGATGTATAAATTTATAGAGGTTTGTAAGGTATATTTTGCTCTACCACCCAAGGAGTATCAATAAGAGGAGGATTGGCATGAGGCACATGACCTTTAGGATATAAGGTATGATCCCAAAAAATAGTATGAAAATATTGATTAGAAACATGTATTTGGGCTAATATTTCTAATAATTATGGAAATCCAAGTATCTATATTGAGATTGGGCCATTATATATTTATCATCATATATTGGAGAAATTTCACATGCTTGACAATCAGGGGGAGTATCAGAAGGTGAAATCCTAATATTACTAAATATATGAGTTGACATGATGAGAGGATATTAAAATAATTTAGCCACTCCAAAATCCTTTCAAGTGAAGGCATCTTTGAGTAAATAAGGATCATGATCATTTCATGGAGGTGGAAAATTGGTAATCTCATTAATAAGATGAATAGTATGATCCCTGGGTAATAGAGAAGGAGGAAGTCATTATGAAATATAGGGAGGTAATTTGGTAGTATTAAAAGTATGTTGCAAATCATTAGTCTCATCATCACTAAAATCCATAAGAGTAACTTGTAAATAAGGATTCATGTTGATGAACTTGGGTAAAAGAGCATTATTGATCTTAAGAATGTTAGGAACATAGTATTTTGATTTAAAATTAGGACGTTGAATGCTCCATGGGTTGGGATCAACTTCATGTTTATAAAATTTTCCATTATGTAAGAATTTAATACATTGACTAGCATAATAATAAATGGCCCTCATTTCATGAGTCCATGGACAACCAAGGAGTATGTTATGATATAAAGGAAGATCAAGGACCATAAGCTTGGTTCAAATAGTCTTAGGTCCAATGACTAATGGAAAACAATTATAACCAAGTGGTTTTTAATTAGTCTTATAAAAACCATGACAAGTAATATGGGTTTGCTTGAGATTATCCTTGTTATAACCAAGTTATTGGATGATCCATTAAAAGGTTACATTAATGCCAAAATATTTATCAACTAGAAATTTATCAATAAGAGTGGTATTAATTGCTACTTTGATGAAGAGTGGTAGATCATCAGCATGAAAACTAATTTAATAATTGATCATGTGCTCTTCAAATAATTCAATATAGGGCTTGCAAAAAGGACACATATTTTCAATGGTATTTGTGCTACTAGGTTGAGATTCAATAAAAGGTGTTTATTCATCTAAGGAGGATGGATCTTTAATTTATTACACTTGTTGCATAAGGATTTTATTATGATAAGGTGAAGTGTGAACCAACTCCATAAGTGGAATCTTACAAGGCATAGAGTTTAATTCTTCAAGAAAGTTCCAATGAGACTTCAAAGAACCAACACAAGGTTTAGGAGGTAATGTAGAATTTGGAGGAATAGATGTGGTTATAATATTAGGAGGAGATGGTTCCTCTTGATCTTCCAAAGTAATAGTAGTAGTGGTAGTATCTTTAAGACTTTTTTCATCCAAATATGGCTTATTATTCTTAGTAATGGGATCTTTATGGGCTGATTTATGATGAAAATTGACCTTAGTGGTGTTGACATATTGAGAATTGTTGAAATATTGGTCATAATTGGCATTAATGGCACAAATATCCTTAACATTTGGTTGATTATTTGAAGAATATTTTTGGTTATTTTAAGTCGAAGCTTTAGAATTTTCTCATTTTTTAAAAGTAGTAGTGTATTCTTGATGATGAAGATTTATCATAGCTTCATGATTAAATGAATCACCAAGCATATAGGAGACAACAAATTTAGTGAGCCCTATACAATATTCGTGAGAATGCTTAATGTTGGCATGGAATGAATAAAATGTATTTGGTTCATACCACTTAGGAGGATAATTTGTATATCTCAAAGTTTTTGAGGGTGGAAAAAATTGTTTGATTTGTTGAACCGAAAGAGGTGTATGAGAAGGTGAAGGAACATCAATTTTGGAAACTCCTAGTTTGGTTTATGGAGTATCACTAGTTATAGCATTAGATGTTTGGAAAGATCCTTTCATAATATTAGTATTGGGTTTAAATTAATTCATAAAAAATTCTTAATGTTTAGATTGATTAAGAGTTTCATTAACTATTTGGGGAGCAAAGGTTTGAACCTTATATTGAAGAGTGGGAGTTAAAGAAATGATAAAGAGTTTGAGTAAGTTATCATTAGTCATGTTATGATCAGTTTTACTAACTAAAGATTTCCATCTTTTGATAAAGTCATGAGTTATTTCAATGGTATATTGCTTATCTTTGATGAAGTGGCTAAGACATTTTTTGGGAAGATGATTATGTTGAAACTCTAAAACTAAAGGATAAACTAAATCTTCAATTTGTCAAATAGTGTGTTGGGGAAGTTTATTATACCATTCTAATACATCAAAAATAAAAGTTTTCAATAATATTTTAGTTATGGTGAAGGTATTATTTTGGATATACTCTTTGTAAAGGTTGAAAAAGGCTTTGAGAAATGAGGTAGGGTCTTTAGTCCCATCATATTTGAGAGCTGGAGATATATTACCATTATTGATGGATACAGTGAAGGGATATAGAGGCTCATTTTTAATGGTTTAAAGAATATTTTTATTCATTATAGGTTGAAGAATAAAATTTCTTGAGGCATCCCAAGGAGGTTAAGGATTGAAATTAGGATTAACTTGAGGATGCATAGTTGGAGGTTGATTAACCACACTGATTAAATGTTGTTGAATTTAAATCATTTAGTTGGTGTTAGAATTTTATATTATTTTTAATTGTTGGATAACTTGAGATAAAATTTGAGTTGTATTAGGAGGTGAGTTGGCATTGGTAGGATCACTACCTAAATTGGTGTTAGGGGGGACTGCTAAAAGAAAGATTACTAGTGGGATTGTTAAGTAAACTTGTGTCAATTACTCCCACATTAGTTTGAAGATTTTGAAGATGATATGTGTCTTGGTAGGTACATAAAGGATTAGATCCAACAAATTCATCTTGAGGTGTTATTTGTACCATATTATAGGTCATGGATGAAGGAGGAGAAGAGGTGCCCCAAGAGTGATGGTGCTCTTGGGAGGACAAGAGAGGGAGAAATGAACATCCTATATAGTATTTAAATGGATTCAATCTCTCCATGAATATTTTGATAAGAGACTTCATTATGATAGAAGAGAGATGAAAAAAATGAAAATAAGGAGAAATAGAGAACTAGATTGATAAATATGGAAATAAAAGAGTAATACATGAACAACTGGGTTGACCTAACATAGAAAATAGGGTCTACAAATATTACTGGGTCAATCCAATATAATGAATTGAGTCTAGAAAAATATATACGATCAACTGGGTCAACCCAATATAATAGATAGGTAAATTAAGAAATTTATGATAGATTTGTGGACTGAAACATAATAACTTTTACAAGTAATTTGAAAATAAATAGATGAAAGGAAATAATTGATCAACTAAATTGATGTTGGTCAATCTAATTGAAGAACAAAACAAAAAACCTTTCACCAACAGCAGCTAATGCAAGATTTTACAATATAGAATACAATTGAGTAAAGAGAAATAAATCAAATTGGAAAGTAAAGAGCTAAATCATTGGTCAAATTTAGTGTTGATTAGATTATTAAGATATGATTTTAAAAGTGATGGGAAGTTGGTTATAAGTAAGGAACTAGAATGGTAGTCTAAGAATGGTTTTAGAAAGTTTGGGCTCAAAGGGACTATAGTGGTAATGATACATGCTTGGTATTGGGGCCTATCCCCTCACTTCACACACCATAATGATAAGGGTGTTGGTTGATTATCCAAAATATACCATTAATCATGCCTTATACTTGACCAAAGTATCAAGTCAGTTTCCCCATTGGTGATGAAATCTAAGTAGGTTGGCCTTGGATAGATAAATGTTAAAATGCTTGTTTAAATTATGTGATTTGGCCATGTGTACATAAAATATAAAATAGTGAAACTACATGATTAATCAAAAACCACCTAATTAAATTATGTGATCTATTCTAAGCATGCAAGTAACAAGAAAATAAAGTGTGAGTTAATTAATAACATATAAGGTTAATTCCAACTTTGAAACAAGGTTAAATGTTGATATGATTTGAAATATATGAAAATAATATAGAATAGGGTCAATTAGGTCAAACCTATAGTATAGAAGCAAGGTCTAAAAATGAAAAATATTGATAGAGTTGACCTAGTTATCCAAATAACACACAACATATAAATAGGTTGATAATATCAATCCAATTGACTATGCAAGGGTAGTTTTGAAGACTACAAAATATAGAAGGAAATAATTTAAACAAAGAGATAGAGAGATAGAAAGGAACATTGGTGGATCAAAGATGTAGATAATGAATATTGTTGTTCAAGAACCTTGATATATGCCTCTAAATTCTATTAATTGGGTCAACTAGGCTAATAAAACTTTACAAAAACTTATTGTTGAGTGCATGAAATGTATAGGGTCTACTGGGTCAGCCTAATATGTTGAACTAGATGTCTAAAAATATACAAGGTTGATTAGGTTAAACTAATAGTCTGGACTAGATGTTTGGAAAGACAAAATCTTGTATTGGGTCGATAAGGTCGATCCAATAGCCTGTACATGAAAACTTATGCACAAAAGTTAGGTATTGGGTCGACATACTTGATCCAACATGATAAATATATGATAAAAATAATGATGAAATAATTAAATAATATAAAATAATATGAATAAATCTTAGAAGGGTTAGTTCACATCGGTTTCACTAGAATGTATGTAATAAGAAATGCATCATGTCTATATATTAATCCTGGTTTGGAGAAGATAAAGCAGACCTACACGTATGATTGGGGATATATTTGATAAGTAACATGACCAATATGTGGATATGATAAACCTGATTAAGGGATCACTTGTCATAATACACCATGCTACAAAGGGTTCCAAAGCCTACAGTCTAACATAATCATGCAATAACCTTAAAAGATTCTTAGGTTTAATGATCACTCTATATCTAATAAAAACAAGAGTAAATATAATCGAGTGTACACCAAAGATTATGGAATAACAAAGGGGTTAGTAAAGTAATAAAAAAATGTATAATAGAATCTCAAATAATCTAAGTATGAGTAATACCCTAATACATGGAATATGAAGAGTAATATTATTTAAGCCAATACTTATGCTACTTCTATTTACTAAAGAGAGGATAATAAAGTTAGAATATATTTACTTGAATGTGAACCCATCTAGACTCAATACATCCCTTATCCAAATGGGATTTGAAATAGGTTTTTCTAGTTTGTAAGGATACCTAAGAAATGCCAAAGCATAGATGACTTATCCACAAGACTAGATTCTCCAAGTAGAAACCCTAGGCTAAGACTCATCAAGTAGAATGGTGGAAGATAAAATTTTAAAAAAGTTCAAGTGAATAATAACTCTTGATTGCATAGATAAATAATTATGAAATGATCTTGTATTTAGATTAAATGATCTTATACATGCAATCAAGAGTTATTATTCAATGTTGACTATACAAGGTTGACCCAGTCAACCCTGTATGTTTTCAAAGACAATTCAATAGGTTTGAGCTAGGTCTACTCAAAGGATAACAAACTCAAAGAGTGAAAAATACCCCTAAACTATAAAGGGTTGACCTAATTTACCTAGTATAACTGACTATCCACAAGGTAATTAAGGTAATAAAAGGAGGATAAAGCATGGTAAAATACTAGAAGAGTGTTCAAGTGAGGAATAATATATTAGGGAATGGTTTTCTGAGCTAGTTGGATTGATAATAATGTGGCAATAAGGGACAATAATCTTGTGAAGCACCAATGGTCTACCCACCCCTTTCCTAGTGCATCCCTTAGGTTGTGTACTCAGAGATATTGAGTCTATATGGGTTCTTGTAAGATGTAAAGCATCAATATTTAATAAAATTTGAAAATATTATGTGTATACACTTATTGCCTATATTTTAAAATATAGATAATTTCATCCACCACTTGTTTGATGGACCAACTAATTTTTTTTTCCTTGAGAGACAATTTATTATATTTAGAGAATCCCCCTTTATAGTGAGAAGTTGAAATCCCAATTACTGAGTAGAATTTCAACCCCACAAAGATGAAAGGGATTTTTCCTAATTATTAGACTTAATTCCCATGTCTCCTACATAAGCCTCCATAAACTATCCTTGATGATCTCTTATTATACCACTTCCTCCTACTAGGCCTGGGTTACCTTGAAAATCCCCATCAAATTTTATCTTTCTCTAGCCCAAAGGTAGAGTTTTCCATTTATTTATTATTTTAATTTCATTTCTAAGATCACTCTTTCCAAGCCCATTAAGATCAATTTTCCAATTAAGAGTTGATTGATGTTCAAACATTAATAATTTTTTGCCCTTTTCATTAGGTACTATATTTAAGGTTTTAATAATAAAAACATAAATCCTTTTGGATATAATTTACTAGCACATTTTTTATTTTTGAAAATATTCTTGTTCCATTCTCCCCAAATATGCTAGATAATGTGCAGAAGTGCGAGCTTCCATTTTTTTTAAGAAGAACATTCTAAAAAATGCTCTACCAAGACTTCCATAATTTCATCAGATAACTAGAAAATATTCAATTAACATTAAATTTGAGATTTAAAAATATCCAAATTTCCTATGCATAAGGACAATCCACAAGCAGGTGAAAACTATATTAATTTTCATTTTCACATAGGGTGCATCTATTAATCAAGATGAATCCTATTTTTATTAAATTGTACATTATTTGGATATTATTTTGGAGTTCCACCCATATAAATAAATTAATTTTAATATTCAAATATTTATCCCAAATCTTTTCCCACTTAGTAAAATTACCTAGATCTTGAGCCAACAAATTGTATCCAATTTTCACTTGATATTGACAATTAAAACATTCCTTCCAAACCAGCTGATCTTCAGTGTTGATAGTAAACAAGTGAAATTTATTAATAAATTATTCAAATTGGACATAATGATAGTATCCACCTAATTCAAATTTTCTTGATTCAAATTTTCTAAATGCAAATTTTTATAGATTCTAGCACCTTTAATAACCTACCAATATTCATGAACCTTAAAACCAGACTCATTTTTGATGTGGTCTCAAATATGCTTCTAAGGTTCTAATTGACTAATAAGTTTGTCTAAAACCATGATTTTTTCCATAATTCAACCTTCATACCATTACCAATATACCATTTTGAGCCAAATGATATTATATCTTTGTTAGAAATCAATAAATTCTATAAATATA
This sequence comes from Torreya grandis, assembly GCA_037957365.1. Classification (NCBI taxonomy): domain Eukaryota; kingdom Viridiplantae; phylum Streptophyta; class Pinopsida; order Cupressales; family Taxaceae; genus Torreya; species Torreya grandis. Next base: position 227,935 of record JARHVA010004179.1, on the reverse strand, counting down.
AACCCCTAATAAATTGGTCATCTTTAAAAATGCAAATCAGATTTATACCATCTAAATATTGAAATCTCAAAATGTTAGTTTAAGTGTTCTTTAATTTAACAATACTCCATAAAAACTTATAGAGGAGTGTTTTTTTCATCAAATGAAAGTTACTTAAGCCAAGCCCTCCATAATGTTTTAAATTGCAGACTTTATCCCAGGTGACAAGATGAAACCTATTCCTTTCTTCTGACCCAATCGAAAGGAAGCTCCTTTGAATTTTTATAATTTTATTTTATATTCTCTTTGGAAGGTTAAAGATATAAAGAGGGTAAATTGGAAGACTTTGAAACATGCTCTTAATTATAAAAAGTGTTCCCACCTAAGAGAGGAGCTTGCTTTTCCACATGGCTAACTTTCTTTGAAATATTTCAACCAATGTATTATAATAAGAGATTGAAATATGACTTCCAAATTAATGGATTCCAAGGTAATAATAAGTCATAGGTTTGATTTCATAGCCTAAAAATTTTGAAATTATATTTTGTCTAGCCATAGGAGTGTTAAAAAATAGAACTCTTATCAAAATTTACCTTCAGATTTAAATCTTAATCATAAATTTCCAAAAGAAAATTAAAACTCTAGATTCTTGAATAGATGAATCATATAGTAAAATGGAATCATTTATGAATTTTTGATGATAAATGGGATGAACATGTCACTTATTTGAAATCTTTTAGGTCTCTTGAAGCCAATACTTTTGAGACAAATCTACTAAGAGATTTTACCATGATGATGAAAATAAAAAGGGATACAAGATCCCCATATCTTACACCATTACCACTTCTAAAAAAATATTGAGAAACTCCTTTCATAAGCATCGAGAACATACAAAAGGATATTCAATATCATATAATGTTTTAGAATTTATCTTGAAAGCTAAAATTGATTCAAGACTCTATCTAAAAATCTCCATTCATGTTTATCATATGCCTTGACCATATAAAGTTTTAAAATCATTTCAACAATGTTTTTATTATCCATGGAGTGATTTTATTCATGTAAAATAATAATTACATCTTGAATTTGTCTTCTTGGGATAAAGTCGCCTTGTTGAACATGGATAATTATTTCCATTATTGGTTGTAACCTTATGGAGATTAGCTTAGTGATGAATTTATAAATGGATTTGGATAAGCTAATAGGATAAAAATATGAGAAATTTATCACTTCCTCCTTATTAGGAATTAAAACAACAAAAATATGATTGAGATATTTTAAAATTTGGGCTAAATTAATGAATTCATTAACTAATTCAACTACATCAACTTCATGATGTCCCAAAAGTTTTTAAAAAATTGAGCAACCATCAGACTGGGAGATTTGTCTGGGTTCATTTTAGAAATAAAAAATTTGAGATATTTATTAGAAGTGATAGCTTTAAGTGATTAAATATCCTCTTGATTCACCAGTTTAGGTATCACATGAAGTAATTCTTTTTTAAATCTTATGTTTCTTTTGAAGTCATTTTTAAATAATTTTTTAAAGAAATTTACTCTCTCAGTTGATTCAATCTCTATCTAAATGTGATGGCCTTAACTATATAAAACTTACATTATGTAATTGTCTACTCTATGTTTCAATGTAAACATATGAAAGAAGTGTGCATTTCTATCCCCTTCCTTGAGACAAATATTTCTAGATTTTTGTATCCAAAGGGTCTCATCCCTTGCAACAATACTATGATACTCACAAAGAAGTATTTCCTTTTTCTAAGTCTCAATATGATATCCATTTATTTATATCACATCTTCAACATTTGATATTTCTGATTTTATTGATTTATTATGCAAATGAAAATTACCAAACACTTGTTTATTCCACCATTTTACTTTAATTTTAACATTTTAAATTTTTTTAGACAACTTGAACATAGTTGAACCATTCAAATTTAGAGACCACTATTACAGAATCCTATCATGGATATTTAGGTGAGAAAACCACATGTGTTCCATCCTAAATGGGTATCTATTTTCATTTGCAAGAAAATACACAATACTTAGCTCTAGAGGATTATGATATGATCCAACCCAAAGAAGAGCCTTTAATGTCATATCTTCATGATTAAAATAATCCATTGAAATAAAAATTATATATAGCATGCATTGAATGAGGTTTTCACCCAATCTTATATTATTCCAAGTAAATTTAAATCCTTTTAATTCCACATCTATCAATCCTATGTCAGAAATAAGAGAAGAGAAATATTCCATACTATGTGAAATATATTGATTCCCACCTTTTTTATCCCATACATGTAAAGGAGAACTAAAATATCTAGCCATTATCTAGGGGAAATATTTACACGTATTCCTAAAAATTATTATATCTTCTTGTAACCATATATGATCTGATGAAGATTTAGTTGCATAAATGTTAGAGAAGATCCATTGCTTACCATCATATGCATCAGTAACAAGAATTGTCAAATGGTTTTGAGACTTGAAGATAGGTTCCCCAACAAAATATTTAGTATCCCAAAAGGTGATGAGACCTCTAGATGCTCTTGAGTAACTAGTGCAAACATCTCCAACTTCTTTCCAATAAGAATTATTATGATTAATAAAATAAGGTTCTTTTATTTTATATTCTTGAATAGCCAAAATAATAGGCTTATAAGTCCTAAAATCTCTAAAACATTTGTTCTTCGAGGAACAATACTTTCATATAATATTTTAATAAAATATCAAAATGATTAATTGAATGGTGAAGAATTACCTCCCTTGAATGGAAGGGTTGATTGGAGCCCATCTGCAATAGTCACCTCAGTAATTTTTTTAAAGTTTCTTTTTCTGACATTTTTTCCAACTTTATGAAGCATCTTATACATAGATATTTTGATTCCCATCCTAGTGGTAATAGAAAAAGTTAAATTTGATTCACTGTCATGCTTAGGTGTTACTAAGACCTCTTTCTAATATTTAATTTTTTCTTGTGACCCTTTAGGAGAAGCATCTATTGGATTATTCAGGAAATTATATTTGTTCAATTCCTTTCAATTTTTCTTATTTAGATCCTAATCTTGAATTTCTTCTAGATGAGCTAGAACTTCAAACTAATTAAGAGAATTTTGGATGTCATGATATTGGGTACCTTTTTAATTATTGTTAGTGTAAAAAATTATTTAATCTTCCTCCTTTCTCATATGCATTTGATCTCCATGGCTGAGCATCTAGTTTGGCTCTATTATTTCTAATTTGCTAGAAGAATTGTCCATTCCATCATTAACATTGTTTTTGTCTTCCATCACCACCTTGTCTAAAATATTAATTCATTTTACCTATATTAATATTTATTTATAATTATTTTATTCTCTCTCTCCATTGGTTTATTAAAGTCCTTAAATGAGATACCCCATTTCCTTTGCTAAGTGGGCTTAGCCTACACTACTTTGAAGTGAGAAGTTGTTGGACACATTTTTGAAGATTGTCCTAGCTTATGACACTTGTCACAAAGGAGTACTAATTTTTCAAATTCAATTATCTAATTTTTTAATCCAAAAAAAGTATGCAAGAAGATTGAAGAATGTAGTTACTGATTCATGAAGATATTAACATAAAACATAACATGAACTAGTCTAGATCTGGCTTTAGTAGCTGAGTCAAAATCAATCATATATCCAAAAGTTTTGGAAATGTTAATGAAGAGAGATTATTCCCAAATTTTAATTATAAGACCATGAAAATTCACACATATAGGCATTAGATTGATATTTTTGGTTTCTAGATTAAACACCATGTGTCATTTGTTTTTATAAAAAGGCCTAATTTTACAAAAAAACTAGGGACCTCTTGCTAGAATATGAGAATAATATTTTGGGTTGTTGATTCTGATTAGGAAGAGACCATTTAACATAGACAAAATATTCATATGACCTTTTGGATTCAATTTATCTCTAGCCCAAGCTTTGAAACTATCAATATTAGGTATCGATCCCATAAAATTGCCACCAAGGCCTAGTCCATTATAGATGAATCTTGATTTATGAGAAAAGGTGTGACTTGGATATGGAAATTATTTCCATATTTTTATAGTATTAATTTGTTTTAAAGGCATAATTGTTTCTTATCCATTGATCCTAAAATTTTAGAGCTCCAAGACAACCTACCTGGTGCCTCTCTAGAGTTCTCCTTGCCAAATCTTCTATGACCACCTTTAAAGATTCCATATACCAATGCTTTGTTACTTTCCAGGGAAAAATCATTTCTACCCCATGTGAAGGACCTCTCCCCATCATTTTCTCATTTATCCTATTTAGAAGCAAAATTTGAAATCTCCTTTTCCCATTCACCTCTCCTCCTTTCCAACTTACCTTGACTCCTATGCTGATTTGTAACCTTATGGCCTCTAAAATAGGGAAAATTATATTTTTATCACTCACCTCCACTCCTATATTGACTTGTAACCTCTTGGTCTCTAAAATAGCGGAATTTATTTCTTTATTAAAACCACCACTCCTATGTTTATCTATCTCCATTGGAAATCTCCTTTTCCCTCTCACCTTCACTCCTTTTCCTACTCACCTCCACTCCTAAACTAATCTATAACCTCTTGGCCTCTGAAGTAGGGGAAATTCTATCTTTCCCAAAACCAATTTTCCTACCTTAAAAGATTCTATTTGTTAATGCTTTGTTCCCTTCTAGGTATGTATCAGTGCAACCCCACATGAAGGGCCTATACCCATAATCATTTACTTTCTCCCATTTAGAAGTAGAATTTGAAATCTCCTTTTCATGCTCACCTCCACTCTTATGCATTTCAATAAGTTATTAAATTTTTTTAGATAAGTATTGAACTAAATTTAATCCATTAATTTTTCAATTAAATTACAAGGATTTTATTTAACCATCTACATAGTTACAGTCCAAACTTTAAAGAATTATAAACACTTTCATTAGTTAATCCATGTCATAAATATGATTCATAGTATGTATATGAATTTGGAAAGTTCCTTTAATGTAAATTTAAACTTCACCCAAATTACCACAATATGATAGATATAAAAAGTAAACATATCCAATGAATACAATCACCTAGACTATAAAAGCTTATGTTTATAGAGAATCATACAAGTAAATTTAACATATTAACATTGTGTCTCATTTCCTTATATTCTAGTATGCAAAGAATCAAGCCATAATCAAGACATAATTTACATCTGAGTTGAAACACTAGTATTTGTGTAGTCAAATAACTAATTAGTTTCTCAATCACTATAACAATGATTTATAAGCTCTATCAAAGACACGATCACATCATAACTTAAGATACTACAACTTTCAAAGAAACTTATAAACTATTTATATCCAATAAGTGTTTTATCTACTAATATAAGTTAAATAACTTATAATTATATACATATATCAAAGTGTTCATTAATGAATATGAATTCATGTCAAGTTAGTAATTCTAGATTATTAAAATAATCAAAAGACCAACTACTATCATTTCATGAATAAAATATACATGTTTATGTTAAATCAATTTGTATTAAATACAATTAGGACAAATAACATGAAATTCAACTATAAGAATTGGATAATAATTTTAATTCATTTTTATCCAATTGTCATAACTTGAAGTAATAAGAAAAGAATGCATTCATTACACGTAATCTAATAAATTTAATTTCGCCTTGCCATTCCAAATTATCCCAACCATAAGTGGCCCTAGACCACACTAACCATCAATTGCATATATATTATGGTAGTAGAGAACTAATGGAGAAAGTATTATGAAACAATTGATCTTGATGACATTCAAACAACTGACCACAAAAGAAAAATAAACATGTATATCAACCCACCAAGATCCATTTTCTTGGTACTAGATTATGACTACAACTTTCTTCCCTATATTTTTGATTTATGGACCATATTCTATTTTAGAATATAGTATGTATCATAAATATAATTTTTGGTAGTCATATTCATGTACTAATTTAATAGGCATTTATGAGTTAAAATAAAACTCATAAAATGAGATAACAAAATCAATAAATTAAGAATTAATAAAATAAAACTTATCTAAAGCTTCATGACATACATTAACAAAGAATGACTTTACTAATCCTAGTAATAACTCAAAGGTTAATAATAATGATTTGAAAAATTAGATGAATAAAATATTCAATGAATCAATGACCCCAAAATAAGTCAATGTAGTAAAAATAATGACTTATTTTAAAACAAGTCCCCACAATTATTTAAAACCAATATGGGGACTCCCTATGGTTATTTCCCCCATGTTGTTCATGGTTTGAAATAACTAACAAGATTTTCCTTTTTTTTTTTAACTTTATTTCATAACCCTAATTATACCAGGTTAAGGTTTCCATAATAACATACCAAATCAAAACCCTAATTCTCAAATAACATAGATGAGCCATATGACTTATAACATAACATAAACCAAATAATATAATACAGTCAAAAAATTTAAAGAGTATGAGTTTTCCATTCAAGAAACCCATTCTCCTGATAATAATAAAATAATACACATTAACTATAAAATCACTTAACACTATAATGGTCCTTCAAAATAGTGACCTCAATGTGGATTAACTTCATTATTTATGTAATTATAACACCCACCACATTTATTTCAAATAAAATAAATATCATAAGTAGCATATAAAATATTATAAGTGCTTAACCAAGCCATGTCCAAGTCATTCATGGTTTTCATATGCTAAAACCCAAAATAACAGAAAACCAACTCGAAGGCCCTAGTTAGGGTTTTACCTAAAATCAAATGATGTAGCAAATAAATGAAAATATTTTAAGATAAAGCCCTAACACATTACCACCCAACTATATTTCTATAAAATGAAATAATTTTAAATACATAACTTACTTGGTTGATAGAAGTTGACCATAGTAGGCATTTTAACTCTTTTATCCTCCAAGATCAATATCCTATATGCATTCACATCAACCAATGAAATAATAAACATAAAAATAAACCCCATATAACTCTTCACAACTCCTACATGTCCATCAAGATTAATGCATCCAAATGTAGTTTTAGTCCCTAAAAATCCTGATGTAGAACTACCTCACATTCCCCTTAGCCTCCATGAAAAAATGTTTTGTTGTGTTTCCCCAAGGTTCCAAACCTTCCAAGACTAAATTCCAAAATGAACATAATAAAACCTAAAAACCAAACAAACCATGTTGACCCTATTTCATGGTAATATGAGACAATGCCATAACCCCTAAGTCATTGGCTTCAAATGAAACATACCCAACTAATTACCATGACCCCCATGTGGGTTGATCAACCTAAAAAATTCCCCATATCCAAATTGTAGCTTGAACAAACATGCAAATTAAACAAGCAAAAAATGCAAATAAAGGTCTGTTCACAACTCAATCCCATAATGCATAAGTTAATACAAACCATAGTTTAATATGCCTCTATACAAGTCTAAAAATGTATAATTTTATTTTAATATGTCAAGTTAATAACATTAAATACAAATATTAATAGAATAATACATTGAGTATCAAACAAAAAATGTAAAAATATGACTAAGATTAAAAAAACTATTAACATGATTGGTTACGTGACCATTTAGACTTTTGAAATCAATAAGCAAGTAGTCCATACAGACATAAAAATAATTTAAATAATAAAATTAAAAATAAGACAACATTAATCAAATGATTAAGACTCAAATAATGATGATCTCACAAATGATAACATTGAATAAAGATATGTTTACACAAACATAAAAACTGACTCAAATCAACTACTAATGAAATCAATCATAAAGCTAACAAATAGTAGTTACTTAATAAAAAATAATGACTTAATCATTAATACCAACAAGCTCAACTTTACATTTAATTTTTTTGTTTGTCCATTTATTTATTTATGTTCCCCTACTAATTGGGTCTAAACATAACCTAACTTAGTACCTGATTAACTTGTTACTTGATTACAAATTGACCTCTCTTCCACTAACTTTATTTCATAACCCTAATTTTACAAGGTTAGAGTTTCCATAATAAGAAACCAAGTCAAACCCTAGTTCTAAAAATAAGACAATTAGAATATATGGACTCTAACATAACACATCCCAAATAATATAACATGGTTGAAGAATTTTGAATAGTATGAGTTCTCCATTCAAAAAACCCATTCTCCTCACAACAATAAAAAATATGCATTGACTACATATTCACTTAACAATAGAATGGTTATTCAAAATAATGACCTCACTATGGAGTAACACCATTGTTTATTCAATGATAATGTCCACCACATTCATTTCAAATTAAAAAAACATCATAATTAAAAAATAAAATACTATAAGTGCTTAACCAAGCCATGGCTAAGCCTTTCATGGCTACCATGTGCTAATAAATAAATAATATATAACCAACTCAATGGCCCTAGTTAGGGTTTTATGTAAAATCAAATGACATAAAAGACTAATGAAAATATTTTCAACTAAATCCCTAATACTTTATCAATCAACTATATTTATAGGAAAACACAAAACTTAAAATACATCACTTATATGGTTGATGGAAGTTGAACATAGTGGGTTTTTATAATTTTTAAGCATATAATCTCAAAATACCATATGCATTCACACAAACTAGTCGAATAATAAATAGAAAAACAAATCCTAGATAAATTTTTGCAAATTTTGCATGGACATCAAGATTAATGTATAAAAATATAGATCCAGTCCTTACAAATCCTCATGTGTAACTACCTCACATTCCCTTTCACCACCATGCCAAAAATTTTAGTATAATTTTCCTAATGTTCCAAACCATCCAAGACTAATTATAAAATGAATGCAACAAAACCTAAAAACCAAATGAATCATGTCTACCCTCTAGCATGGTAATGCAATCCAATTCCATAACCCCTAAGTTTTTGGATTAAAATGAAACACACCCAACTAACTACCATGACCCCTGTGTGGGTCAAACAATCTAATAAAATATCCCAAGACAAACTATTGATTTAATAAACATTCAAATAAAATAAGAAAAAAATGCAAAACATGCAAAACAAGGTTAGTTCACAACTCAAATCCATAGTGCAAAAGCTAATACAAAATACAATTTAAGATGCCTCTATACAAGTTTAAAATTGTATAAGATTATCTTAAAATGTTAAGTCAATAGATTTAAATATAAACAAGAATAAAATAGGATGTCATAGAGTAAACAAGAAATGTGTAAATATAACAAAGATCAAAAAACCTATTAACGTGATCAGTTACATGACTGTCTAGACTGTCGAAGTCGACAAGTAAGGAGTCCATGAAAACACCAAAATGAAAAAAAGATAAAATTATAAAGAAGACAATAGTCATTAAATACTTATGACTCAAATTATGATGATCTCATAAATAATAGCATCAAATAAAGATATGTTTGCACAAACATAAAAAATGACTCAAATAAACTATTACTGAAATCAATTATAAAATGATAATACACAATAGTCAATTAATAAAAACATAATGACTAAATAATTAATGCCAATGAGATCAAATTTAATTTTAACATTCACTATTTTGTTTGTCCATTTATTTCTCTATGTTCCTCTACTAGTTAGGGATAAACATAACCTATCTCAAATACCTATCCCTACAATCAACAAATAAACTATAAACAACATCTATACATCTAAGTATAATAAATGTAATAATAACATTTAAATAATAAATCAAACCAAATAAATAAATAGTACACATTAATTAATAATATCAAATGTTATAATGAAATGTAATCCATAATTGTCTCAACAATTATAATGAAATGTATGAATGTAGATCACTAAAATATAATACCACAATATAACAACAAAATATATCTTAAATAGTTCATATATAGACTATGTTAGCATAAACGAATTCAACGCAAGTCATTTGGGGTCATGAAACTCATACCAATGTTTTTTTTCAATGCAATTTGTAATACTAGGAATTTTTTTAGAAATATTTGGATTGTTGCATATTTTGAGTTAGCTTTCCCATACCAATGTTATTACATGACATAATTCAAAACACTAGGAAAAAATAATTATTTAAGGAGTTGCATATTTGGATTTATGTTTCCCATAACAATTTGACTACATTGTGCAATTTTCAATAGTAGGACAAATTTTGAAAATATTTTGGGTGTTGAATATATTCATGTTTCTCATACCAATGTCATTGCCAAACACAATTCACAATACTAGGAATAATTTCATAAACATTTATGATGTTGTATATTTTGAGCCATGTTTCCAGTATCAATGTTCTTGTGTGGCATAATTCTCAATAGTTGGTCAAATTTCTAATATGTTTGGTGTATTACATATTTTTAGTTAGGTTTACTATACCAATGTCATTACATGACACAATTCACAACACTAGGACAAATTTAAAAATATTTTAGTTGTTACATATTTATAATTGGGTTTCCCATACTAATGTGATTATGTGGTGAAATTCACAAGACTATGACAAATTTCATAAATATTTTTAGTATTGTATATTTTGAATCTAATTTCCCATACCAATTTTGATGTCTGACATAATTTTCAACACTTAAACAAATTTTATAAATATTTGTAGTTTTTTATATTTTGAGTCAGGTTTCCCATAGTAATGTCATTTCATGATGTAATTCAAAACACTAGGAAAGATTCTATAAATATTTGAGGGGTTACATATTTTAAGTCTGGTTTCTTACACCAATGTAGTTATGCAACACAATTCATAACCCTAGGATAAATTTTTGAAATATTTGGTGTGTTACATATTTTGAGTTAGGTTTCCCATACCAATTTCATTGTATAGTTCACAACACTAGGACAAATTTGGGAATTAATTTTCATTTTGTATATTTTGAATCACATTTAGATAGTATCGACATTATTTCATGACATAATTCACAACACTAGGACAGATTTTACAAATAGTTATGGTGTTACATATTTTGAGTCAATGTTATCATACCAATGTCATTACATTGTTCAATTCACAATAATTGGAATAATTTTAGAAATATTTTGGGAGTTGCAGATTTAGAGTTATGTTTTTTTACCATTGTCATTGTGTAACACAATTTAGAACACAAGGATAAATTTTATAAATATTTTAGGTGTTACATATTATGTTGGGTTCTCATAACAATTTCATTATATAGTTTAATTAGTAAGACTGGGAAAAAATTTAGGAATATTTTGGATGTTTCATAATTTTAGTCTTATTTCTCATACCAATTTCATTACACGATGTAATTTTTAACATTGGGAAAAAAATTGTAAATATTTGGGGTGGTGCATATTTTGAGTTAGGTTCCCCATAGCAATGTCATTTTATGGCATAATTCATAATACAAGGAAATTTTTCATAAATATTTATGATGTTACATATTTTTTGGTAGGTTTTAAGTACCAATGTCATTTTACGTCATAATTTTAAACACTAGGATAAATGCTATAAATATTTGGTGTTGCACATTTTGAGTCAATTTTCCCATACCAATGTTGTTGCATAGTGTAATTTTAAACACTCAGAATTATTTTAAAAATAATTATGGTGTTACATATTTAGAGTTGAGTTTATTGTACCATTGTCATTATGCACAAATATTTTTCAACACTAAGATAAATTAAAAAAATGTTTGGAGTGTTATATATTTTGAGTTAGGTTTCCTATACCAATGTTATTATGTGGTGAATTCACAACACTAGGAAAAATTTCAAAAATATTTTTAGTGTTATATATTCGGAGTCAGGTTTTTTATACCAATTACATGGTACAATTCATAACATTAGGAAAAATATTATAAACATTTGAGATGTTGCATATTTTTAGTCAGGTTTCCCATACCAATGTTATTGTGTAACATAATTTGTAAAACTGAGATAAATTTTATAAATATTTATGTTGTTCTATATTTTGAGTCAAGTTCCCTATACTAATGTTTTTTTTGTAATTTAATTCCCAAAAATATGAACAATTTCAAATATAGTTGGGGTGTTGTATATTTTGAGATAGTTTTTCTATACTACTATCATTGTGTGATGTAATTCACAACACTAGGACAAATTTTGGAAATATTTTCGGGGTTGCATATTTCAAGTCAAGTTTCTTGTAACAATGTTTTTGTGTGGGTAAATTCATAACACTTAGACAAATTTAGAAAATATTTGGGGTGTTGTATATTTTGAGTTGGGCTTGCCATACCAATGTCATTGTGTGGTGCAATTTGCAACATTGCAATTTTTTTGAAATATTTGGGGTGCTTCATATTTTGAGTCATGTTTCCAAGAACAATGTCATTATACAATGTAATTCACAACACAAGACAAATTTAATAAATACATGGGTTGTTTCAAATTTTGAGACATGTTTGCCTTATCAATGTCATTATGTGGTGCAATTCATAACACTAGGACAAATTTCATAAATATTTTTTGAGTTACATATTTTGAATTGTGTTTCTCATACTGATATTGTTACATGGAAAAATTCATAATAGCTAGACATATTTTGAGTCAAGTTTTGAGTATCAATATTGTTGTGAAATGTAATACTCAACACTGAGACACATTTTGAAAATATTTAGGGTGTTACATATTTTGAGTAATGTTTTGCCTACCAATGTTGTTACATGGCATAATATATAACATTATGTCAAATTTTGAAAATATTAAGGAGTTACATATTTTGATTTGGGTTTCATGTACCAATTTCTTTGCATGATACAATTCACTATACTAGGAAAAATTTAATAAATATTTGTGATGATATGTATTTTGATTCTAGTTTCTCATACCAATGTTTTATGTATGACATAATTTACATCACTGACACAAATTTCATAAATGTTTGTGGTCTTTCATATTTTGAGTCAGGTTTCCTATAATAATGTTGTTGTGTTCTGTAATTCACAATATTAGGATAAATTTACAAATTATTTGGGGTGTTCATATTTTTGTAATAACAATAAATGAGATGGGGGTGAATCAATGTTTAAAAAAAAAAATTTACTTATGCTCAAGCATTCATGAAATATGAAAGCAATACAGTGATATAGCAATACATAAAGAACCATTCACATGATCATAACACAAGAAAACACATAGATGAGTGGCAAAAACTCAAGGGGAAGAAAACACAATGTGATATATAAAAATGGACTATTGTCATATAAATAAAAATAAAAAATTATGTTCAACACCAACTTAACTTGGATCACTCACCCCAATAAATTCAAGCACCCACTTAACCAGGGTTTAACATGCACCTAATTGCAAGGAAGCACCAACTCCCTCAATGACTCAACACTAACTAAACCACCTAATGAATTTTTATCACCACACATATTATCTCCTATTATAGTCTCATTTGAAAACATCCTTTTAATAAACCATGAAATATTTTATTTTATTATGTTACATACTTCTAATTAGGCTTACACTACCTTGTATATATACTAGTCTCAAGGTCACACACCACTTGGTCAACCACATACCTTAAACTTATTAGTTTTTAAATAAAATAGGTCTTATAAAATATTATGAAAATTATTAAAATGTAATTTTAACCCCTATTATTTTTTAATAACTCAATTAGGCCTTACTCCTTTAGGCCTCATGGAGACCTAATTACATTAGGTTTATCCTCTTAACATCACAAGTTGATATTATTGGGATCATATGTATCTATCCAATAATAAATAACCATTATAAAACTTATAAAATTAAATATTTTGACCTCATCCATGATTTATTATTCCTCTATCATTCGTTCATACTATGAAATCTCTTTTAGGATAAACTACCCTATTAGGCTTATATGCCTCTAAAGCATGTCTTGAAAAAATGAAGCTTAGACACCCATAAGCTACTAAATTATGATAAATAAAAAATGTAGATATATTATAAATGGAATTAGGGTCATTAAAAAATTATTATAAAAATTTTAATCATGGGATAGAGGCTCAAGAACATCATTGCAACTCACATACTCAAAACTGCAAATTCACTTCAAAAACTAGTGATGATGAATTAGACCTCTAATACTATGTAGACACTTGTAATGAATATTGATGCATAAAAATGTCTATTTGAAATATCCAAACCATATTAAAATATAAAATTCATATTTTTTAATTACAAAATTTGGTCTTGTAGACCAATTTATTGACCCTATGTTTCAAAATCTTATCTAAACCAGACATGTCATTTTGTGAGCAACTCTTTCACTACATACACTAACATCCAAGTATTATAAAATAATTTTCATGACTTAAATTTAATAAAAAAATCATTCATTCACTTTTTTCATCAATATATCATGCATAAACCCTCAAATATTTATCTTCATTATTGTCTGTGTTTTACACTATTCACACTATTAAGTATGTCTATGATTGGCTTACTTGGATGACAAAATTAGAAAAATTGAAAGATATTAAATATCTAAAAATCATCATTCACATGTAAAATGAGTCTATAAATTATTAACCATCCATTTTATTTTATTTTATTTAATAATACATATATTGAGATCTATAATAATTTCTTGAAAAATAAGCTTGTATCTATGCATTTTCTCTCTCATCTGACTAACCACCACCACCTATAGTTACCTAGGAGTGTTGAATACATAATAAAGTATTTTATCTAGACATTTGAAACCATACTTAGCTTATTTGAATAATATCTTTCACATCAGATCCTGACTAGGGTTTTAGGGAGATTTAACATAGTTTTTGGTGTTAACGAGTGTTCATAAAGGACTACCACTTGAATATAAAATTAATGATTGGATATATTATATAGGAACCTTCCACATATCTCATTAATATATCATATTACCATTCAAAGGTTACACATTCCAACAAATGTTTGAAAATTCCTCTCAAATTTGAGACCTCATTTTATGAGTTTAAGAAGGCCTATAATTAATGATTCATGTACTTTCCTTTCAAATATTGACTTCAAACTTTGTGATCATGCATAAAATAACTTATATCACATATATTAATTCTAAAATTTGCTTAATTTAATTTAAATATTATCTTCATACCTCATTAGGCTAGGTAGGGTCTAAGAGTGGTTTAGGTGCAGACATAGACTGAATGTCCTACCCTTATAGGTTCACCCCAAAACTCTAAAGATTGATTATATACCTTACATGCTCTAAAAATATGATACAACCTTTGCATGCCTATGTTCATTCATTTTTCATGTGCATACCTCGTCATGTCATGACTAGGCTCATGACTAGCCTTCCTATGCACTTTGATATCAATGACCTATACATTCATACAACCATAATACATTAGTTTCCTTAAAAATCTCCCTTGCCTTAACATTATATCTTAACAACATAATTACATGAAAACACTCTACAAAATCCTTAGTATTCTTTGACATTAACTTTAACAAGATTCACTTTTGACATGATTGACAATACTCAACAATATCCCCCTTTGCCATTGATGGCAACCACTCTCAAAAACTTATCTCAAAAGGATAGTTCATCCTCATTCTAAACTTTCTCCCCCTTTGACATAAATGATAAATATATTCTTTCAACTTCTTGGATCACACCTCTTACAACCAAAACACTCAACACACAATATTATGAGTCTATGAAGCATCATATAAACATACTCCCCTATCCTATGCATACCTTCTTGGCAATACTCACCTAATATTGGAGATAATTAACCACCTAATTATATCCCCCTAATAAATTGACTTCCTTAATGACTGACAAGGGAAATAATTACACCCAATTCATGTCTTATATGTTCAAATATTACATTTAGAAGTGGCTTGGTCAAAATTTATACAATCTGATCCTTTGTAGAAACATATTCAAGTTTAACACTTTTTTCCCTTACCTACTCTTTTATTAAATTATAATTTATGGGAATGTTCTTAGTTATTTAGTGCATGATAGGATTATTTTAGACAATTATAACACTTGTATTATCACAATATATAGGGCTAGGACTATCATACTTCACCTTATAGTCTTTTATGGTCTATTTTATCTATAGGACTTGAGTACAACATGAAGGTAATTCAATATAGTTATCCTTACAAGTAGATAATTCCACAAATGGTTACTTCTTACTTATCCATGATACTAGTCATTCTCCTAAAAATAAATCTACTCCACTAGTGCTCTTCCTATCATCTAGACTCCCTGCCAATCTACATCTGTATAGGCTATCAAATTAAAATCCTTATTCTATAAATACCACAACCCAAACTCCATAGTCCCCTTGAGATACCTAAGTATCCTTTTGACTTCTTGTAGATGATTTCTTTTGGGTTTGCTTTAAATTTTCCCATAATACCTAATGCTTGCATGATGTTAGATCTAGAGGTAGTAGTGTATAGAAAACTTTCAATCATTGACCTATATTATGTATGTTTGACCCTTGGATACTCATCTTCCTTAACTTACACCCTATGATCATAGGTGTGATAACTAACTTGTAGTATTCGATCTCAAATTTATTCAACATCTCTCTTATGTATTTAGCTTGTGAAATTAATATACCCTTTTTTATTAATGAATGATTTATAACCCAAGAAAGAATGATAGTTTTCCTAGCACGGACATCTTAAACTCCTTTTTCATCACATATACAATGAGCTTAGTCATATTTTCATTGTTTCCACTAAATATGATTCCATCTACATAGAAAACTAATATCAATAGATGGTCATCTTATGGCTTTATGTTTATATTACTATCTACAACTCCTATTTTGAATCTTTGGTCAAATAGATACCTATCCAATATAGAATAACAAGTTTTAGGAGCTTAATTTAGACCATAAATATCCTTTTCCAATATAAAAACATACTACTTGTTACCTAATAATGATAAACCCTCTAGTTTCTCTATGTACACCTTCTCTTCCAAGTTTCCATTCTGAAAAGCTAACTTGACATCTAAATGATACACTTTGAACCCTTTAAATCCTAAATATCATAGAAATAATTTGATAGCCTCTAATATTTATAATATAACAAAGGGTTACTAAAATTATACCCCTTTTACTTGGGTATAATCCTAACATACCAATCTATCCTTGTTCTTAGTGAATTCTCCATATTCATTCAGTTTGTTCCTAAACACCCAAGTTGAGCCAATGGAATTCTTGTCCTTAGGACTAGGTATTAGTTCCCAAGTCTCATTATTTTCTATTTAATGTAAATACTCATTCATATAACCTATCTAAAACTTCCCTTTGTTTTATTCTATAATGTTTTTAGGTTTAATCAGAGACAATAGAGAAACATTCTCTTGATTTAGGTAACTTATTAGTCTTTTTATTATTTACATACTTGCATATTTGTTGCCAATGACTTGTGATTCAGGATGGTCTCTCTAAATCTATCTTAAATTAAATTTTGAATATTTTCTTTATTCAAATTCTTATTCTTCATCATATATCTCTATTAGTTCTTATTCATTCTTGAAGTCCAAATTATCAGATGTATCCTTTGACTATGAGTGTGCCTTCTTATATCTTGTCTCATCAATATTCATATTAGTACTCTCCACTATATTATGAAACCTCATATTATAGAATCTATACGATGAACTTAGTAACTAGTATCCCAAAAATATTCCTTCATCAGACCTAGAATCAAACATACCTAATTCTTCCTCATATCTTTTGATGAATCATTTACTTTGAAACACTCTAAAGTGTTACACATTAATAGGTCTACCTTTCCATAGTTCATAAAGGGTCTTATTTCCATTATTCGTTATCTATACTCAATTAAAAATGTAGATTATAGTGATTACTTCCTCTCTCTAGTATCTATCATCTAACCTTGATTTATTTAGCATAGTCCTTACCATTTCTTGAACTATCTTTTTCTTTCTTTCAATTACCCCATTCTATTGAGTTGTCCTAGCTATTGAAAACTATCTCTTTATTCCATGGACCTTATATAAGTCACAAAAATCATTGGACCAAAACTCTCCTCCTCGCTCAAATGTCAAACACTTGAATGCCTTGAACTTATCAAGATATTCTAATTTGTATTTCGAGAATGATACCCAAGTCATTATTGTTTAGTCATATATGATTAATATGAAATAGCTATCTCCTTGAATGATTTTGATTATTTTAGGTCCATATATTTGATTGTGTATTAACTCTAAATGTATTGTAGTTTAATACTCCTAGACTTAAACCTCTGTCTAGTCTGCTTACCATGTTGACATGCCTTACAAAGTGTGTTTGTAGGTTTTGTGACACTAGGCATATTATTCATAGACTTATTAGAGCTTATCTTAACTATATTGTCAAATTTTAGGTAGCCTAACCTTTTTTTATACATCAAAAATTCATCCATATTGATCATAAATAATCTCTCCTTCTTGGTCTCATTCAAGACATACAAATTATTCTTAGTCCTCTTAGCATTGGCAAGTAATCTTCCTAATTTGGCTCTCTTTATATCACACCTTCTATCATGAAAGGTTAATATGTGTCCTTGATTACAAATATTAATTACACTAAGCAAGTTATTTTTCAAGCTTTCCACATATAACAAATTCTCTATCTTGGTCTTCACATTGTCCAATCTTAAAATACCCTTGCCAACAATATTGGCAGTAGTGTTATGTCCAAATATCATTATCCCTACAATATTCTTCTTAAATGAAATGGACTTGTTATTTTCCCCTATCATGTGGCTTGAGAAACCAATATCCATATACCATTTAATTCCATCATCTTGGATGTGAAAGGTAGTATGAGATATTATATATTTTTATCCTTTAATATTCTACTCCCTTCACTCTATCCATAGGGTTTAACTTCTTGATCCAATTTTCATTGGTATGATTGTATACCCTTTTATCTTAATTGATCTACCTCATATGACTCATATTTCAATCCCTTGCAATATGTCCTAATTTGATCTCACTTGTAGCAAAGAATTATACTTCTACTATTGAGATGAGTATTTATCATATTCATGCATGAGGAAATGATCCTATCATGATATATATAATCCATAATCCTATGTATATATTTATTACATTATAAATAGTAACCATTGAATGAAATAACATACTTCGTCTATCTAATGTTGAATGATGCAACTCTACCTTTGTTGTCTTTTAAAGTATTCAAATTATTTTTGACTTGATTATGATTAATTTGAGTCTCAAATTTGAGAGTTTTTATAGAGATATTTACTTTAATAGTACCATCACTTCTTTATAGTCTATTTTCCTTTGAGGTTTGACTCTCCTTGTTTTCCTTTTAGTCTTCTTTGAACCCAAGACATATCTTCTCATGTGGAGACCTATGACTATTAAAAATATTACCAAGGACTTTAGTTTTATTTTAAAACTTTTGATTGTTTTCAACATAGCTATTAATTGATCCAATTCTACCTTTAAGGAATCCATTTCTATTGTAAAATTGATGCATTCTTCCTCATAGGATTTAAGACTTGCAGTGACAATCTTAATATGATTTTACATCTATTTGATGATATCCTCATGTTCATTGGTGTTGTTACTTAGTCTCTCTTCAAAGAGATTTATTTATTCCTCATAACTCTTAAGAAATGATTTTAGTTTTTTATTCTTCCTTCTTTGGAACATCAATTCCTCTAAATAACTCACTAATTCTACCTTGAGGTTCACTTTAGCCTCTTCTTCATTTGATTCTTCATCTTACATAAGAATTTTCCCTTTTGAATAGCCTTCATTATCATTTATATATTGATGAATAAGGTTACATTGTTATCATAATCATTAACATCATCATCACTATCAGATGTACTTGTGTCACTTATATCATTAAATTTACTATCTTCATTGGTATAGAAACTTCTCTTGTTCTTGAATGACCCTTTCTTGCATTCGTACTTCCTAAAACTCTTTTTTTTCTTGTCAAGATTATATAAATTATTTTCATCACCGTGATATTCATCATGCTCTCTATCATGCTTATTCATATCCCTATTAGGACATTTAGATGTAAAGTGACCAACATTACCACATTGAAATCACTTTAATGTAAACTTGCCCTAGTACTTACCTAATCCTTTCTTTATTTTTTTTACAAACATGGCTTATATCTTGTCATCATCAATTTTTATATGAGATTCATTCTTGAAATTTTTACCTTATGAATTTGTATTACCTTTGAATTCAAATTCCTCTTGGAAGGTCTTCCATAACTTGTTCTCATTTCATAGGTAGTCAAGATGCCATGAAGCTCATCCATATGTAGTATGTTAAGATCTTTTATCTCCTCCACTGCATACACTTTTGAATCAATCTTAGATGTTAGGGATATTATCACATTTCATAATACTATAGATTCTTCCAACTTCTATAATATACCTATGATGAGATTTAACACTTTATCTACTCTAAATAAATAATATGCAATGTTTTCATCTTTATTCATTCTTAGACATTCAAAATACCTTCATGGGTTTATAACTTTGCCAACTTGACTTTGGTGTCTCCTTCATAGATGGTTCACAAATTTTCCCAAATCCATTTGGATGTATCAAAATGTATGACCTTTTCAAATTTTACCTTTGAAAGACCATAAGATATGACATTATTTACCTTTGATTTTTTATCACTTGCCTTCTTGCATGTTGTGTTAGTTGGTGGTTTAGAATATTAAGTGAATCTATCAACAATAGATTTCCTTATCTCAAATCCCAAGGACATTAGATATGTATTCATTTTGATTCTACAAAATGCATAGTTAGTCTCACTAAAGAGAGGATACATATTAGTTGAGAAGCCTCCATGTACTTGATGACCAGACATGTTTGTGCTTCTAGGATCTCTTTTAATCTATTAGGCCTACTTTAGATGACTAGGATTTAATAATAATTTATAAAAGCACAATCATTGAGAGGGGGAGATGAATCAATTTTTGAAAAACATTATTTTAATTATTATTAATCTTTCATGAACTATGGAATCAATATAGTGATATATAAATACATAAAGCACCATTCACATAAGCATAACACAAGAAAACACATATATGAGTGGGAAACCCTAAAGGGGAAGAAAACCCATTTTAATCTATACAAATGGACTAATGTACTAAAAAAATACAAATTTTTTTTATCACCAACTCAACTTCGAGCACCAACCCCAATAAAGTTAAGCACCTACTTGACTCATTTTTAGTAATTACCTACTTACAAGGAAGTACCAACTCCCTAAGTGACTTAGCACCAACTTAGCCACCTCATGAATTTTGATTACCATACCTATGATCTTTTGTTATGGTTTCATTTAATTACCACTTTTTTCTCAATCACGAAATATTTTATTCACATATATTCCATATTTCTAATTAGGTCTAAATTGCTTTTTATATATACTAGTCTTCACACACCACTTGGTCAGTCACATTATTTCAAACTCTTAGGTCAGACATGAAATATGTCTTAAAACATATTATTAACATGATTAAAACATAATTTGAACCTGTATTGGTCCAAAAAAACTCAATTAGGCCTTACTCTTCCTTGCTCGTAAGACTTGCAGTGACAATATGAATCTAGGTTTCCATCTATTTGATGATCTTATGTTCATTGGTGATGTTACTTAGTATCTCTTCAAAGATATTGATCTATTATTCATAAATTTTAACCAATGATCTTATTTTTTAATTTTTCCTTCTTTGGAACTTCAATGCCTCTAGACAACTCAACAATTCTACCTCTAGGTTAACTTCAACCTCTTCTTCATCTTACATAAGACTTTTCCCTTTTGAATAGCCTTCATTGTCTATATATATATATATATATATATATATATATATATATATATATATATATATATATATATATATATATCCATGAATAAGGTTTCATTACTATCATGATCATTTCTATCATCATCACTATCATATGTACTTGTATAATTTATATCATTAGAGTTACTATCTTCATTGGTATAGAAACTTCTCTTGTTCTTGAATGACCCTTTCTTGCCTTCATACTTCATAAAACTCTTTATGTTCTTGTCAAGATTATAAAAATTCTTTTTGTCACCATGATGTTCATCATTCTCTCCATCAATATTATTTTTATCCTTTTTAGGACATTTATATGTAAAGTGGCCAATCTTACCTCATTTAAATCACTTTAATGGTAACTTTACCTAGTAGTTGTCTAATCTTTTCCTTAGTTTCTAACAAACATGGCTTATATTTTATCATCATATTTTTTTTTATTAGCTTCATCCTTGACCTTTTTACCTTATGAATTTCTCTCAGCTTTGAATGTAGATTCCTTTTTGTAAAGTCTTTCATCACTTTTTATCATTTCATATGTAGTCAAGATGCCATGAAGCTTATCCATATGTGTTATGTTAAGATCTTTTATCTCTTCCATTTCATACAATTTTGAATCAAACTTAGATGTCAAATATATTAGTACCTCTCACATACTATTGATTCTTCCAACTTCTCTCATATACCTATGATGAGATTTAACACTTAATCTACTCTTAATAGATAAAATGCAATGTTTTCATCCTCCTTCATTCTAAGACTTTCAAACTACCTTCATTGGGTCTGTAACTTTTCCAACTTGACTTTGTTGTCTCCTTCGTAGATGGTTTGTAACTTTTCTCAAATCCATTTGGATGTATCACATTACATGACCTTTACAAATTTTACCTCTGAAAGACCACAAAGGATGACATTCATTGCCTTAGAGTTTTTGTCACTTGCCTTCTTATGTGTTGTGTCAGTTGGTGGTGTAGAAGGTTATGTGAATCCATCAACAATAGACTACCATATGTCATAGCCCAAGGACATTAGATAGGTATTCATTATTATTCTCTAAAACTCATATTTAGTCCCACTAAAGAGAGGATACTTATTAGTTTAGAAACCTCCATGTACTTGATGACTAGACATGCTTGTGCTTCTAGGATCTCTTTTAATCTATTAAGCCTACTTCAAAGGACCAAGATTTGATACCAATTTTGAAAATAAAAATCACTAAGAGGGGGAAGTGAATTATTTTTATTTTTTTTAAAAATTACTTATGCTTAATCATTCATGAACTATGAAATCAATACAGTGATATAGAAATACATAAAGAACCATTCACATGAGCATAACACAAGAAAACACATATATGAGTGGGAAACCCTAAAAGGGAAGAAAATACATGGTAATATATAAAAATAGACTAATGTTATATTAAAAAAATACCAAATTTTATTCAACACTAACTCAACTTGTAGCACCAACCCCAATAAAGTCAAGCTCTTACCTGATTAGTCTTTAGCAAGCACCTAATTTCAAGGAAGAACCAAATCCCTAAGTGACTTAATAGCAACTTAGCCACCTCATGAATATTGATCACCAAACATATGATATTTTATTATGGTCTCATTTAAGGACCTCTTTTTCCTCAACCATGCAATACTTTATTCACATATGTTGTATATTTCTAATTAGGCCTCAACTAACATGTATATATACTAGTCTCATTGCCACACACCACTTGGTCAGTCACATTATTTCAACCTTTTAGGTCAAAATTAAAATAGATACTAATAAATATTATTAACATGATTATAACATACTTTTAACCTATATTTGTCTGCAACAACTCAATTTTTCCATACTCTTCCTTGATTTTAAGACTTGTAGTGAAAATCTCAATCTAAGTTTCCATCTATTTGATGATATCCCAATGTTCATTGGTATTGTTACTTAGTATCTCTTCAAATAAATTCATTTATTCCTCATAATTTTTAACCAATGATTTTATTTTTTGATTATTTCTTCTTTGAAACTTTAACTTCTCTAGATAACTCACCAATTATACCTCAAGGTTCACTTTAGCCTCTTCTTCATCTAATTCTTCATCTTACATAAGACTTTTCCCATTTAAATAGTCTTCATTTTATATTTATATATCCATGAATAAGGTTTCATTTCTATCATGATCATTACTATCATCATCATTATCATATGCAATTGTATCATTTATATCGTTAGAGTTATTGTCTTCTTTGGTATAGAAACTTTACCCTTTCTTGCCTTTACACTTCTTGAAACTCTTATTGTTATTATTAGGCTTATATAAATTCTTGTCATCACCATGATGTTCATCATGGTCTCCATCATGCTTATTATTATCCTCTTTAGGAAATTTATATGCAAAGTGACCTATCTTACCATATTTAAATCACTTTAATGGCAACTTACCCTAGCACTTACCTAATCCTTTCCTTAGTTTTATGACAAACATGGCTTATATCTTTTCATCATAAATTTTTGTATTAGCTTCATCCTTGAACATTTGAACTTTGTGAATTTTTATTATCTTTGAATTTATCTTCCTTATTCTAAGGTTTTCCATCACTTTTTCTCATTTCATACGTAGTCAAGATGCCATGAAGTTCATCCATATGTAGTATGTTAAGATCTTTGATCTCCTCCACTGCATACACTTTTGAATCAATACCTTTCATAATACTATTTATTATTCCAATGTATATCATATAACTATGATGATATTTAACACTTCATCTACTCTTAATAGATAAGATGCAATGTTTTCATCCTTATTCATTCTCATACTTTTAAACTACCTTTTTTGGGTCTATAACTTTACCAATTTAACTTCAGTGTCTCCTTCATAGATGGTTTGTAACTTTTTAAAAATAAATTTTTATGTATAAAAATGCATGAAATTTACAAATTTTAGCTTTTAAATACCACAAAGTATGACATTCATTACCTTAGAGTTTTTCTCACTCACCTTTTTGTGTATTATGTCAATTGGTGATGTAGAAGGTCGAGTGAATCCATCAAAAATAGATTACCATATGTCATATCCCAAGGAAATTATATGGGTATTATTTTTAATTCTCTAAAATTCATTTTTATTCCCACTAAAGAGAGGATCCTTATTAGTTGAAAAACCTCCATGTACTTGATGACTAGACATGTTTGTGCTTCTAGGATCTCTTTTAATCTATTAGGCCTACTTTAAAGGACCAGGATTTGATACCAATTTTTAAAATAAAAATCACTAAGAGGGGGAGATGAATTATTAAAAAAAATAAAAAAAAATAAATTACTTATGCTTAATCATTCATGACCTATGAAATCAATATAGTGATATAGAAATACATAAAGAACCATTCACAGGAACATAACATAATAAAACACATATATGAGTGGGAAACACTAAGGGGAATAAAACCCATTGTAATGTATGAAAATGGAATAATTTCATACTAAAAAATAGAAAAATTATTTATCACCAACTCATCTTAGAGCACCAACCCCAATAAAGTCAATTACTTACTTGACTAATCTTTAGCAAGCACCTACTTACAAGGAAGTACCAACTCCCTAAAACAAGTACCCAACTCATCTACATCATGAAGTTTGATCACCACACATATGATATTTTTTTGTGGTCTCATTTGAGGACCTATTTTTTTATCAAATATTAAATATTTTATTCATATATGTTGCATATTTCCAATTAGGACTAAACTACCTTGTGTATATACTAGTCTTATTGTCACACACCACTTGGTCAGTCAAATTATTTCAAGCTCTTAGTTAATCCATAAAATAGGTATTATAAAATATAATTAACATCATTAAAACATAATTTTAACATGTATTGGTTTTTAAAAACTCAATTAGGCCTTATTCCTCCTTTAAGCCTCATGGAGACCTAATTACATTAGGTCTATCCTTTTAATGTCAAAACTTGATGTTCTTGGGCCAAGATGGCTCTCTCCAATAATAAATAACCATTAAAACACTTATAAGATGAAATATTATGACCTCCTCCATGATTTATTATACTTGTACCCTTTTTTAATACCATTTAATCTCTTTTAGGACAAACTACCTTATTAGGCTTGTGTACCTCGAAAGTCCATTTTACAAAAATGAAGATTAAACACCCTTTAGATACTTTATGTAGGAAGATCAAAAAATAAATTTATATATTTGTAAATTTTTCATGATTTTATTCTTTATAAATTTTTTAATTTCTATTGAGAATCAATTTTATTTTTTAGGTCATTGCCAATTTTGAATTGGAGTCATGTTGGCATTTTCCTACCAATTTCCTCTATTTGAAAATTTAAATCTTTTGACAAGGTTTTGGAATATTGTCATGTTTTCTGAAGTTTTTAAAGTTTATAATTGGATTATTATACTAGGTAATGTGTTAAGGGTTATTATTATTAATACTTGGACCACATGACTCACCATTGTAATGGTTAAGTTAGTATTTAGATAGTTTTGTGCTTCTCCAATGTGCAACAAAGAAGTTTAAAGTTAGTTATGGGATTTTGGAGTCTCTTTTGAATATATAGTTGTGTTATTTTATTATTAAATAATGTAATAAAATATTATTGGGTTTAATTATAAGTATTAAAGAAATACACCATATAGGCCAATAAATATTAGTTTTGTTCATTAAAGACAAGAAAACTCTGTGTATTCTTGTTATGTGTAATAAAAATAACTTGTGTAAGATTGTTCAATGAAGGAAAGAGTTATTAAATCCATTTTATGATTATTTATTTATAATTATATATTTTTTATAGTATAACATTTATTATTTATCATAATTATTTCCAAATTCTTTGAAAAGGTTCAAGGTCACAGACTTATATATTTTGTGTATTTACAAACTATGTTTAAAAGACTAAGAGATTGCCCATGTGTTTAAAGATAGAATCCTATATGAATGAAAATTATTTTAATATTTATGTATTTATATTTTATTTTAATCATGGATTATCAATTATCTCATTAAGTTTTTTTTAATCATATGAATGGAGCACTCAAGAAAGTCTTGTAGACTGGTAAGGACCCTGCATACTCCAACTAAGCATAATCAGACATGGTCGAATAGATTTATCATAAGTGAAAATAATTTTTTTGATAATATGAATTTTATGTCTATATATTGTTTATTTATCCTAATAATAAATATAAAACCTTTTATGGAACATTATTATATCATTCAATTTTCTCTTAGATGACACAATCTAGAAGTATTCACATAAAAGATCATAGAAGTCATAAGAAACCTATAGAAAAGGTGATATAGGTTTTGGTTATTTATTTGGTAAGGTGAATTAGTTTGTTATATATTTTACCCAACCTTGGATATTTTTAAACTCATCTGAGAAAATGTGAGATGAAAATACCTACTCTCAAGTCTACAAACACAGGCAAAACCTTGCATTAGGGTTTTGGAACATAATTTCATATTCCAAATATTATAACCATAAATAATTCATAAAAACTTGTAAAAAGTTATTTTTCAATTAATTTTAAATGATTATAAGTATTTTTAATAATTTTTGTATGCTTTTGTATAGTTACAAAGGATTGTGTGGTAAATAAGGAAAAAGTGACCTAATATGCCTAATCTGAGAGGTAAAGGAACCTTAAGGAGTGGTCAAAGGAAAAAATTTAAGAATAAAATTTTGTAAATATAAGGAGGAAGATAGAGTGTTTCTTAATATGGAATTATTTTACAAATATGGTTTCATACAAAGCCACATAAAAATAAAATAAAATAAAAGGCTACTAAATAAACTCTAGCAAGAGTAGTAAACATGGTATGGTTTGGGGAGTTATCTTGGAAGAGTTTGTGGATTAAGTTGGGAGTTAGATAGGGTTTTATAAGAATTTATGGATATGTTAAATAGAATAATTACTTTTTATTAATAAGATAAATCCTAAAACTTACTTCAATAACTAATTTGTGTTAGTGAAAGCATGAATAAGTTAGGGCAAAGTATTCTAAGTAGCTAAGTGTGAGTAGTGGATAGAGGATAACCAATAAGATTTCAAACAAAGGATGAAAAGTATCAAATAAATATTAGAGTTTTTTAAGGTAAAAATATAAAATTAGTGTAATCAAAGGTCAAGATCATATCAATACAAAGACAAGGTTAGACTTAGTTAAACATGTAGAGGTTAAGGAGTATTTGTGTCAAGTTTTATAACCAACTTGATAGATTAAAGAATCCCTCTACATCATATGGTATTAGATCATGAGTTTTTTGGGTAGTATTTAATTACAATAGGAAAGCATAGGGTACATGATTTATTTCATTTTACATTTTATGTTTTGAATTGTTGATGAGATGTATTGAAGTGCGAGTAGATAGTTAAGTGTGGTAAGCCAACCCTAAGCTAGTGAGGCTTGTTGATGAGAGTGAGATAGATATTTTAAAGCTCAAGAGAGAGAAGCTTAAAAGTGAGATTGAGAATAGATAAGAGAGTCCTAGTGAAATGATAAGAAACATGAGAGACATAGTTGAGCTCAAAAGAGAGAAGAAGATAAACCCAAGGTAGAGGTCATGATGTGGTAAGTGAGAGAAGAATTTTTAGAAAGAAGAATAGGTCCAAATGATCCCAAATAGTTAATATAAATCTTAGTTAAGATGAATACAAAAATAAATAAAAGAGAAAATAGGTCCAAGTTGATGAGAGCTAAAACAAGAAGAAGGTGCATGAAGACACCAAGAAGTTGTTAGTTATGGAGAAAGAGATAGAAAAAGTGAGGTAAAAAATAGATAATTTGATGACCATGATAGATCAGGTGAGAGAAAGTGAGTACCCATGTTGTGGATGGGTGATAAAAAAGAAGCCAATTAAATGGTCAATCAAGCTATAGGTTAATAAAAGAAAGGTGCAAGCCATGAGAGAGGAAAGAAGGTATAATAGGTTGTTATGTAAGAAACTGAAGAGAGAAATGCAATGGTTTTGGAAGCTTTAGTAACATGAAAAACAAGAAAACCAAGAAGGGAATTACCTTGAAAAGGACAAGATCAATTTGAATGAAGAGAAAGAAGGAAAATCACATGTTAAGGTACTTGAAAAGTTTTAGTTATAAAAAATTGAGATGTTTTGTTTGGAACCAATGGGAGAGCAAGGTGATGTAGAAGTGTATATAGTAGAGGATAATGAGATATCATATCATATAATGGAGTAAATGAAGGATTTGATTCTCATAATAGATAAAGAGAGTATCATGGAATATTGAGTCAAGATGAAGGATATTTGGAAACCAAAGAGAAATAAATAAAATGAGAGAAAAGTGAATACTAATAGATTAAGAAGGAAGTGGATTTGATTGACTTGTTTTCTTCATGTGCAGGTTTTTAGAGCCAAAAAATTGAGTAACATTTGCCCATGAATAGATTGAAGAAGCAAAGTAAGAGGAAGATCAAGAGAGAGAATAACAAAGGAGGATTCATAGTGAGATTAAACAAGAAACAAGGACTAAGTGTATCGAACATAACTTGGGATATATATGGAAGAAGGATGTAGCTAATAACCTCAAAGTCAAAGTCATTTATAACTTTCATGGAATGTTTTTCTTCTTATTTAGTAGTATGATGTAGAAACATCACTACCTCAATGTATATATTGATTAATTTTTCATGTTTTGGGTCTTTGTAAAGTTTTTTTTATTAATCTTGTGCCTATATGAATAAATTTTAGTTTCTATGTCCTTATAAATTTTTAATTGGAGTCATGTTGGCATTTTCTAGCCAATTTCCTCTATTTGAAAATTTAAAACTTTTGAAAAGGTTTTGGGATGTTGTCATGTTTGTGGAATTTTTTTAAAGTTGTAATTGGATTATTAGACTAGGGAATGTGCTAAAGTTTGTTATTATTTATAATTGGACCACATGAATCATCATTGTAATGGTTAAGTTATTAGTTAGGTAGTTTTTTAATTCCTTAATGTGCACCAAGGATGTTAAAAGTTAGTTATGGGATTTTGGAGTCTCTCTTGAATAGATATTTGTGTTGGTGTACGAGTCATTAAGGGTAAAAAAAAATTATAGGGTTGAATTTTAAGGAATAAATTATAAGCACCCCATAGAGGTGAATAAAGATAAATTTTGTTCACTAAAGACAAGAAAACTATGGGTATTCCTATTATGTGTAATGAAAATAACTTGTATAAAATTATTCATCAAACGAAAGAGTTATTAAATATATTTTATGATGTTATATTATTAATTATATATTTGATTTATATTATATCATAAATAATTTATCTTAATTATTTCTAACTTCTTTGAAAAGGTTCAAGGTAACACACTTGTCTATTTTGTCTATTTACAAACTATATTTAGAAGATAGAGAGATTGCCCGTGTGTTAAAAGGTAGAATCCTATATGAATGAACTTGATATATAGATTTATGTTTTGATAGGTTATTTTAATTATTTATTATAAATTATTTAATTAAGTGGTTTTTAATCATATGAATTGAACACTCAGGAAAATCTTGTAGACTGGTAAGGACCCTGCACTGTCCAACTAAGCATAATAAGACATGGTATAATAGATTTATCACAAATGATAATAAATTTATTTTTATTAGGTATAATAATTTATTATATAGTTTATTTATATTAATAATTATTATAAAACCTTCTAAGGAATAGTTTTATATCATTTCATCTTCTCTCAGATTACACAGTCTAGAAGTATTCCCATAGAAAATCATATAAGTCATTATAAACCTATAGCATAGGTGATAAATGTTTTGAATATTTATTTTTTAAAGTGAAATAGGTTGGTACATAGGTTACCAAACACTTTTATTGTGTTTAAACTCATCCAATAAAATTTGAGATGAAAATTCCTACTCTTAGGTCTATAGACTCATGCAAAACCCTGCATTAGGGTTGAGGAAAAAAATGTCATATTCTAAATATTTTAATTTTAAATAATTAATAAAAAAATTATAATAGTTATTTTTAAATTTATTATAATTATTTTTTATCTTTTATATATGGCTTTGTATAGTTACAAAGGATTGTGTGCTAAACTATGAAAAATGACCTAATAGGCCTAACCCGATAGCTAAATGAACCTTAAAGAGTGGTCAAAGGAAATAATTTGAGAATGAAACTTTTTAAAGAGGAGGATGGTATATGTTATATTAATATTACATTATTTTTACAATAGGGTTTCCTACCAAGCTATAAAATCAAGAAAACAAAATAAAAAGGCTACTAAATGAACTCTGGCAAGAGTAGAAAACAAAGTATGGTTTGGAGACTTGTCTTGAAAGATGTTATGGATTAAGTTGCGAGTAAATTGAAATGTTAAATATACTAATTAAATTTTATGAATAATATAAATCATAAACCTTCAATAAATAAGTTGTCTTAGTACAACATGAACAAGTTAAGGTAAAGTATACTAAATTGCTAAGTGTGAGTAGCGGATAGAGGATAACCAATAAGATTTTGAATGAAGGATGAATAGTATCAAATTAATATTAGAGTGTTTAAATTTAGAAAAAAATAATTATTGTAATAAAATTTCAAGATCATAACAAGGCAAAGACAAGTTCAGAGCTACTAGAACTTGTAGAGGTTAGGGATTATTTGTGGTATGTTTTCTAACAAACTTAATAGATTAATCAATCCCTCTAAATCAATACTTAACTATGAAAAA
Organism: Torreya grandis; assembly: GCA_037957365.1. Classification (NCBI taxonomy): domain Eukaryota; kingdom Viridiplantae; phylum Streptophyta; class Pinopsida; order Cupressales; family Taxaceae; genus Torreya; species Torreya grandis. The sequence continues at coordinate 196,374 of JARHVA010004179.1, read as the reverse complement.
TGAAAAATTATAAATATTATATATGACATAAGGGTCCTAAAAAAATTATTATAACACTTTCACTTAGGAAATAAAGGCTTAAGAACATCTTTACAACTCATATACTTAGAATTGTCAATTCACCTCAAAAACAATGATGATGAATTAGACCTCCAACACATGTGTCGACACTGGTAATGAATCATGAAGAATAAAAATGGTTATATTAAATATCCAAACCATATTAATATATAAAATTCATATGGTATAATGCTAAATATTGGTCTTATAGACCAATTTCTTGACCCTATGTTTCACAATCCTATCTAAACCAGACAAACCATTTTGTGAGTAACTCTTTCCATGCATAGACTAACATCCAAGGATTATAAAATAATTATATTGAATTAAAATTAATAAATAAATACTTTGTGAACTTTTTTACATCAATCTAGCATGAATAAAACCTCAAATCTATCTCTTCATTATTGTTTGGGCTTTACATTGTTCACTCTATTATGTCTGTCTATGACTAGCTTACTTGGATGACCAAATTAAAAAAATAAATTTATATAACCTATTAATAAATAATCATGGACATGTAAAATGAGTCTCTAAATTCTTATACTATCCATTTTATTTTATTAACCAATATAAATTTTGAAAGTTACAATAATTTCTTGACAAATAAGCTTATATATGTGCATTTTTTCTCTCATCTGACTAACTACCACCACATGGAGGTATCTGGGAGAGTTTAATAAATTATCCAATAGTTTATATATACATTTGAAACCATATTTATCTGATTTGAAAAATAACTTTCACATCAAGTATTTATTAGTGTTTTAGAGAGGTTTAACATAGGTTTTGGTGTTAATGATTGTTCATAAAAGACTACCAATTTAATCCAAAACTAATGATTGGAGATATTATCTAGGACTCTTGACAATCTATATTTAACATATAATATTCCCATGTAGAGTTTAAGTGTGCCAATGAACATCTGAAAGTGCTTCTTGGGTTTATAATCTCATTCTATGAGATTGAGAAGGCCTAAAATAGTGATTCATGCACTTTCCTTTCAAATATTGACCTAAATTTTTTTGATCATACCAAAAAAAAATTATATCACCTCTATCCATTATCACATGTTCATAATTTCCTTGAAATCTGATCTTCATGCCTCATGAGGCTAGTTAGGCTCTAAGAGTGGTCTAGGTGCAAACATAGATTGAAAGTCCTACCCCTATAGGTTCACCCTAAAATTATCATGATTAATTTTATACCTTACATGCTCAAAAATGCAATAAATCCTTCACATGCATGTGTTCATTCATTTTTCATGTACATACCTCTTCATGTCATGACTAGGCTCATGATTAGGCTTCCTATGCACTTTGGTATCAATGACCTATACCTTCATACAACCATAATACATTAGTTTCCTTCAAATTATCTTTCACCCTAAAATTATCTCTTTCCTTCAAATTATCTCTTGAAAAAATCCTTCCATGACAACACTCTAAACATCTTTAGTCATATTTGACATCAACCTTCACAAGATGCACCTTCGACATCAATGTCAATACTTAACACATATTTTGAACCATGTTTCTTATACCAAATTATTGTATGATGCAATTCATAAAAATGTGACAAAATTGTGAAATATTTGGGGTGTTTCATATTCTGATATGGTTTTCTCATACAAATGTTAATGCATGACACAATTTTTAACATTGGGATAATTATGATAAATATTTAGCATTTTACATATTTTGAATCAGATTTCCCTTACCAATGTCATTATATGATGTAATTCTCAACATTGGGAATAATTTATGAAATATTTGGGGTTTTACATATTTTGATTCAATTCTCCCATACTAATGTCATTATCTATCAAAATTTGCAACATTAGGAAATAAATTAGAAATATCTGGGGTGTTGCATATTTGGAGTCATGTCTCCTCTACCAATGTCATTATGTGGCACAATTCTCAACATTTGGATAAACTTTAGAAATATTTTGGGTGTTACATATTTTTAGTAAAGTTTCCCATACCAGTATCATTGTGTAGTGTAATTCACAACATTGGGACAAATTTCAACAATATTTTATGTGTTACATATTTTTAGTTAGGTTTCCTATAGTAATGTTCTTGCATGGCATAATTCACAACATTGGGACAAATTAAAAAAATATTTGGGGTGTTCTATATTTTATGTTAGGTTTCATGTAGCAATGTCATTGCATGGTACAATTCACAAAACTAGGACAACTTTTAGATAGGTTTGGTGTGTTACATATTTTGAGTCAAGTTTACCATACCATTGTCATTACATGGTGTAATTTTCAACATTAGGAAAATTTTCATAAATATTTGGTGTGTTGCATGTTTTGTGTTTGGTTTCTCATACTAATGTTATAATATGACATAATTCACAACAATGGGAAAAATTTTATAAATATTCAAGGTGTTTCATATTTTGAGTCATTTTCTTGTACCAATGTCATTATGTGGCACAATTATCAACACTAAATTTTTTTTAGAAACATTTGGGGTGTTACATATTTTGTGTCAAGTTTCTTGTACTAATGTTTTTCTGTAGTGTAATTCTCAAAACTATTATTTTTTTAGAAATATTTGGGTTGTTGCAAATTTTGATTCAGGTTTGCCAGACTAATGTTGTTTCATGGTGCAATTCACAACATTGGTAGTTTTTCAAATATTTGTGGAGTTACATATTTTGAGTTGGGTTTCTCACAGCAATGCTACTACATAGTGTAATTTGAAATGCTATGAGAAGTATTAAAATATTTGGATTATTGAATATTTTGAGTTATGTTGCCCATATCTATGTCATTATGTGATGTAATTCACAACATTGGGCAACATTTCAAAAATATTTAGGGTGTTTCATATTTTTATTCAAGTTTTTAATATCAATATCATTGCATGGTGTAATTAGTAACATAGACAAATTTTAGAGATATTTTCTTTATTACACATTTTAGTTAGGTTTCCTCTACCAATGTTATTACATGGTGTAAGTTTCAACACTAGACTAGATTTTTAAAATATTTGGGGTGTTGATTATTTTAAGTTAGGTTTCCTATACTAATGTTAATTTGTGACATAATTAAAAAAACTAGGAAAAATTCATAAATATTTGTGGTATTATATATTTTGGGTCAGGTTACCCCTACCAATGTCATTGTATGGTGAAATTCACAACACTATGTCAAATTCTAGAAATATTTTAGGTGTTACATATTTTGAGTCAAGTTTCCTATACCAATGTCATTGTATGGCGTAATTCATAACATTGGGAGAAAATTTAGAAATATATGTGGTGTTGCATATTGTGATTCAAGTTTCTTGTACCAATGTTATTTCACATGAAATTCAAAATAGTTAGAAAAATCTAGGAAATATTTATGGCTATCACATATTTTTGAGTCAAGTTTCTAGTACCAATGTCATTACATGGTGTAACTTACAATACTGAGACACATTTAGGAAAGAAGGATCCTAATGACTCCAAGACCTCTTGGGTGTTATCCTCCAATGTCATTAAGTGGCCTTATGAAGGTACTGAGAAGGTACTATCTCTCTTATTTTTTCATGTTGGTAGATGTTAAGCCTTCCCATGTTGGGTGTGGTGAAAAAATAATTAACCATCTCATGAAGGTCACGGTGGTATATTTTTAAGCCCTCCCATTTTTGGCATGATGGTATATTATTTTATCCTCCCATGAATACTATATGGAAGAAAATGAGTGAGGAATCCTCTTGATATTAGTTATAACAAAAAATTTATATTATGATGAGATTTATAGCCTATTAATTTTATCTATGAAATGTTTATCTTGATTTTAATCATTTTTTAATTTTAAATAGGGATTTGGAGTCTCCTTGGGTGAGAACTGGGAGTAGGATTATAGGTTTATTCATGGTCATTCCCTTGTGTTATGGCACCCTTGCCTTAAATACCTATAATTTACCTTCATTTATTATTATGAAGTTACAATGTGTTGTAATTGCAAAAATCTTATTATGATCCACATATTTGATACACATCATGTCCCTTCATATATTATATTTTGATATATCTTAATGGACTAAGGCCAACAATGTATGGGAAAAACTCAAATTAAATGACTTTGTGATTGTTATTGAAAATAAAAATATAGATTAACTAAAAAATTGAAATAGTGATGAGTTTCTTGTAATGAAATGTCTTCTATAACAGATATTTTATTAAAGCATTTGAGTAATCAATCTACTATAGACTTTTCCTACAATGAGAAAAACTAATATAAAATAAAATTTCAATATAGATTGTTTATATTGTTATAGGAATAAAAATGTAATGTAACCCTTTTAGGTTTGATTTTATAAGTCCTTTAAAATATTAATCAATGAAATAATATGAATTTGAAGACCACCCATTATTTTATGCTTATACATTTTAGTAAATTTATCATTTGGTCTCTTATCTATGGTATGAAAAGATGGTTGTAAGTGCCAATGCTTGAAGTTTTATCTCATAATGAATAGACCAATCAACTCAAATAATTAACTTCTTAAGTGATGTTTTCCTCTATTGATCTTACCTTGTGGTTTTTAATTAAATTTACCAATGAGAATGTTGGTTTAGTGTTGATAGAACAATTTAGGCCTCGAAACCTCCTTATTTTTATCATTTTATGTGAGTGTTGGCCCTCTCTAACTTAGTTGAGTCTTTCTGAGTGATATACTTTTAGTTTAACTCATGTTAATGGCAACATTCCACTAACATGTATATTTAGTCTTGCCTTATCCTAATCTTCATTCATTAGGGATATATATATATATATATATATATATATATATATATATATATATATATATATATATATATATATATATATATATATATATATATATATATGTATGTATGTATGTATGTATTATGATTCATCTTATCCCTGATTCTATATTTTATGTTGATTATTCCTTGTATTTAATTCCTATTTTATTTATTTATTGATTTGGCTTAATTAGTTAGTTCTTATCTTAGTTAGTTTATACTTTTGAAATATGGCCAAAGTTCCTTGAATTCTAAAATCCTTTGATGATGCCACACCTTATCATCCCAATGGTTTAGGGGATATGTATGTGTGTGTGTGTGTGTGTTTGTGTGTGTAACACACGCGCGCGCGCGCGTGCACACACACACACACACACACACACACACACACACACACACACACACACACACACACACACACACACACACACACACACACACACACACACACACACACACACACACACACACACACACACACACACACACACACACACACACACACACACACACACACACACACACACACACACACACACACACACACACACACACACACACACACACATACATATATATATATATATATATATACATATATATATACATATATATATATACATATATATATATAATGATTCATCTTATGCCTGATTCTATATTTTATGTTGATAAGAACTAACTAATTAAGCCAAATCAATAAACAAATAAAATAAGAGTTAAATACAAGGAATAATCTACATAAAATATAGAATCAGGCATAAGATGAATCATAATATATATATATATATATATTATGATTCATCTTATGCCTGATTCTATATTTTATGTAGATTATTCCTTGTATTTAATTCTTATTTTATTTGTTTATTGATTTGGCTTAATTAGTTAGTTCTTATCTTAGTTAGTTTATACTTTTGAAATATGGCCAAAGTTCCTTGAATTCTAAAATCCTTTGATGATGCCACACCTTGTCATCCCAATGGTTTAGGGGATTGGTAGGGTTAGAGAGAGTCAATAAAGTAGTTAACTCCATAATGCTTATGATGTTCTATGATTCTACTAAGTGGTAACATATTGGGGACAAAAAACCTTAAGGGGACTACATTGGTTTGATGGTGTAAGGGTCCTCATAATAAAACAAGGTGATTATGCAAATCAATGATGATACTTACATTGTGATGTTGATTTAAAGGTGAGAAGATCATCCATATGCTAAGATTTATCTAAGCAATGATTTAAGTATTGACTTATGTTTTAATTAAAATTATGCATGCATTAGGTACTACAAGAATATCACTTCATGACCTTTTGAATTTCTTGGTGAGATAATTACATTATTTTAAATTGAATTATTTATAATGTTATGATTGTAAGGATAAATTTTTAGGATATCTAATTTCATGGGTGAAATAAGTGTGCACTAATAGGTCATTACCATCAAAGGTAAAAAGGACTAGTACTAACATTATTACATTATGTGTGATCCTAAATATCCTTAACCTTGTCTAATCTTAGTGGGATTCAATATTCACCTTTTGAAATTCTTTACATTATTTAATTATATTCTCTATTGTGTTGGTCGAACCACCTTGGATCTTATCAAATTTAATACATGAGATGAAGTAGACCAATGTTTAAATTTTTTAGTGGCTAGTTTATAGGATAGTATTTAGTTTGATCCTACCTTGAATAATGGGGAATTATTGGTTTGATATTAGTATCAACCATAATATCTGAAAGAGATGCCAATGCACCTTTATGAGCTGGCAAATAGATCTCCATTAAGAAGACATGGATTGGCCAACAAAAGTGGTTGGCTAATCCAAGGGAAGAACAATCACATGTCATGTTATGATTAGGTTGAAAGAAGGAGATAATGACTATTTTAGGAAGGTGTATCTCTTGGAAAAGAATTGGGTTCTCTAAACTTCAAATTTTAGGAGCTTTTAGGGACCAAACTAAAGGAAGAAGGAATAAAAATAAGAGAGTCAGGAGAGGGAGAGCCTCAAATACTAGAAACCTATAGAAAATATCCATTAAAATGGCCTAGATCATTTTTTAGGTGTCTTATGAATTTACTATCTTATTGTTTGACTAAATGAATTTTGTGTTATTCTAGAATTATAATTGTGTTTGAGTGGAGTAATGCCACTTGGCTTACTTATGATTTTTATTTATTTATATATGATTGTGCATGAGTCTCCCCATAATGTTATTACCCTTGTGTGGGTGTTTAGAGTTGAGATATTCATCCATGATAGTCCTAGCTATTAAGACTTTTGTTTGTCTTGGGATAATGGTTTTAACATGAATGACTTATGATGTTTTGAAAGGACACATTATTAATGATGGAATAAGGGTTAGTCCTCTCATTTTGGACATGATGGTTGATTACCTAAGCCCTATGATTACTACTTTTAGAACATATTTTAGTGGTTGTAATCCTAAAAGTTTCTATTATTGTGTTTTTATCTCATATGTATTTTTTTCTAAAAATAGATCTGAGGATGGTAACCTCATGACTTAGATATGCTTGGATTTTTACCTTGTAAGTATCTATCTCCTTGGCCCCAAGATATCTTTATTTTTATTTTCCTTTATTTAAATTACACCATGATATGAACATGCCTAGAGATGGGAGTCTTTCTTGGGGGTGCCTAAAGCAATCACTTGATGATGGAAAAAGGTTCAGAGGAAGGCCCACATTTTATTATCCAAAGTTTCACTTAGAGAAAAGAAGAGCTTGTTTTTACCTATAATCAATTCATGTTTTGTTGCCTTCTATAACTGGATTTAAGCCAAGGATTATTTACTCTTAGTTTAATCTATTGTATGTATATGTTAATGAATAATTATGCACCAAGTTATGAGCCACTACTATTATGAATTTTACAAGTTGAATGTCTTAGTTATTACTGTAGAGAACTATTTTATTGTTTCTTGTTATATAAAACTAATAGACCTCCTTATGATTGAACCTTGTTGAAAATATAATCCTTATGGAGGCTTGTATATTCATGATTGAGATTACACCATGTTATGGGACTTAATATTTGTAAATATTCTATTGAATATCCTATATTTTTTTGTTCATTACATCTTGGGTTACTTGTAATGGTTTTATTAATAGATGACATTTTTATGAAGGATTTATTAGATTTGAAGGTAGTGGGATAGACTACCTAGGCTTTTGATAATAAGATAACATTATGTTCTGCTTGTCCAAAATTGGTTATAATAATCAATTAATGATGAGAAATAATATAAGGTAAATATTTAACAAATCTTAGAGAGATTGTTAATGAGAACATTTGTAGGTCTTGGTCATATATTTCTTAGGAAGTAATCTATCAAGTAGGGAGAAACTTCTAAGTCTTTATGACTCTTTAATTGAATTGATGAATATGATTTTATAGATTGAGACTTTTAGGTCATCATCCTAAGGGATGATATTTTTTCCTTCTCATATATCTGATTAGAATTTATATTACAAACATAACTTATCCCTAAATGAGTGAATCTTAATTAAATGGTTGAGTTCTTATTAGGAAGAACAAAGGATTAGTATGACTTTATAGTATGAGTATTGGTTATTATAATAAATATCTTATGATGGTTATAAAAGTGACAAAACAAATAATAATATTTGTTTGGTGTTAAAATTTGGTTCAAGCCTCGATGCCCTCTTAAATAAAAGAAGGGTTTTAGCTAAGATGGGCTCTAATTTAAAGTTTTATATGGGATAATCAGAATAGGTATCTGTAATATCCTAGAAGCCTTTCTAAGATCAATAAACTTGTCATCTCATAGGTTGTACTGTAACAAAGAGATGTGTATGTTTGATTGAGTTACATGTCAATACTCTATTAATCAACTAAACCAATAGGAGTATTGGTTTAGTTTTGATTTATCAATTTAGATTCTAACTTGTTCTTTTAACTAATCAACTTTGTAGTTTGAATTCAACTACTCACTATTGTTCACATAAGGTGTTTCATTCTATCCTTGTTGAATGAATATGTTTAGGTTATGTTTTTATTCATCCTTAATTACCTTAGCTATATTTTTCTTGGGCTTAAATTAACAACTATTTAATCTAATTGATTATGCCTTAGGCATTTTTTAAGATGAGACTTATGGTGGTGTTTTGCCTTAACATTTTGGCCCTTGGTTTCAATTTTGCTTAGTTAGATTTAGGCATTCACCTACTTGGGTTGTCCTCATCGACTAAATTTATCTACATGGGCCTTCCTTAATTACTTCATAGTTAGGCCTTCAATCAAATCTTGACTTAGACAATTTACCCCTTGGCCTTTTATTTCCATTTTTCCTTACTCATTTTCATGAATTTTTGAAGTGATTCAGAAGAAGCCACATGTCATCCTCTTGCTAATTGAGGAGTGATATTAGCTTAGTATTAAGTATGCTCACTACCAAGATATATGTCTCATGGGATGTTTCCATGTGACATCATGTAATGACCTATGATCCTAGGGAAGGTTGTATAGTTGGCCAGGCCTCTAACCTAGTGGGATCATAGACTATTTCCACATGGCATCATTTCAGTGACCCATGATCCCTAGGAAGACCATATAGTTATGAATCTTTAGAGTAACCAAACAATCAGGATGTTTCTATATGGTATCATCTTGATGACTGTAAACCTTAGAGAGGGTCATATCAAGAGAGATGCCTTAGGGAAAGAAAGCTCACTATATGTTTCCATATGACATCATCTCGACAACTCATTATCCTAGAAATGTCTATACTAGGTAGGAATCCTAGGAGAAAGTAGGTGAGTTAGATGCCACCATATAAAAAAAATCCTACTACTCTATGATTTTAGAGGTATCCATATCAGAAGTAAATATTATCAGTCAATGATCTAGTAGGATGCTACTACATGGCATAATCTCATTAATTTGTAGCCATAAGGAAGATGTGATATCCCAATAGAGTAGTATGAAAATGAGTTAGTTAATTTTTTCCATGTAGCCATATGTCAATTAGGAGAGTCTACCTTTGGAGCTAAGGGTGAATGCCTCTAAAGGATCAAGATCTTGGAATGATACCAATTGGTAGCATATCAAAACTCATAGACTGAGGAGTCTTATGTTTTGTAATAGACCCAAGGGCCCATATTTATGATATGTGTCACATTTGTATTCCTTGGTTGCCTATACTAGCATAGGTCTAAATATACCACATGGTCCCCTAGTACATCAGTAATGGCTTAGGTTAGATTTTATGGCATTCTCAATGTTCTTAACATTTTAATAATTTGACATGAGCTTGAGAGGATTTTGGAGTGTGAGGTTGAATGTTGTATGGTGTACATTTATGAAATGTACCATGTCTACTGTAAGAATTACCTTGATATTTTTTTTGGTTTTAATGTATTCTAATATCCATCCTTATTTTATGGTGGTTTAGTTAATTTTAATCATGTGGCATGCCTATATTTATAATAAAAACATGGGCATGAAATTTTTGTATCATAGCACTAAGTTAAACTTTAAGAGCTCTAGGGATGTGTTATACGAGTTCATCACCCTTCTAACTTTGGTATGTTTTAATTTTAGTAAATTGGATATGGTGCATGTTATTTTATAACTTTTTTAAAAAGTATTTATATAAACAAGATGCCACAAGAGGAAGTCATAAAATATGCTATAGGTGGGCATCACCAAGATTACAAATTAACGTAGGTAGCTGAAATCCATGTTTAAATTATTGAAACCCTCTAATGAGTGATGGTTGTGTTAGAGAAAATGTTGCCCCAAGTTTGTATGCTAAAATAAGCAAACTCACCACCCTAGAGAAGGGATGGGTAGGTTCGATAACTTTAAGGGTTCTATCATAGAAAGAGGAATAAAAACCATTTTTTGAAGGAACATAAAAGTCAACTTACCTATAAATGAGCTCAACCTATGAAATCTTTAAATGCAAGATTAGAGAAAACCTTGATAAAATGAGTTAGGAATGGAACTTATTATTTTATGTGTTTTATATTTAGATCTATTGGTCATTATGCATAAAATTTCCTTAAGAATGCTTGATTAAGGATGTTTATGCCTTGTTATGAATTATTTGTGAGAACCAAAATTTTTTATAATGCCTGTCATAGTTATTATGAATTTTTTATGATGATAAACATATCTACCTATGATAGACTATTGTATTAAAAGGATTTGTGTGTGTGTGCGCGCGCGTGCACGCACGCGCGCGTGCATATTACTTACCTATTTTTAGTACTTGGTTTAATTGATGCACTTTGATTATGGTGCTATCATGTTAATTGTGGACTATAAATCTTAAGGAAGCTGGCTTATGATGCTTGAAATAATGTTCAAATGTTGACAATTGAACATATAGCTATAAAAATGTTGTAATAGCCTCTGTTTTAAAATTATGAATTCCTTAGATATGTTGACTGCATATGTTAAAATTATGGGAATATTATAGATAATGTGTCTATACTATTTAGATCATTGTAACCACTTGAGGAAGCATGGGATGGTTAAACTTAATTTTTAAAGATATGGATTGTATTATGAATAAATTTAATATTGTATTATATTAACCAAGATGAGTGGCAATCTCACATTTTGATTATGAAGTAAGATGAATATCATTGGAATAAACTGAATTAGGTATCTCTTCACATAATTATGCTTTCATGAAAAGAGTATACTATAGTTGGATAGATTTGAGATGATAATTTCCTCATCTATATACATGAGCACTTATTTACTCATATTTTTTACAAGTGAATATTATTGGTTGTGAAGCATCTAGAATGGATTGAGGTAACCTTACACATTCTTGATATTATCAATATATGAGTATACATCTATTATAGTGTTTATTAGTTGAATGAAATCATATATATGCTAAAAACCATGTTGATTTAATGTGAAGTTATATGGAAATAAAATTGAAGGAATACATCTAGTATTGCTAAACTTTCTCATGAAGAGAACTTGTCAATTTAGATAGCCATAATTTTTAATTACCTTGAGAACTTATATAACATTGTGTGTTTAAAAGAATTAGGAGTGGTGATCGTAGAGGTTCCCTTCTCTTGAAATGATAGCCTTGCATATTTTTTTCCATAAAAATTATGTATTCACATATAGGTGGGACCTATTTATATGTGGCATTATATCTGAACTCTCATGTTAAAGTAGGTAAGGCATGATTTCAATGCCAAATCAAACCTTGTTAGGTGGTGAATATATATGATCTATAAGTATGACCTTTATAGAGGTAAAAGGTACTAGATACTCTTGTATATAATTTTATGTAGTGATAATGGTGTAGTGCCCTCTTACATCTTATTACTTTTAATCAAAAAACAATGAATTCAACATGATAAAATTATAATTGGCTCCATGAGGGGATCCTATCAGCAATTGGATCCATTAGGGGGTCTTATGGGTAATGGATGGTGGGACCAATGGCCTCATACCATATTACTTATCCCCTTTTGGTGAATCCCCAACTGACATAGTGATCATATTGTGATATAATTTTCACTAAATTTGCTTGTTGAATTTATTTTATGTTGTCTAAACTTTTATTTTATTTCTTGGAAACTAACATTGTTTTCTTCTTGATTTCAAATGTTTAAAGCTAAAGGTTGATAATGGATTTCATCAATGAAGTTTAATTTGTATTTGGTTTACTTATTGATACCACTTGGTCTCCTTTTTATTCATTTATCACTTACAAGATTAGTTGATGTTTCTTCTAGATGGTGATTCTTTCTTCTATTGGTGTCATGTGTTAGTACATGCGTAACTATCACTTCAATCAAGTATAAATGAGAAGAAGTAGATTTAAAATGATAGATAATTGGGTCATGACGGGAACCTATCACATAGGTTAAAGATACCAACCTTCCTCACCCACTATAAATATGAGAGAGGTATTCCAACTGATTTGATTCTGAGAGAGATCTTTCAATCGATTCTGAGAGAGGTATTTCAATTCTGAGAGAGAGATTCTACTATTCTTGGTTCCTAGTTCTACTCCTGGTTCTCGATTCTACTCTTCCTAGTTCCTGATGCATCTTACTAGTGGATGGTAGGCATTCTAGTGGTGGATAGGTACATTGAATACAAGGATTTGATCTTCTCTAAACATTAAGGTGTGTCTCTTCACTCTACACATTGCACTGGATGATATATGATTGTCTTGGTACTCCCCTACATATTGATTATATTCTACACTCTGAATATTATGGTGGTTAATTAATGAGTGTCATAGTGTTCCCTTATGTTTAGACTATTTATTACACTATATGCATTACATTGGGTGATGGACAATTGTCCTAATGGCCCCTAAATATTGCCTATTTTGTACTCTTTATACATTGATATGCTTGGGTGCATTTGTATATAAACTATATTGACTAGTGAACTAATGTCTTTAGGGCCACATGTATATTGATTAGCATATTGATTCTTACTTGGTGGACTAGAATCTTGAGGGATACATACAAAATGAATAACACATAATTATTATCAAGTTGGTAGTGTATTGAATCCCTCCTTTATGAGGCATAATGGAAGATTATTTGATCTTCCCATAACCAATGATAAGAGGCGATAAAGGGAAACATCCTATTTTTATACTAATCTCTCATCAATACTATTATGATGTAATAACTTTCCTATTAATATTTTATTCATGAGTTGTTTACTTCACTTGATTAATCATTTAAATGATTACATTTATGGTATCTGAGATGAAGATCCCCCTTTTATATTGAGTTTTATATGATAGCTGGGCTATTAAGTTGAAAGCCTAACAACATAATGACACTAAAGAGTGTGGTAGTAGTTTGTTTTAATCCTTCATGAAGGGCATGGAATATTGATAATAGGATATTGTCCCATGTTTGTATTCTTCTATAGTATAAATGGATTTGTTGGAGGCAATTCCACATGCACTACTTATTTAAAATATCCCTTGTGTATAAAATGGCACTAGATATGACAACTCAAAGTTTCCCCATATGTGTTACCTTATTCTATATGAGATCATAATAGTATGACCATGAATGGATACCTATGATAGAATTATAGTTTTGTTGTGACTAACAACTATCATCCTCTCTAAGAAGAAGTTGAATATTAAAGGAGTGATTAAACTTCCATACATATAACAAAGGGATTATGAGTATTAATAGATTGAGAAAAATATGTTATGCATAATGATTAACATCAAAATGAATCACCCCTTCATATATTAATTATAATTTAACCTAAATTTAGTGTAATTAGGGAAATACAATGTGGAAATATAACATTCAATAAATCAAGGCTTAGATCTAAAATTAGACCACTCTCACCTATGAATTAGAAGAAGTTATTGAAGGGATGTTTAAATTATTATGATCAAGAATTGAAGCATCCTTATGGATTGATAATAGGAAATTCTCACTATGCTGAAATGCTAGTAACAATCTTGCATGAAAATTATGGGAACTAGAGAGGTATATTCCTCTGTATTTACATAATGTATTTTTGTTCTAGTATACATGTTAAAAGATGCTATTGTGAAACTAAGTTATGGTGGTCTATGAGAATAATATTCATGATGGTTATCTATTCAACCTTTCCATAATAATTGGTAAGAAAATTTATGTCAAGAATAAGCCTTGAGCAATTGTAACAAATGCTTGCATCCTAAAAATGAAATTCATAACTTATGTTGAAAGTTAAAATTGGTTGTCACATCATCCTATAGCTAGTAATAAAATTTATCTCAAAATATTGATAATCCAAGGTTTTATAAACCTTGAAAATTAAAATATGACCTAGAAGATTGTATTTGTGTGGGTTAGATGCTCATATATGCTTAAATAACCTTATAAATGATGGATGAATAAAGTTAAGGTATGTTAAAAATATAGAAGAATAGTGTGATGATTATTTATAGGTAATTAAGAATAATTTATCATCAATAAAGAATATTTAGAAGCCTTATTGATAAACAAAGTAGTCTTGCATTGAATACAAAGCCCTTTTAATGGTGGAAGAATATAAGGCCCTTGTATGGTGTTTTTTACTTCAAGGTGAGTGGATCATGCATATTATAATATTTAGATAAGTAATGCTTGAAATATTATGTTATGTTGTAATTAGAATTATACATGCATTAGGTGCTCTATGAATATCACTTCATGACCTTATGAATTACTTGGTAAGCTATTGTGATGGTTTAAATTCAATGATATATCATGATATGATTTCATGATTTGACTATTAGGATAGTGAATTTCATCGATGAAATAAGTGTGTAGGAATAGGTTAATGCTAATGAAGGTAAAAAAGACTACGCTATGCATTATTACATCATATGTGATCCTCCATAACCCTAACCTTATCTTATAATAGTGGGATGAAATATTCACATTTTGACATTCTTTAAAGTCTTTAATTGTAATCTCTATTAGGTTGGCTGAACCATATTTGAGCTTACCAAATTTAATTCATGAGATGAAGTAGACCTAAATTTACATTATCTAGTGGTCAATTTATAGGCTATTCTTTAATTAGATGCTACCTTAAACCAAGGAGAATTGTTGGGTTGATATTAGTATAAACCTCAAATATCTACAAGAGTTACTAGTGAACCATTATGGACTAGAAAAGATATTTCCTTTAAGAAGGCATGGGCTTGCTAGCATAAGTGCTTACTAATACAAGTGAATAATATACACATGTCATTATCTGATTAGGTTAAAAGAAGGAGACAATACCTATTTAAGGAAGGAAAATCTCTTGAAAAAGGGTTGGGTTATCTAAACATACAATTTTAGGATCCATTTTGGACCAAACTAAAGGAGGAAGTAATAAAAAGAAGAGAGTCAGGAGAGGGAGAGCCTCATATGGTAAAAATGTGTATAAAATATCTATGGAATGACCTAGATCATTTGGTAGGTGTCTTATGACTTGAAAATATTTATTTATAAATAATTGATGTTTTTGTTATTATATAATTATTATTATGTTTGATTGGAGTTAGACCACTTGGCTTACATTTTCTCTTTGTTTATTTATCTATGGATATGCATGAGTCAACCCATAGTGTTATTACCCTTGCACGAGAGTTTGGAGTTGAGATATTCCTCCATGATAGTCCTAGCTATTAAGATTTTTTATTACCTTAAGATAAAGGTTTTTCCATGAATGAATTTTTTTGTTTTGAAAGGCCACATTAGTCATGATAGAGGATGGGTTGGGTCTCTCATGTTGGACATGATGGTAGATTGGATAAGACCTTTCATGATTGCTTCTAAAAAATATTTGAGTGGTTGTAAGCCTATAATTTTTTGTCCTTATGTTGTTATATCATTAATATCTTTATTGTTTAAAATATGTTTGGGGTTGGTGTATATAATGGGAAATGTAATATATATATAAATCAATCTTAGCTCAGATAAAATAGATCCTATTTACACTTCTAATTTGTTAGGGTGTGGAGCTAAAAGCTTCACCAAAGAGCATACAAAACAGGTTTGGGTCTACACAGACGCCGACGTCGGTCAGGAGCGACCGACGTCGGTCAGTTACAGTTACAGAGGCGCCGACATCGGCAGTAGGGTCGGCCGGCGATGGTCACAGGTGAACAGGCAGGAACTGACGTCGGTTACCTGTGTGTCCAGAAAGTGATTTTTGAGGACAGAAGCGAGTGTTTGCATGATGAGTTTGAGTTGTAGACTCAAGCTCGCGTCTCTATTATTAGCAATATTATTTTTAGAGCCCTTGTTGAAGTGGCTTAACTGTTTGTTGTAAGAGCATGCTCAAGTTTCCTATTTCTATATGTAGGAAAGATCTTCTTAGCTTAGGATGAGAGTTGAACTGTATGAGTAGAACATTGTGAATGTTTGAAGGACAGTACTGAGTTGCATCAATCCAGGTTGTTGGATTTGAGTGTACTTAAGAGAGATCTCTTGAGGAATAGAGATCTAGTGAGAGATCTTGTGTGCATCTGAGAGAGGTGTGGAAGAACGAAGTTTCTTCAATTGTATTCCTATTGTAAAGAGTTTTAATACAAGTTTTCAGGGTGTTTTCTTGTATATCTTGTTCTGTGCTATTTATCATTTCAGTTACTTATCTATCTGATTTATTTCCACGTTTATTGCTTTCACAAGTGTAATCCATTGTTGGTTGATCCCCAACAAGTGGTATCAGAGCTCAGGTTCACTAACAGGTGGTTCAAATCTGTGTAGTGTGTTTGGATTACAGGTTGCTCACAGGGGTTTCTGCAAGGATTTCTGTTTGAGTGGGAGAAGCAATGGCAGAAGAAAGTAAGTTGAGAATGGAAAAGTTTAATGGCAAGAACTATCAACACTGGAGAATGCAGATAGAGGACTATCTGTATCAGAAGGATCTTTACTTACCGTTAGGTGGGATAGCAAAGAAGCCCAAGGACATGGAGGATGAAGAATGGGAAGTTCTTGACAGAAAGGCTCTTGGGTCTATAAGACTGAGTCTAGCCTCCACTGTGATATCTAATTTGTCACAGGCTAAAACTATGGTAGAGTTAATGACTACGTTAGCAAATTTGTATGAAAAACCCTCCGCTTCAAATAAGGTATATTTAATGAATCAGTTATTTAATTTGCATATGCAAGAAGGTGGATCTGTTTCTAATCACCTGAATGATTTCCATGGTATTGTTAACCAATTAAGTTCAGTCAATATTGTATTTGAAGATGAAATAAAAGCTCTTTTAATATTATGTTCTTTGCCTGAAAGCTGGCATGGCTTGGTAATGGCAGTTTCTAATACTGCTTCTGCTTTGAATATTTTAAAAGTAGAGGATGTGGTTAGTGTTATCTTGAATGAGGAAATTCGCAGGAAAAGCATAGAAGAGACATTTGGGAACGCTTTAAATCTCGAGAGTAGAGGAAGGCAAAAAGAAAAGAGCAAGAGGAGATCAAGATCTAAGTCTAAGGGAAGAGGCAGATCCAAATCCAGGAATGGCAGAAGGCCACAATGCTGGAACTGTGGAAAGTTGGGGCACATAAGCAGAGATTGCTGGTCAAAGCCTAAGGAGGAGAATCAGCACGAAGGAAAGGAAGAGACAAAGGTTGCAGGTATTGCACAGGATGCTCTTATTTTCTCTTTGCATAATAATATAGAATCTTGGGTATTAGATTCTGGTGCATCTTTCCATGCTACCCCTAACAGAGAATATTTCAGTGACTATATCCATGGAGATTTTGGAATAGTGTACTTAGGGGATGATGAGCCTTGTAAGATTATTGGCAAAGGTAAAGTGCAGCTGAAGATGTAGAATGGCAACACATGGGTGTTGAGAGATGTGATGCATGTTCCTAGTTTGAAGAGAAATTTGATTTTTGTAGGTAAGCTAGGTGATGAGGGTTGTACAGTAACTCTCACAGTAGATTCTTGGAAGGTGACCAAGGGTGCACTTGTTATGGCCAGAGGTAAGAGAGAAGGTACTCTCTATTTGTGTAATTGTGTTACTAACAAATCTCCTTCTGTTTTATCTACTTCAGATGTGGATGCTAAATTGTGGCACTCAAGGCTTGGCCACATGAGTGAGAAGGGGATGTCAATTCTTAAGTCTAAAGGTATGCTTTTAGATTTGAAAAGTATGGATCTAGAATTTTGTGAGCATTGTGTATTTAGAAAATAGAAAAGGGTTAGTTTTCTCAAGACTGGGTCTACTAAGAAAAGGCAGAAGTTGCAGCTTGTTCACACAGACGTGTGGGGACCGGCTCAGGTAGCCTCTATTGGCAGATCACGGTACTATGTTACATTCATAGATGACGCCACAAGAAAGGTATGGATCTACTGTATTAAAAAGAAATCTAATGTTTTTGAGACTTTTAATATTTGGAAAGCCATGGTTGAGAATGAAACAGGCAGAAGATTAAAGTGCTTGAGATCTGATAATGGCGGTGAGTTCTACAGTCTTAAGTTTAACTGGTATTGTTACACTCACGAAATCCGTAGGCACAGGACGGTTCCAAGGACACCTCAGCAGAATGGTATTGCTGAAAGGATGAACAGAACTATCATGGAGCATGCAAGATGTATGAGATTGCATGCAGGGTTGCCCTTAGAGTTTTGGGCAGAAGCAGTTGACACCGCAGTGTACCTGATTAACAGAGGACCCTCTACAGCTCTGGATGGTGGAATTCCAGAAGAGGCATGGACAGGTAAAAAGGTAGATCTCTCATATCTCAAAGTTTTTGGTTGTGAAGCCTTTGTGCACATAGATAAGGAAAATAGAAAGAAGCTTGATGCTAAGTCTATGAGGTGCACGTTTATAGGCTATGGCTCAGATGATTTTGGTTTCAGATTTTGGAATCTAGGAACTAACAAGGTAATTAGGAGCCGTGATTGATCTAGCATGGAAGTTGCAGATTGTATAGTGACAGTCAGAGTGCAATCCATTTGGCTAAGAACTCAGCTTTTCACTCAAGAACCAAGCACATACAGCTAAGGTACCATTTCATATGGCAGGTATTGGAAGATGGTGAGTTGAAGCTGGAGAAAATCCATACAGACAAGAATCCTGCTGATATGCTAACAAAGCCAGTTACTAAGGAGAAGTTGAATCTTCATTCAACTTCTATTGGTCTTCATGATTGAGTTGAAGATGGAGGAGCTAGAAGATGTTGCTGTACAGGTACTGGTGCAGCTGGTTTATCTCCAAGTGGGAGATTGTTAGGGTGTGGAGCTAAAAGCTTCACCAAGGAGCATAAAAAATAGGTTCGGGTCTACACAGACACCAGCGTCGGTCAGGAGTGACCGATGTCGGTCAGTTGCAGTTACAGAGGCGCCGACATCGGCAGTAGGGTCGGTTAGCGATGGTCACAGGTGAACAGGTAGGAACCGACGTCGGTTACCTGTGTGTCCAAAAAGCGATTTTTGAGGATAGAAGCAAGTGTTTGCATGATGAGTTTGAGTTGTAGACTCAAGCTCGCATCTCTATTATTAGCAATATTATTTTTAGAGCCCTTGTTAAAGTGGCTTAACTATTTGTTGTAAGAGCATGCTCAAGTTTCCTATTTCTATATGTAGGAAAGATCTTCTTAGCTTAGGATGAGAGTTGAACTGTATGAGTAGAACATTGTGAATGTTTGAAGGACAGTACTGAGTTACATCAATCCAGGTTGTTGGATTTGAGTGTACTTAAGAGAGAGCTCTTGAGGAATAGAGATCTAGTGAGAGATCTTGTGTGCATCTGAGAGAGGTGTGGAAGAACGAAGTTTCTTCAATTGTATTCCTATTGTAAAGAGTTTTAATACAAGTTTTCAAGGTGTTTTCTTGTATATCTTGTTCTGTGCTATTTATCATTTTATTTACTTATCTATCTAATTTATTTCCGCATTTATTGCTTTCACAAGTGTAATCCATTGTTGGTTGATCCCCAACATAATTGGGGATACATTTGGTAATTTGGGTCATGACCAATTTGGATCCACTAGACCTATCTGAGGGATCTCTTAGCATAATAATATAACTAGGGAGGGTTATAAAGCCTCTAATTAAGTAAAACTATACAATAACCCTAACTAGGTCCCATGTTTTCATATTCACTAAACTAATAATAAGTAAAGCAAAATATAATCTAGTGCTCACCAAAGATTGTGGCACAAATTGGGAGTAATAAAAATTAAAAGTAAACATGCATAGAAGATATATACTCATGTTAATTTGTATAAAATCATAATGAATGGAAGATAAGTGAAAATGCATATCTATCTACTATTGTAAAGGATGAACAAAGTTAGGAATACTTACCTTTGAAGATGAACCCACCAAGCCTCAATATTTCCCTCGGCCCAAGTGATTCACAAGAGGCTGTTGTGGTATGTAAGGATGATAATGATAAATAATATCTAGGATATACAACATATTAGTGCATCCAAAAGACTTGTCCATAAGATAAGATCTGTATCTCTAAAGAGAGTATGAAACCCTAAGCTTGCTCCTCAAGTAGAAATGTGGATAAGCATATACACAATATATCTTACTTATTGTTATCTTCTCTTAAAAATGATGAAATTAATGTGTTTATATAGGTCATTATAACCCTAAACCTTTACAAACAATTAGGCCAACAAGGTCAACCTGATTAAGCTAGTATTTAAATTGACAAAAAAACATAGTAGGTAATGAACTATGTCAGCCATGGATGACCCAGTTCTTAGTAGGCTTTTGTAAATAACAATACAAGGTTGATGTGGCTAACATAGTCATGTAAACTACCAAAAAGGGGTTTAGGTTATGGAAAGGGCTAATGATGGTTGTAAATGACTAGAGGAGGGTGAAAAATAGGAGGCAAAGCTTATGTTAAATATTTTTAGGAGTTGGTTGGATTGGTAATAAGTATAAATAAAGGACAACAATCCTACAAAACATTAATGTTATACCCACCCCTTTCCTAATGTACCCCTTAATGTGTGCACTCAAATAAATTGAGACTTGATGGGATCTTTCAAGACAAAAAACATCAGTATTTGATAAATTTTTGAAAATATTATTTGTATACATATGCCCCACTCAAATGTCATCACATGTCATGTAAGTGCAATATGGGATGGTGCTTCAAGAAAAGAACACAACAACACATACTGTTGAAGTTGAATAAAATATAATAAGTAGAAAATAATATAAATTAAAGGATAGAATTGAAAAACACATACCTTTACTTTCCTTAGTAATGTAGATAAAGAATGGGATATGATAAATGTGAAGGTGTCTAATGTGAGGAACATTAGGCAAACCTATAGAGATTAGTGAAAAAGAGAAAAAAATAGATTTTTTTACTACACAGGCATATAATAGTGGAAAATATTATCTATGACATTAGGACTTCATAACATTATATAGTTTGGAAAAAGAGTTATTATAAAAAATAGATGAGCAAAATAATAAATATGATGGTAAATATAAGATGCAACAGACCATGGGGCCAGTAGTATTATTGAGCACATGGATATATGAGAGGTTATCAATGCATTATCCATCTTTGTTACCCCATGTGGTTGATGATAAATTACATTAGATAACAAAATAGAGATAGGATCAGGTATCATTGGTCATGTCACACATGTCATCACTATAGATAGTTACATAAAGAGAGATCATGTGGCATATCTATGCACATGTTATTACAATTTGGCCAAGTTAGGTGACCATGGTGCTAGGGTTGACTCTAGAGAGGATCATAAGTCATTATACCTATTGGGTAAAGTCACAACCAATGGCATGATTACTAGGTTAGTTTTGACTCCCATACCTAGTGGCTCATATAATAATGACCATGTTTTTTGCATGACATGCAAGAGATCCAAGGGGTATATGAGGATGAGGAGTGTCATTAGAGAGATTAGAGATTAATCATGGCATGTAAGACCATGGACTAGCTGACCATGATAGCTTAGCTAATGGAGGAGAGGAAATGGATGTGGATGTAGTGGTATAATAGGTACCATAATAGGCACCATAGTAGGATGGATTGAGACCACATCAATAACACCATTGACAAAGATACCAATGGAAGGATTTATTATAGAGGGTGGTGACATAGGATGACCTAATATGAATCAACCTAGGGTAGAGCTAGTCAATAGAGGCACCATTGAGGAGAGGTCCAATGCATGCGTGAGTGGTGAATCTAGGTTTTGCATTGATTTAAAGGCAACTAAAAAATGAGGTGCTCAAGAGATGGGCTGATGTAGAGACCATGCTTGAAAAATTAGAAATTCAAGATATGGTGGTTGGTAACACTAGGACATGTAATAAATGTTATAATTTATTAGTCTTTGAGATAGAATATTATTTGTGTAGAATTATAGATAGATAGATTTTGACATCTATATGTGATATGATATCTATCTAGTTTTGGTTTTTGCATACCCTATAACAAATAAAATTAGATGGGTATCCTTAGTTATGTCAATGGTCTATGACATTTTGGATGGAGTGATGGTGCCATATGACCCTACCATGCTAAATGATCTTATAGTACCATCTACCCCAACTCAAGTGAGCAAGTTTAGACTTGTAGGAGAGGTTGTGATGAAACTACAGATACATAGAGATGGATTTATTCCATTGATATGGGTGGAAGTAGGAGAGTCATAGGCATGGTAAGCCTTGGCTTAGGAGAGAGCTATGCATATGGCTACATCTATCTAACTAGGATAGATGTATGCTAAGGTGGCCAACCTATAGGGATAGGTAGCAGAGTTGAGATCTTGGACTACCTCATTAAAACATACTTTAAAGGGATGGTCTAAGGAATTTATGAGATCATAGATAGGAAATGAGAAATGAGATATGGATGATAGGAAATGAAATATGGCCTAATTCAAGTTGGGAAGTATAAGAAACTTTTAAAAGAATGGTTGGATTCTTACATGCAATTGGAAAATAAGAAGATAAAAGTGAAATGTTAATGAAGTAATCATAAAACATACTAAATCATATGGGAAGCATATTTATGATGTGTAACTCATAATCAATCACATCTTATCTCGTATTTGACACATTTAATTTCATTGTGACTTGTGTATTTAAATTTTTTTGTGAGGAAGGTTAGGTCCTATCCATGGCCTTACATTGTAACTCATAAAGGGAACACCAATGACATTGAAAAAATGTGAAAATATGGTAAAAGGGGATGTTAATGATGGTAATTTTAAAATTTTATAATTTGTGAGGAAGGCCTAGTCCTCTCCAAGGTCTTACACTGTAACTCATAAATGAAATCCCTAGGGGGAGTGATCAGAGAAAAAAAAAATTCTCAAGGAGAAATATTAACATGGTAGGGATAAAAAAATGGAATGTAAAAATAATAATATTGGAATTTAATGATAATATCTTAAAAGACATGAGGCACACTAAGGACATGAAAACACAATCAGTGACTAGTGTTGATCAATATACAAAGGATACTTCTTCACTAGAGGCACAAAGTTGTGTAAGAAAATAAGTGTGGTACTAAGATCAAACCATGTTGGTTATTTTTAATAGGAAAACTAAAATCAATCTACATTCCCATGACATGTTCCCATTTTATTAGGATCCCTTGCAAAGCCATCGATCTACTATAAAGATTAGGTATGTGAATGGGAAAGTAGGTACCACTAAAATATTTTTTATTCTCCTTTTCTTATCTACTAGCCTACCACACCCCAATGGACCTCAAATATATAGTGAGTCCAAATTTGGAGTTTGATATTTGAATATAAAAAGGAGGTGTTTAGAATCACATTTTTTAGTGTGATTTGACATTTGAAAATTTTGAATGTTGCCTTTTAGATCATTACCTTTTGTTAAATGATTTGGATTTTGAAAGTTTATGGAGTTTAAGATTACTCCTCCATAAAAACTTAGAATGACCTATCATGAGAGATAAAGTGATACACATGAATGATATTTAGGCTTAGGGTAAAGGAAGCTAAGTATCTAAATATATAAATGACTAGAACACTTAGGATTAACAATGAACCAACATGTTATCTCAAGTCTCAACCATGTATACACTTAGTTTGTGAATGGTAATAAAGGGAGATTAAGGGAATATCCAAAGTGTATCATTAAAATGATATTATAATGAAATAAATTGTTTACTAGTTGATCACATGGTAAATTAGGAACCAGTAAAGGGAACAAGGTGTGTATAACTAAGTTAAAATAGCAATTATACGTGTTTATAAAGATAAGATAGAAAGCAATAATTAAAGAGAATAAGATAACCATAGAAAAGGAACTTAATAATAATAGGTATGTAATTAGGAGAAAGAATCCATAAGATAAAATAAGAAGAAGAATGACATCATAAGCAATATGTAATGTGAAACATAAGTCACCATGTAAGATAGACTAAAAATTTGACACAATGTCAAATAATATAACTTAGATAAATGTAAATTTGGATCACATATATAATGCAAATGAATAAATAAATGAAATAACACCATGTTTGTGTTCATAAATACTGATGTATTTTTCCACACCCACTATCCATAACATATGATAAGTCTCTATGAAGCTAAACTTGGAATGTATCTAAAGTTTCAACAATCTTTAGGGAAAGTTGAGAGAATAATTTGCATTAAATATCCTTGATGGAAAATTTAGGAATTCCTAAAGGATCATGTTGATGAGGGATACCAAACAAGGGATTCTCAAGAAAAATATTGGGAGTGGAATCTATAGGAGAGGAATGGGTAACCTATGTAGAATGGGCCATATGTGAAGGAGTCACTGGTGGAGAGAGACCATGGGTGAGGGAAGATCCATGGGTGAGGAAATCATGTGTGGAGAAATGGTATGTAGATAAGGGACCATAGGTGATGGATCCATGAGAGATTAAGGGGGAGACTTCTTGTAAGGTTGACCTATGGGAGGAATGGTAGTAGGCATAGGAATAGTCAGGAGATGATCCTTGAGATGCTACATAAGGATGTAACAATGATTAGTATGATGAGTAGTGCATTAGTTTTAGAGATAACATACCTCTCTATATTTGGGAAGATATTATTTACCATGGAAGTAATAGATATGATTTTTATTAGACTTTTAGGGTTTATTAATAGGAGTGAAAATAAAATATGAGTGAGATTTATATAATGAATAGTCTCTAGTCAAATGACTAGAAATTTTATGACTACCACAATATGACTGATTGGTCTAGTTGGTAGACAAAGGAGAAAGATACAATAAAGGGAGTAAACCATCACCAAGGGAAGGTGGGGCTGGTGGAGATACTAGGCAAGACTTGAATAAAGGAGCCATAGGATCTAAAATAGGAATAGATTTAGCTAAAGAGGAAATGAGAATATGATTCAACATGGGTTGTAATGAAGGACATGTAGGATATAAAAAATTCTAAAGGATAGTTTCAAGAATATTAGGGATAAATTGGCTAGAGGGGTCTTGGTATTTATCAAAGTGATAGGGACTAGTCATTACATGATCCATAAATATACTCCTATGAGGTTCTTTTGAAACTGGAGGTGTTTGTACCATCTCTAACCTATAAACAAGAGACAAAATTCTAGAATTAGGAATTATATGGGATGGAATGCTATAAGAAATACTAAAATACTAAAGCAAAGAGGAATGATATTGAATAATTTAAGCATCTCAAGCCTAAACAAGACCTCATAAGAATGGATCATCTACGATATAACCATCACCATAGTTAGGTGTATGAATAGCGATGGCATAGGTAGGGATTACCTTATAATTTGATGTGTTATGATGAATGGAATGCTAAGTCTTAATTAAGATAAAGGGTATGTGATCACTAGGTGGTTGATGGGATTAAGGTTAAAAATAAGGGGGAAGCTAAGAAATCAAATAAGGTGAGAGATCTAAGGTATTAATCTTGATATTGATCTCATCAAACTGATCATCATCAGAATCTAGGAGGTTAGGGGGTATATTTTTGATGAGTTTGGAGTGACCATTGTAACCTTGGGTGGAATTGAAAATCAATTTAAACCGTTGAGATTCATGAAATGTAATGAATATCAAGGGTTCAAGGGTGGGATATTGAATACACCACAGTCTTAGAATTGTTTAAAATTCGAAGGGTTAGTGTCACCTTGAATCCTATATATGGCTCCATTATGAGGAAATTTGACACATTAGCAAGTGGAAGAGGCAACTGATCTTATGCGATGAGTCTATGGCCTACCAAGAAAAATGTTATAGTATAGATTAAATTTAAATATCATCACCTTCATATTAATGGTGATAGGTGGAATGGTGATAGGGATCCACACACAACCTAAGGGAGGCATTTTCATTCGATCATAACAGTAAAATGTATTACATGTAGTCTTAAGATTAAATTTAAAATATCCAAGGGTTCTGATAAAATTAAGAGAGGCAATAGAATTTAATTAACACTAGTCAATCAAGGAATGCTTGGCTTAGATACCACTAATTTAGACAGTGATAAAAAGAGGAGGATCATCTTCATGAAATAAAATATCATCGATGATCATAGAAGCAATGGGGAATTTGAGGGAAAGAGAAGTGTCCTTTTTTTATCAACATGTATGGAAATCTCTTTGCATTATTATAAAATGTTATCCTATGATTTGTAAAGATGGATTTGCATCCTACTAGGGGAAGATTTGGGATGTTCATTTCAAAAAAATTCTATATAAGATGATTTCGATGACATAGAGGTTCACATAAGTTCAATAAATGGTTTTTGAGATGGGAAATTAGTAAGCTCCATGATAGGATCATATTCATCATAACCCATAAGAGGTATATTAGAAAGAGGTGCATAGTGGTGAAGGAGGTCCTCGAAAGGAAGAACTAAAGTGCATGTGACTTTATGTTGATAAGATGTAGAAGGTTTAATTTGAGGACAAGTTTTTTTATTATCTTGATAAGATGGGGTGATTGATACAGGTTCAGTTTGAAATGGATTGGAAGAAGTGTTGATAAAATTTTGACTATCATTAGTGATGGTTAAAGAGGTTATAGTAACGCTATAAATGGTATGAGAAATGTTATCCAAGGGGGTGTTGGAATTAGTTCATCAAAAGATATAAGGTCTTCTTCCCCAAATTTTTTAAGCGAGTTAGAGAATAGTCTTGGATAACATGAAAAGGGTAAGACAATTGAGGAGTGTGGATGGGATAAGGATCAATGAAGGCAAACACCCTTCACATATTAGTCATATTTACTACATTATCTTCATGATTTGGGTCAAGAAAACTATCAAACTTATTGATATAATGGTTAGGTTTGTCTAGGTTGTCTTGGAGATTCAGAAGAGGATCTTTATAGATGGCTAAATAACCATTAGCTTGGTTCAGAGATTGATATTTAGTTTGTGTTTAATGGGATTTGAAGGTAATGTCATAGGCTTGTTGACATTTACAAATGATATAATCATTGTCAAAATTGGGATCAACAAATAAATACATAGCCAAATCATGAAGTTAACTACAAGTATCATGAGAATGACCCCAACTAACATGAAACCAAAAAAATTTATTGGGATCATATAAATATTTCATGGGATGAGTGGGATCAAGTTCTCATAAAATAAAACTTGGTATACTTATTTTTAATTCCATTAAGGATAAATGCTTATGAATATTGATGTTATTTATTGAAGATAAATGATGATTAGTGATGTGGTTTGGAGGGGAAACTTGTTCTAGAGCCTGGTATGGAATAATAAGTTGAATAGTATGAATGGTATAATAGGAGTTAGTGACACCATAATTTATAAAATTATGATTATTATTATTGATTAGCATGAGAGTGCCCATATAGTTTTGGGATGGTTAAAATTTATGCATGAGAAAATATTGATTGTTTGATTAGTCAATGGATTCTTCCAAAGTTCATGGTAAGAGTCTAGACCTGATATTACAACTTAGGAAAGAAAGAATTAGTAAATAGATGAAAGAGGTTATCATCTTCCATATTATGCTCACATTTTTTATACAAGGTCTTTTATCATTTTATGAAGGCTTGTGTGGTTTTGGTCTCAATTTGCTTACAATTGATAAAATGAGCCAAAGTATTTCCAAATAGATCACTAGTTTGGGATTCTTGGACTAGAGAATTTACTAAATCTTCCAAACTAGTGATGGAATGATATTTTATTTTGTTGTACAAATATAAATCATCACCTATGATATTTTTTTCTAATAGCATTGTAGTGATGATAGTATTTAACTTGACCCAATTTTTATATACATTTCCAAATGTTTTTAAGTGTAGAGTAGGATTGGTTGATCCATTATAGGTAATAGTAGGGGTGATGCCTCCTATATTGATATTAGAAATTAGAGGTGTAATAGGCTCATTTTTAAGGTTTTTTATTTTTTTGTTAAAAAGGGGAGTTTTAGGGATAATATTACCATTGAAATCTTGAAGAAGAGGTGGCAGAGCATTTTGGTTATGCATTCCCCACTGAACCTATTGAAGGTGGTTTTGAAGAAGGATAAGATGATTTTATAGTTGCATCATTTCATTTGTATTTTTAGCCTAGAAATAATTCATTTGATTAGGATTTTTTAATAGAAGTTGATGGGTTTGAGTGGTATTATGGGCATTATTTGAAGCATTGGAATTGGTAGTAGTGGCTTGGGTATTAATATGGGTGTTAGTAGTATCTTGAGAAGAATTGTTATTAAGTGATGCAATAGTAGAATGATTTTCTTCTATGGAAAAATATTTAATAGTATAAGAATTGATAAGAGTGGGTTTTGAAAGAGTCCCACTTGATGAAGATTTTGTTATGTTAGTAGAGATACTAGGCATGGAAGTGGAAGAAATCAAAGAGGAAGATGTCATGGTATGATAAGAGGTCAAAATAGAGGGAAGAAGATGAGGAAAAAAGAATATAGTGTATCCAAATCCATGTTATAATGTAGGAGAAGGTGAATGGGGCTCCTCAACTTGACCACTTATCATGAGATGGTAAATAGTAGAAGGATATTTTCCTTGATGTTGAGGAAATTAATTGATGAAGAAGAGAATTTTTGGGGTATACTCTAATTAAAATTGATATTTAAATGATAAGAGAGGATTATGAGATGAAGAGGAATGAGGAGAGGTCCCATGCTTTGTAGTGTGAGTGGCTACATGCACATTAATTTCATCTAGGGTAGGAACCACAAGCTGCATATGGGAGAACATATTGGGGTTGGTAAAAAAATCATATCTATTGATTTCAACTTAGTGTTATCTTCAAATAATAATTTTATGATGAAGGATAAATATTAAGGAAGACAAAGATCATAGAAAAGAAAAGAGATATGAAGGATATAGAGTTGACCTGATCAATTGTGTATAATAATTGAATAGATAAATAAGAGTACAAGGTTAACCATGTCAACTTAGTACTAAAAATAAGGTAGGGAATTGAGAAAATAAGAATACAAAATTAACCAAGGTGACTTATTACTATAACTTGAATAGTATAAAAGAGTATAGGGTCAACTAGATTGTCTTAGTACTTCAGATATGGAGAACATAGTATGATAAGGATATAGGTTTGACCAAGTTAACCTAGTATTATATCCTAATTAGAAGGAAAGAGTACAAGGTTGACTAGGTTGACTTAGTAATACAGACATGGAAAATGCAATCTATAAGAGACTATGTCAAACAAAATGATAGTGTGATAAATGGAAAAATTTTGTGCAATGTAATTGAATTAAGAAATGTAATCAAATACACAAAAAATTGGATCAATGAGAATGATCTTATTAGGGTATACAAAATAAAACCTTTCAACAATGTTATCTAATGCATTTTTTTGCAATACAACACATAATAATCAAAGAGAAATCAATCAACTAAAAATTAAATACTAAGTGGTCATCCTGAGTGTTAGATTATTATAAAGTGTTATTTTAAGTGTGATAGGAAAGTTGTCTGAAAATAGTGAACTAAAAATAAATCTATGGATGATTTTAAGAGGTTTAAGATGAAAGGGATCTATACCAGAAATGGTCCTAGATTGTTATTGGGGCCTACCCCCTCACTTCATAATCTCGTAGTGATAAGGGTGTCAGGTGCTTTGCCAATATATACCATTAACCACATGTTTATACTTGTCTATAAAACCATGTTGGCTTCCCATTTAGTGATGAAATCTAAGTAGGTAGGCCTTAGGAAGATAAATGTTAAATGAATTTTGAGTATTGTGATTTGGTAGTGTGTACAAAAAGATAAAAATAGTGAAACTAATTGACAATTTGAAAAACCACTTATTTAGACTATGTGAGCTACTCTAAGCATGAAAATAACTAAAAGTGAAAGTGTGAATTAATTATTAGAAAATAATTGTTAATCCACAAATTAAAAATGGCAAAAACTTGGTTTAGATGACACTATATGCAAATAGTATAGAACAAAGTCAATTGGATTGCTTTGGATCTATAAAAGTAAGAGTCTTTAAAAACTAAGTTGACTAGGTCGGCTTAGTATTTTAGAAAGAAGACAAGATACCAAACTAAGTCAACTAGGTTGGCTTATTTTATTAAAGGATTATAGTTTTAAAGACTCTAAACTTGTGACAAATATAACTATAATGAAATATTGAATTGATAGAGAGAGAAAGAGAGAAACCTTGGTGGGTTAGAAGATGATGAGGATTATAAATTTTATTCTAAAGTACCTTGAATGCTATTTTCAATTTCTATAAACTAAGTCAACTAGTTTAACCTAGTTATGTTAAATCCTATTTGTTGAAGTAAGATAAGATGACTAAGTTGACCTACATGACTTAGTTTGTTGATCTAGATATTGACTAGAATACTAGGTCAACCTAGTCAACCTAGTTTATTATATAGATGTTGACTTAAAGATTAAGTTGACTTGTTTGACATAGCTTTTTTTGGGAATGAAAAAGAATATTGTGTTGACTTGTCTGATTTAGTATCTTGTATATGATGAAGACTTGTATAGAAATAATATATATTTATTTTAATATGACTATGTGTTAAACCTAAATATAAAATTTATAACTATACTGGCCTGGTCGAAACAGTATTGCAAATAAATATTAATTATAGAATGTTAGAAATGAAATCATGAAATAAAAACTACAAGGGTTAGATTCACATTGGGTTCACTAAAATTTATACAATGGGAAATGTATCAAATCTACAAATCAATCCTAGCTTGAAGAAGATAGATCCTACTTATACTTTTGACTAGGGAACATTAAATAATTGGGTTCATGATCAATATGGATCCACTAGACCTAGATAAGGGATATCTTACCATAATAATATCACTAGATAAGGTTCCAAAGCCTCTAGTCAAGAAAAACTATGTATTAACCCTAATTAGGTCCTATGTTTTCATATTCATTAAACTAATAACAAGTAAATAAAAATATAATCTAGTCCTCAGCATAGCTTGTGGCATAAAGTGGGGGTAATAAACATTAAAAGTAAACATGCATATAATACATATACTCATGTCAGGTAGACCTAGATAAGGGATATATTACCATAATAATATCACTAGGGAGGGTTTCAAAGCTTTCAATCAAGAAAAACTATGCAATAACCCTAATTAGGTCTAATTTTTTTATATTCACTAAACTAATTAAGAGTAAAGCACAATCTAATCGAGTGCTCACAAAATCTTGTGGCACAATATGGGGGTAATAAACATTAAAAGTAAACATGCATAAAATACATATACTCATATCAATATACATAGAATACTAATGCATGGAAGAGAAGCAAAAATGCATATATATCTAGTCTTACAAAGAAGGAACAAAGTAGGAATACTTACCTTTGAAGATGAACCCACCAAGCCTCAATCTCTCTTGGCCAAGATGATTTGAAAGTATTTGTTGTGCTATGTAAAGATGACAAGAATAAAGTATATCTAGGATACACAACCTATCAATTCATCCAAAATACTTATCCATAAGATAATATTTATATCTCCAAATAAAGTAGAAACCCTAATATTACTCCTCAAGAAGAATGGTGGATAAAAAGATGCACAATATATCTTACTTCTTCTTATCTTCTATGAGAAATGGAAAAATGAATACGTTTATATAGGTGAGTCTAACCATAAACCTTTCAAAAAATTTAGTCCAACAAGGTTGAATTGATCATTCTACTTTGAAATTTAAAAAAAAAAAAACATACTAGGTAATGAACTATGTCAGTGATGGCCGACCTAATTCTTAGTAAACTTTTGTAAATAATAATACAAGGTCGATATGGCAAAAATAGTCATGTAAACTACCAAACATTTGTTTGGGTTATGGATAGGGATAATGAAGGTGATAAATGACTAGAGGAGGGTGTAAAATAAGAGTCAAATCTTAGAGGAATATTTTCATGACATTTTAAAGTGGTTTGGAGGAAGTGACATGTCATCCTTCCACTAAACCAAGAGTGATATCATATTATTTTATGGTATAGTTATTGTCAAGATAGAGGCATTATGGAATATTAGCATATGGGATCATTCTGGTGACCTACAATATTAGAATTGGATATATAGTTGTCAAGGCCTCTGTAGTAGTGGGATTGTGTGATGTTTCCATGTGGCATCATCTCAGTGACCCATGATCTTGGTGAAGACTATATAGAGTGTGAAGCCTTTGGGATATTTAGCAAGTGGTATGTTTCCATGTGGCATTATCTTGGTGATGTGTAATCTTGGAAAGGGTTTTATAGAGAGTGATGCCTTTAGACAAGTGGGATCATGGGATTTTACCACATGGCATCATGGCATCATCCCAGTGATGCACTATCCCAAGAATGTCTATAGTGGGCATGAAGTCCATGGGAAAGTAGGTGAGTAGGATGCTACCACAAAGAAAAATCCCACTAATCCATGATTATATAGGTTTTCATATCATGATCAAATACTATGGGCTAGCAGGATGTTACCATATGGCATAATCTTATTGCTCCATTACCTTAAGGAAAGAGTGCTAGCTCTACAATGTGGTAGGATAATGAGTTAGTGAATTGTCATTGTGTAGCCATATCTTAGAGATTGAAACCTTAGGGGATTATTCCTTGTGATCTAAGGCTCAATTCCTATAAGGGCCTAAGATTTTTAAATGCTACCAAGTGGAATCATCTTAGATATTGAAGACTAGGGAGGATTCCATTTGGAAATAAACCTGGGAAACCATATTTATGACATATGACACATATGTAGTCCCTATTAACAAAGACTATTGTAGGTCCAAAGCTGACATGTGGTGCCCTACTCTATCATTGAGGTTATAAGTCAAATTTGGTGGCCTTCTTAATGTACTCAACATAAGAAGCATTTGATACAAGATTGAGAGGATTTTGGAGTGTGAGGTTCAATGATCTATGGTGTAATCTCAAAAACTCACCATGGAAGCTGTAGGATTCACATTGATATTTATTTTGTCTTGAATGGATTTTTGTATCCATCCTTATTTAATGGTGGTTTATTTGGTTATAATTGTGTATCATCCATGTATTTTTGATACAAAAGGGAATGATTGAGGG